>CM062810.1:808850222-809215080 GCA_031772625.1 Pinus tabuliformis
AATAATGTTTGATCTCTTCTTTCTGCTACACCATTCTAGCCGGGTGAACCAGGCATGGTGTATTGGGCAACAATCCCATGCTCTTGAAGAAACTTAGCAAATGGCCCAGGTGCTTATCCATCTTCTGTGTATCTACCATAATATTCTCCACCTCTATCTGATCTCACGATCTTAATTTGCTTGCCGCATTGTTTCTCTACTTCAGCCTTAAAGATCTTAAAGGCATCTAATGCTTCGCTCTTTTTATGAAGCATGTAGAGATACATATATCGTGAGTAATCATCTATAAAGGAGATGAAGTATCTCTGACCATGTGAGTCCATGTCTGGACTACATATATCAGTATGTATGATCTCTAATATGTCCGAACTCCTATTGGCACCTTTCTTTGACTTGTTGGTCTGCTTTCCCTTTATGCAGTCCACACAAGTCTCAAAATCAGTAAAATCTAGAGTATTAAGTATTCCTTCATTTACCAATCTTTTAATTCTATCTATGGAGATATGACCTAGTCTCCGGTGCCATAATGTAGAGGAATCTTCATTGATAACACATCTTTTAGTGCCACTCTGAACATGCATTGAATCATAAGTGACATTGTTTTGTAAATTAATGCAGTAAAGACCGTTAGACAAAATACCATTCCCAACATAATCAGATTTATAGAATAGACTAAAAGATTTTTCTAAAAAGTTTAAGGAATATCCAAAAGGTACAAGCCTTGAAACTGAAATCAAGTTTCTAGAAAAACTTGGAACATAAAAGGTCTTTTCTAATTCCAAAACAAAACCACTACTTAAAGTTAAATAACATGTTCCTATAGCTTCCACATGCGAGCCCATCTTGTTTCCTGATAAGATGCTTTGCTCACTTCCCACTGGCTTCCTTAGGTTTTGCAAACCTTGCAAGGAATTCGAAATGTGAATTGTTGATCCAGAATCAATCCACCATGTGTTAATATTAACGTTAACCATATTAGATTCATAACAAAGAAACGAGATTACTTCCTTAAGTTCGGGAATGTCACAACGAATTTCAGAGAAATTTGCAGGTTGTACTACTGCATTAAAAAATCACATGCTTATGTTAAAATTGAGGCTTAATAAACTTTCATGTTTTACCAATGTAAATCATGCTAAAAAGAATTGAATCAAATGACATAAAAATTGCCCGTGGGCTAAATTTTCAATTCAAACAGATTCAATAAAACTTTATGATAAAACTTATTAATTCATAACTCCTGTGGGTAGGTTATGAAATTTTATCCTAATTAATTACATAAATATAATAAAAATTCCTGTGGGATAAAATTTATTATATTCAGTGTAATTAATTACAATTTAATGTCTAAATAATCTTTATGTGATCTAAGCAATCAAAATATATAATTTTATTTAATTAAAGATGTTGTGGCTATTCTCTAATTAATTAAAATCATATGGATCACTAGACGTTATTTTGTTGAATAAACAAAACTTAACCAGAGAGAAAAATAATGTTTATTGAAAGGAGTAAGTCAAAATGATATTTTAATAAACTCCATATAACTGTAATAATTTTTCCAGCAAAATCAAAATTAAGGTTAAAGCAGTCAGCATTACCAAAAACGACTACAAATTGATTGTTCAATTTATAAACTAAACCTGGAGATTGACTAAAGCAGCGTTGATCTACTTTGCATTTGCATAGCAAATGCAGCTCGAAGGCTAGCTGGCTTGACTTCAGGCTCCGTCCTTAAGTTTATAAAGCAACAAAAATTGACCAGCAAACAAGCTATTTTGCTCATAAGATAAATGAAATTAAAATCAAATTTACATTCCTCAGTCTAACTGTCCCATAATTTATTTAAGACTAATTAATTACAAAATAGGCTCAAAAGTTATAAATTATTTCTTTAAATAATTTGCAAACAAAATTGCAAATTTGAAATATTCAAAACAAAAGACTAAACCATTTCAAATATTGAGTCCTATCATAAATTTCTCCAGAAATTTATAATATTTTTCTCATTAGCTTCTGATGCTATGAACAGTCCCTCATTAACCTTCTATGATAAAGATTGAATGACAGAAGTAAGAAAGTCGTTGAATTTATTGACGCATGTATAACAAAATATTGACGTTTAAACTATTAAAAATGAACAACGATTCATCTTTTTATTCGGTTTGAATGTTTTGTTGTTAGTTTGATTTACAATTGAAAAGATCCATTTGAGCTTACCATTAAATAAATAAAGAATGGACTCCATGTCATAGATCTCAGGCCGGACCCGGGGCTTCAGGGCAGGAGTTTATCATATCATTGGGTTCTAAAAGCCTGAAAGCGACAAAAGGCAACAACATACAAATCCAAATACATTCCCAATCTCACAGGTAGGGTAAGAACCTGTTCTCAAAGGTCCCAGGCAAAAACCCAAGTAACCCAAACATTTGGGTACTCAGCCAATGAAACACAAAACTGCAGGCACAGATTCCTTCCTACTGAAAGAAATGCATGAAATCAAACCGAAAACTCTCATAATTTTTCGATTGCCCCGTGATAATAAACAACCCACCGCTTATGTCAAAGAAACCCCAATATTTTTCAATTTGCCTTTGAAAATAAACAGCCTTAAGAATTCATAAACTATTACAGCCTTAAGAATGCATAAACTATTTCTTTGGTTTCGATTATAAATAGTATATTGAATAAGATGCCAAAAAAAAAAAAAACTAATATAAAGTTCTTGGAATTCTGGTTGTTTTGCTTTTGTTTCAGTTAAGATTTAAAATACGACTCTGATTACTTTCATTTACGCTTAAAGAACGCTTAATTCCAAGAGCATACTGACTCTCTTCGGATATTTGCCGTCCCGTCAACAGATCAGTCATTTTTTTAATAGATTCCTTTGAAAGATGACGTGGCTAACGGTAAATTTGTCGTAA
Source organism: Pinus tabuliformis (assembly GCA_031772625.1). Classification (NCBI taxonomy): domain Eukaryota; kingdom Viridiplantae; phylum Streptophyta; class Pinopsida; order Pinales; family Pinaceae; genus Pinus; species Pinus tabuliformis. The sequence continues at coordinate 808,853,147 of CM062810.1, forward strand.
AAAGGACGAGATAACACAATCTTTCGGTAATATGATATGTGGAATCCACAGGCTCTACCATTTACTTCGTCTTTGTTTGATTTCGCAGAAATTGGCACAGCCTAGATTCATCGCATTCAGGGCTTTGGGCCGGTCAAGCATGGAAAAATAAACCCCCAAAACCAAAAACCAATTTCTCAAGGAGGCCGGCTGTTCAATAAATACAGAGAGAATTTTGTTCTGCCGAGTCCAATTGATTAGAACTCAGCAAGAACAACTCCAATTCGATCTAATCGAAGACAGATTAAATTATATAACGTGAAGAGAAAATCAAAGAAATTTGTTGGCCGCAAATATTTTAAGAGAGGAATTCGTTTCTTGGCCAACACACAGCAAGGCAGAGGTAAAAGGGCTCTGATACCAAATGTTAGATAAATCATAAACTTAAACAGCGATTCTGCATGCGGAAAGAACTGAAAAGAATCGTTGAAACTTAATGCCCAGGGATACGAATTACCTCCAGCCATTGGTGATGTTTTGATGCAGGCCACCGTCCGCTTGCTTCTTCTTCGGCACTCCAGCTTCAATCCAAGCAAAAGAAAAACATACAAAAATTCTGAAGGCACTTCCAAGCTCTGCTATCTCAGCTAGATGGTGTAAAACTGAAGGGGATTGAGATTTGAGCTTGGGGACCAAACAGATGAACCTATAGCTAAGCTTCCATCAAGCTTCTAATAGCTATGTGTTAGATGTCCACAAATCAAGGCAGAGAACTCGAATCAAAGTAATGGACCACTTTAGTAGCTCCTAATAATAAATTTAGTAATTGCAGTTGATTTTCTTAACTTAAGGAAACTACTGCAGTTGGTTTCCATAAGTTAAGGAAATACTGCAATTCCATAATTGTAGGCAACAATTGTGTAAAATTAATGGAGCTAACATTGAATTCATATTTAGTGAAACAAAATGCATAAAAACATATATCTAATATTAATACTAGTTGATGATCATATTGCTGGCTTTCCTCTAACACCACACCATTTTTAGTAAAACAAAAATGCATAAAACTAATAAAAGTATTTAGAACAAATTTGAACAAGCCATTTGCTAAATAGTCTGTAATTCTTATTTTAACAAGACAATATGATCCATCCAACATTTGAGATGTGATGAACCAAAATTAAATATTCCAAAAATATCATGGATGAGCATCTTGAATCACAAAATTAAATATTCTTCAAATGTTATAGATGAGCATTTTATAATCACCATATATGTGAATGTGTTAAAAGAAATTGAGCATCTTAGAATCGCCACATATGTAAATATGTTAAGAATCGCCATATATGTGAATATGTTAAATTTCTTTTATTAAGACAAAAATCCAAAAATATACGTTGAATTTTTTTTATTATAACAAACCAGAACAAACCCCAGAGCACCAATAAAACTATTGGTATTCCGCTACTGGTTTCACCGTTATCTGGAAATCGATTTCTCTGTTTTTTTATATTATAACAAACCAGAACAAACCCCAGAGCACCAATAAGACTATTGGTATTCCGCTACTGGTTTCACCCTTATCTGGAAATCGATTTCTCTACCTTAGCTTCATAAAAAATGAAATGGATTCTCTAGCAATCAGATCACAAATGGGAAGACAAAACTTATCTTCATTAAAAAAAATCGATCTCTCTACAGTATCTTCATTAAAAAGGAAATCGATTTCTCTAACAATCAAATCGCTAACGAGAAGACGTTTTGGATTTAGCTTATTTCATTAAGTCATCAACATCCATGGCTGAGTAAAAGCATAAATATACCATTAAAAGCATGTAACATTTAAACATGCATTTTCTAGGTTCAAGTTTGTCTCTGGTCTTTAAATTACAATCCTCCTTTTAGATTGAATTTAAGAAGGAATCTATTGGGATTTGGAACTTGCATTGCTTAAAATATTATATGCCAACTATTGCAATATCATATTCTATTTTTAAGCTTGCATTGGTTAAAATAAAATACTTGAATTATGGCGAATTTTGATTTGGTACAAATTCAATTCTATTTTTTGCAACCTCTGTTATTTTTTTCATGAGCATTACGAAAAGTCATGTTACATCACGAAAATTTTCATTACGAACAGTCATGTTACATAAGTCTGATAATTCTAATATGTATAATCAAGCATACGTATATAATGTCCTTAGTATATTACTATCCCATTTATAGATATCAATATTTTTCTCCTTGGGTTTTAATAAATGAAATAAACAAATATATCGGGAATTTAAGGTTTAATATATTAAATTAATAAATGAAATAAACAAATATATCGGGAATTTAAGGTTTAATATATTAAATAAACAAATATATGTGTACTTTTATATTTAGGATTTTAATAAAAGAAGAATTTGTTTTTAAAGAGGTTGAGATTTATATTAATTTTAATTTTATTCAATTTTTTAATTAAAAATATATCAAATTTTTAAAATTATATATATATCTTAGGTCGGGAGTCGTTTAATACAAAGAATGTATAAAGATTACATGTTTTGGTGACATGGCCAAGCATAAAAGAGATTGGTTTTCACAAAATTGTAGCAACACAAAAGACATAGTCAAAGAAACCAAAAGTTAAAAGGACTAGCAATCACACAAATAAAGCGGGAAGGACCATCTACCCTTATGAGGGAAACCAAAAGTCCTTCTAATAAGTTTGTCAACACAAAAAGACTTAAAGCATAAAAGTAACATGAGCGCAAGAGCCCCAGAGTGACCTGAAGCGTATAAGAGGCCTAAGCAATGCAAAGGACTACTTACTAGATTTTGCCACATCATGCTTGAGCTCTAAGGGGTCTTCCCAAACCATAGGCATGGGACGATAGTCATTATCGTTCGAGATAGGTTGCTTTGTTGACGATGGATGCTCATTCAGCTCACTATGCGTTGTTGGCTCTTGGTGCTTAGTTGGCTGAGGGGGCCCAATTGGCTCATGGTGCAGAGTTGGAGGGGTGATCTCCATGAACAATTGTTGCATAGTTGGCTGTGAATGGGTGACACTACCCTGTCATTTGGTCTCCACACCCTTAAAACACGCCGCTCCAAGATTCGAAGGGGTCAGTGCTTTCCATTGTGTTACATTGCTGCTAAGGCTTGAAGGAGGAGTGAACCTTGGTGCTACGAGTGCATTGACGATGGGTTAGCAATGGGCTTTAAGAAGAGGAGTTGGTGGAGGATTGGACTGTAAACTATTGTGGATATTCCACTAAACAGTTCATCACAACATATATGATAAAATTCTATTTAAAATTTTGAAATCTACACTATTAGAGTTTTATTTCTCTTTAGATTTATGAATCTATAGATTATTGTTAATTTTGTATGCATACAAAATTAAAATTTTGCCGAAATTACAGAATAGTGAAACAAAACTCACAAATCACGATTTGGCAAAAAATATGACCTGTGAAACTCTTTCAAGAGAAAACCCCACTAAAAGGTAAGGTCACTCTGCTCTCTTTCTTTAAACAAAAAATGACTGTGAGTACAAAGAAGCATGGTTTATGGCCTGTGGGCTAATATAATGCACAAATCCTCTCTATGTGCTCTATCTCCTATCTCTCTTAGCTATTTTTTCTCATCCATGGAACAATTGCACTCGAAAGAATGTAACCCATTTTCCTCTAGTGGTCTGGTTATAACACATCCTGATAGCCTACTAGTGGTGAGGTTTGACTACCTCAATTGTTAACCATAGTTGCAATATGGAATTTTCTATAGCTTCCTTCATCATAATCATGCGACTAGCCCATTTTCCATGAATAATGGGGGCTAGTGCAACATCCTCTCGAATGATGGTGGTGAAAGTAGGAAAGTTAAATTCTAAGTTGCATAATTGTTGCATACGAACTTTTGTTGATGCAATTCTTGCGTCATTGGAAAGGTATTTGTATGTAGAATATGAAAAAAAGTGTTTTGTTAGAGCAACAGAGTTTTACCCCGAAAAAACATCTTTTGATGCCTCAAAATGCTCTCAGAAGGTTTTTTCAGACACTAATTTGTCAAATTGGGTCTCGTTGTTAAAAATGGTCCTACGAGAAATTTTGTCCACTTTTTCCACTCTGGAATTATCGAGATGGATGAGAAACAATATAATGATCCATTCTGGATCACACCTCCCCATTTTGGAAGGCTTTTGGTCCCCAAAAGATTCTACTAAATGAGCTGAAGAATTTTTCCCTCCACCATCTCTCAAGTGTATCATTTAGCTTTGCCTAGAAGTTTTCAATCCAATCTACCAGAGGTCATGTTGCCCATGTCTTGTAGTTTTGGACCTCTTTTCCAAAATTGTATCCTTTGTTAATTCTGCTTGGGGATATGGTGTCAAATCCTCCATAGAAGGTAGGACCTATCCTCTTCCTAATCTAGCATGGAAGGCTCAAAGAGTTTAAGATTCTTTACATTCACAACTGAGTAAATGCACATGTATGGTGGTTGATTGAGTTGATAGAAATTATCACCCACCCTTTCCAGTAGCTCAAAGGGAACATATCGCATAAGCTTCATTTTTTTACTAGGACACTGTAGCCTCTCTTTGTTCAACTGTGACCATACTTTGTGTCCCACCTTGAATGACTTCTCTATTTTGTGTCAATGATCCTGTGTGACTTCTCAACAAATTTTTCAGCCCTCAAGGCATCCCCTGTAAGATCGTCCTACATTCCTCCTTGCTTCCCATACTCAATATCCAAAGGTGAAGGAAAGAAATATCCAAAACAAGTTTCAAATGGGGACTTATCAATAGAAGTGTGGATTACTCTATTATAAGAGTATTGTATATATACCATATTTTCATCCTAGGTCCTCAGATGCTTTTGATTATAACCCCTCAAAATTTGCACCAAATTCATGTTAACTACTTATGTTTTCCCATCTATCTGAGAATGGAATGACGTAGACTTCTTCAACTTCATGTCCATCTTCTCCCACAATGTAGTCCAAAATGCAATGAGAAATCTAGTGTCCCTATCTAAAACAATGCTTTTTGATATCCCAAAGTGCACCCAAACCTGTCCAAAGAACAAGTTTTTTGCTTCTTTCTCGTTGATAGTCTTTCTATAGGGAATTAAAACACATATCTTGTTAAACCTCTCAACTACCATAGATAGGTAGTTATGTCCCTTCCTAATTGTTGGTAAACCTCCTGCAAATTCCATGGAAATGCTTCCCCAAGGATGAATGGGTACAAGTAAGGGATGTTATAGGCCCTGTTTCATGCTACTAGGTTTGCACGGCTACAACAAAGCATGCATCCTCTTATGAACCTAGTGACAGGGTCATGCATCTTGGGTCAATACACATACCTCTATAACTTGGCTACTATCTCCCCTACACCAAAGTGCTTTTCAGCCTTGGAGGTGTGAACCTCTCTGATTAGTAGCAAATGCTTACCTTTAGGGACACACAACTTTTCTAGCCTATAGTGTAACTTGTCTTGGAGATGGCAGTCAAAAATGTTGTCATAATCATGCACATGACTTTGGTTCTGCAATTGGTGATCCAGGTGGATATTGGTGGCCACCCGCTTATTCCACCTAGACCTCCAGTTGGTTTCATCAGTTTCCTTGATTATAGCACAACTTACTATTTTTAGTAGTTTTTGGGTCCTAAACTTTCGGAGTTGTTTTGACCCCCTAAACAACGTTTTTTTGAGGTTTGTAGCAAGCTTTTGCCACAAATATTGTAGTACTCAAAGAGGCTTTTTTAACAAGCTATCGTACATGCGAAACAAAGAACATATGACCAAGTTACGACCTCGGGAAGCTGTTTGGCCAACTAAACCCAACAGGGCCCACAAACACTTGTTGTTCCATCTCCTAGGGTTAAGGTTTTGGTTGTTTAAGGTATCCCTTTGTTGTAAAATAATAAAAAGTTTCCTTGAGCCTCATTGTAACACAGTTCAGAGGCATATAGCCACCCCATATCTTCTTAAAGATAAGCTACCATCACCCGAGTTAGTTTAGATCCATTCTGTATGTACGCATCTTTCAATTCTTTGATATTAATTAGGATTTATTTTGATTATGTCTTTGTGTTTTTGTTTATATCTATATTATGTTTCGTTCTTGCATAAGTCTGGATCAGTGGTATTAGAAGAGTCTTTTATTTCTCTGTTTTTCCATGCATGTCCCCAACGGAGTCAGGTAAGGAGTTGGGACTTAAACTAGTTGATCCCTTACAAGACTGGCCCTGTTGACATTGACGACCTCCCATGGCGGAAGAAAAGAAAGACAAGGGTGTCAGGGATCTAATAAAATTGTTGCTCAAAGAATCCCTTGAGCAATAGAGGAACAAATGATGGACAACTTTTCCCAGATCCTTCGGCGAATGCCAACCAGCGATGCATCTTCATCCAACAACCACTTTGGAGGCTCCACCCCATTCAAGGTACAATTTAACTTCAATATCCCTATATTCAAAGGTTAAATAGATGCAAATGTTGTAGATAAATGGATAAATCTGCTGGAAGGTTATTTTTTGGTCTATAATTTCTCTGATATGGAGAAGATTACTTTTGCACTACTTAAAGTCATCCCACATGTCAAGGATTAGTGGGAAACTTGTTATGAGAGACATGTCGAGGAACTCTCTCTGTTTTCAGTCATACCCTCTTGGAACTCTTTCTGAGATGTTGTTAAGGAAAAATATTACCCTGTTGGGAGCTAGGATGACAAGTACATAAAATGGACTACGTTGTGGCAGCAAAGGGATCAAGATGTGGTTGAGTTGACGAATATTTTCCATACCCTTCACACAAAGTTGGGTATCAAAGATTCAAATAAATAACTAATGCTCAAGTATTGCGGTTGTTTTCAAAAATAAATTCAGGAGGAAATGGAGTTCCTGGACATCTCCTCACTTGGTGCAACATATCGATATGCTCCCAATATTGAGCAAAAATTAAAGTAGAAGAAGTGAGACTTTGGATATGCGAACCCAAAGTAGAGAAAAGGCACCCCCAAGCCATAGAGAAAAGTGCAGAGTCAAACTGTGAGCCCCCAATACAACCCCTCAACTTCATAAGCCAAGAATAAGGGGAAGGCGAACAAGGACACCTAAAAGTGGTGTGAGTTCCATAAAACTCACATTCACAACACGAATGGATGTTGTGCAAAGAAAGTGCTAATGTCTGAGCTAAAAGACTCAAATACAGATTCATGCTTTGATTCTAAGTCGGAACTCAACAAGGCAAACAAGATCATTGATTTTGAACCCACTGTTACGATAGGCACCATCTAGCTGCAAAAGTCGGTACCTGGGGATCCAGAGGAGGGGTAGGACCTCTTCCACTTGTAGATGTGGGTAAAGGGTTCTTTGGTGCATTTCATCGTTGACAGTGGGAGCCAAACGAAATTGATCTCAGTTAAGGTTGTTAAGAGATTGAAGTTGCTGACAACACCACACCGACAATTGTACACCATCGGTGGCTCCAGCAAGGGTGAGATCTCCGTGTCAGCCAACAGTGTCACCTTCCTTATAGAATCAAGCCCTTTGCAAATGAGATATTATATGATGTTTCCCCTCTAGAAGTCTGTGATGTTTTATTAGGTCATCTATACCCATTGAAGCATCATGTTGTATATGAATCCATATGTCGTTCTATTATTATTAGTTTAGGTCAGAAATTGTACATGATACCAGAGGTAACATCGCCTACCACCTTTTCTTTGATCTCTTCTAAATAATGTAGCAAGATCATTTCCGAGACCTGGAAATTTATCTTCCTTAACATTCATCCTCAGAGTAAGAGGAATATTGTGGCCACATCCATAGCCTCCAGAAAGGGCTTCTCCACGTAGGAGAAACAGATGGACAAGGTCATGGAGGAGTCAAGGAACATTTTTACCTCACCCACAGGGGTACCCCTACACTGTCAGGTCAAGCATTCCATTGATCTAACCCAGAGACATCGCTAACCAATGGAATAATCTACTGACGCTTTGTTCTAGAGAACGATCAAATCAAGAGGTATATTCTGAAGATGTTGGAAGAAGGGCACATCAATCCAAGTTCATCACCGTGGGAGCCTGATCATGTTGGTAAAGAAGCAGGATAGACCTTGGAGGCTCTGTATTGACTATCGTGTGCTGAATAAGATCATTGTCCAGAATAGGTATCTAATCCTACGGATTGATAAACTTCTGGATTAGCTCATGGGGGGAGATATTTCAGCAAGATTGAATTGAAGTCCAGTTATCGCCAAGTACCAATCGAACCCTCTGATGCATGGAATATTTCCTTCAAATCCAAGGAGCGCCTTTTCAAAAGGTTGTTCATGCCTCTTGGGTTGACGAATTCCCCTACAACCTTCATGAGGCTAATGGATGACATATTGCAACCCTTCACCAACTTGTTCATGCTAGTGTATTTGGATGACATCCTGATCTTTAGCCAAAGTTGGGAATAACATACACACCATATTCGACAGGTCCTTCAAACCCTGCGATAACACAAATTATGTGCCAATTTGGAGAAATGCACTTTTGGTATGACCCAGGTTCAATATCTGGGGTACATCATTGATGAGAATGGTTTACATCTAGACCCATCCAAGATAAAAAATGATGGCGTCACATGGCACCATGTGGTTGAACATGTAGGTTTGCATAGTAAAAAATGATGTGGCTTAACATTAACAATCCACGAGCGACATGTGGGCTAATTAGAGGGAACTATGTGGCACCTTGTGGTTGTCCATGTAGGTCTACCAATTAAGAAAATTTTGACATAGCGATTGAGTGCCGAACCCCTAACCATGATGGTATCACGTCAATGACTAACCATTGCACCAACATTAATTCTCGTTAAACTTAGCACATAGAGTTTTATTTGAAGGCTATGTATGATATCAAACCCAATATAGCGGGGGTGTGTGGGTTTGACCCTAGGACCTCTGAACCAAAACCAACATGTCTCCCTTCCAATACATCATAACAAGAAAGGTGTGTGGTCAAAGATGGTATATTATATGGTTTGTGACATGGTTTGTTGGACTAAATGACAAAGTATGTTGGTTTAATATATTTGGTAGAGGTTATTTGGAATAGTTATATGTAATATAATGACACTCCAGGGTTATGTATGGTTGTTATAACCATAGGCATTAAAACTATGCACCATTTTTAATATGCTATTTGGGGTAATTCCAACAGACTTATGGAAATTCCTGCTTGATGTTAAGGTTATATAAACCCATGCTCATTCGACTGAGGGGGAATCGTGAGAGGAGACAGAGGCAACACATGCATACTAGGGCATGAATTTCAAGACAATATTTGAAATTAATGTAGGTAATATTTAGTTTGCATGGCACAATTTTCGAGGCAGTGGAGCCTAGAGGTCGAGCCGAGAGGTGATGGTGACAGAAATTGATGATGTTTATATGATTTCTTTATTATTTTATGAGGCGATACCAATGATGCAGACAAAATCTAGATCTGATCAATGAATCTAAGGGCTCATGGTTTAAAGTCTATATGTGCCATTAATGCTTGACATGAATTTCGAGACAAAGATGCACTTTACATAACTTAATCGTGTTTAAAGGCAAAAGTTGCAAAATGATGAGATGGACCTGCTAATATTGTGTTTACTATGTTTTGAGCAAGGAATATGAGGGCTCATGGAATAAGCCCACATGTTTCATTAATGCTTGGCACAAAGTTCCATACAAAGAAGCACTTTTCAGAAATTGGTCATGTTTACAATCAAAAGTTGCAAAATGGCGAGACGAACCTACTAGTGTTGTGTTTGCTAAGTTTTGAGCATCAAATTGAGTGTTTTGGCACATAAATCAATGCAAATCTCATTTATTATTTCTTTTCCCCTTTAAAGATTTATATCAAGGAGAACATGCATTTTCAAATATGCTTGGTTCTCAGCAGCAGATTCAAAGAGGACCTTTTCCACTTGTTGTGAGAGTTTAGCCCCTTTAACTTAAAGAAAGGGAGAACAATTTATGTCACTTGTTTGTGAGAATACCTCAAGCATCTGGAAGAGGTACTTTCCTTACTAGAATAAAATCAATTTTATGCCAAGCTATCAAAGTGCACCTTCGGTAAAAAGGAAGTTGAATACCTAAGACACATCATATCCAAGGAGGGAGTTAGAGTATACCCTAGTAAGATTAAGGTAATCAGAGAATGGCCAAGGCCAAAAAAAGTTTGAAATTACAGGGGTTTCTTGGATTAACAGGATATTACCGAAGGTTCATAAAAAAACGCGCAAATGTAAGTACCCCGCTAACAAATCTATTAAAGAAAAACTCCTTTAAGTGGGAAAACAAGGGAAATGAATGATTTGAAGCATTAAAAGAGATTACATCCATATTAACATCATATAACATCATCCATCCTAATATCATATTACATTTTTCAAAAAAATAACTTATTTACCATGGAATTTGATAGGTGCAAGTTACCTAACTTGTCCTACGACTTCTTTGCACGATATTATATGGAGACACTCATCAAAACGATCTCAAAGAAGAAGAGTTGAAGCATACCTCTTACCTTTATTTCTAGCTTTTCCCAATCTTATTTGATGTATTAGTAGTTTTTGTACCTAGATCCACTAAAACCAATATTTCTCTATTTAGAAGAAGATATTCCATATTTAGTTTCATGGCTCAAATCTCTAGCCATTAAATTTCTCAATATTGATATTGGAACAACTCATCATTTGCTTCCATATAAGAGTCACTACCACAAAGTTTAGCTACAATTTCTTTATCAAGAACAAACTGAAGTTTAGTAATAAGTGCATCCCTTAAAGCTAATAATGTCATTTCAATACCAAATGTGAGTTTTAAACCTATGTAAGTGATCAATGCATATGGATTCTTAATACAATATAAATAACAACAATGACACACATAGTACACATATATTTTGTCAAAAACCTTTAATGAAAAAAATATATATTAATGTCACACCTCTAATTTATTCACCGTATTAACTTAAAGGTTTATAATACAATATTTAGGTATTCTACAACATTTAAAATCCTAATCCATTCACTCAAATCAATATTATAACCCTAATTCCTTTATTGAAATTAAATTGCAATGGAACAAAAAAACCATTAACATAAAATACCAAAAACAAACTTTACAAAAACAATAATAATAATAATCAAAATAAAAATAAAAATAAATGAGTTGTTGCCTTGAATAGTAATAACTTGGGGCTATTAACTCCTTCCATAAGTCACATTCCACATGCCAAAATATAACACATTTCCAACCAGATTCACTCACAATATCCATTAATGTATGCAATTATAAATTTCATCATTTTACTTTTATATCTATAAATCCAATCTATTAATAATATAATATACGTTATATAAAATTAAATTATTATAAAACTTACTTTTTAGAAAAGGCAGATATAGACAATATATTTTTCACCCAATTAAAGTTCGAAACCACCAAAAACATATAAAAGCAAAATATTCATTTTAACAAATTTCCATCAACTTGATGATGCTCCATGAGAAAATAAAATAATATAATGCTCCATGAGAAAATAAAATAATATAAGTTCTTCCTTTTATTATTATGTCAATGGATGTGTTAATTTTGGAATAGGACTTCTAGAATTATTAATTGGATGCTAAGGATTTAACTTCCATTAGATATTCTAGAATACGCATAGTAGTATACACAAATCAATGGTTGATATTTATCTCCAAAGTTATGTCTTTTTTACCATTTTAATTAAATTGATTAATTAAAAAAATGTGATATGAAGTGAATTATGGTTTTTTAAGCATGTGGTGTTGATAAGCCATGGTATTGGTATGTGATATTGTAACAAAATTTATTTACAGATTAAGAATCTTCACAATAAAGTGGAAAAAAATATCCATGATTAAGAATCTCGGAATATATATCTATCTATCTATCTATCTATCTATATATATATATATATATATATATATATATATATAATTCATAATAGTTTAAAATAAAATTATAATTTAGTTAGAATTTATAATTTTATAAATTTTAGCAACAAGAGATGTATCCTAGTGCTTTGATGTATATTATAAATTAATGCCTACAAGTGTTTATCAATCATTTAATTGCACCGAGAGGCACACTCTACAACCCAGTATCATATGTAAACATGTCCGTCCATCATCAAAGTTGAAATTTTGCACATGTCGGGTAAAATAAAATTTAAAAAATCTAAAAACAAAAATAATTAATTTAAATGTTTTATATAGTTATTCAAATTCAACGTATATGATAAAATAATTATTAGACACATAACATAATTGTATTGTAACATTAAATTTGTTATATTATAATATATATTAATATATGATGATATATATTAACTCCAGATATATATGGGAGGGAAGAACAAAGACAGAGTGACACAGGTGGAGAGATAGAGGGACTGAGGGGAAGGGGGAGAGAGGGAGAGGGAGAAAGGATATGAGAGGACTTGAAATACGGGAGGAGAGAGGGAGGGATAGAGAAATGGATTTGGAAGGAAAGAGAGACAGGGAAGAAGAATCACATAGAGAGAGAAAAGTGGAGAGAGAGACAGAGAGGGAGTGACAAGGGAGAGATAGAGAGTGAGTATATATGTTTGAGGTGAGATAGAGAGATATAAAAGGAGAGATAATGACAAAGTTGGAGGGAGGAGAGAGAGAGAGACAAAGACATAGAGATAAGGGGGAGATACAGACAGAGGCAGGAGAGAAAGGGAGAGAGAGGAAGGAAGAGAGCTTGGATGTGGGAAAGAGGAGGAGAGGAAGGGAGAGAAAGAGGGAGGTAAGACGAAAGACATAGAGAGAGAAAGGTGGAGTGAGAGAGAGGGAGTGATAATGGATATGGAGAGAGAGGGAGAGAGGAGAGAAAGAGGGAAGAGAGATAGAAGGGGGTAGATAGGGAGAGGAAGAGGGAGGGAGAGATAGATAAATATGGAGAAAGAGTGTGTATGTTTTGGGGGTGATATAGACAAACAAAAGAGAGATAGAGAGAGCTAGATATATAGATGGAAGGTGAAGAGAGGGAAGAAGAGAGAGAGGGAGAGATAGATATGTATGGAAGAAGGAAGCATGTGTGTTTGCGGGGCGGGGGGGGGTTGATATAGAGAGGAAAAGAAGGAGACATGGAGGGAGATATATATATATATATATATATATATATATATATATATATATATATGGCGGGGGGAAAGAGGGAAGAATAATTCTTGCACTAGATGGATTTATGTCAATGTAGATGGTGATTTCTAATCCTATTTGATTCCTTGCATTGAAGGAGATAAACTGAAGGATGTGGGAGAGGAGGAATGAAGAGAGAGAAGGAGAGGGGTGAGAGAGGGAGAGAAGGGTAAGAGAGAGAGGGAGACACATGGATGGAGGGGGGAGAGAGAGAAGGAGACAGGGAGGGAGATAGTAACATGGTTGGAGGGAAAAGAGAGAGAGAGATGACTTGAGAGAGGAGGAGAGAGGGAGGACAAAGAGATGGATTTATAAGGGGAGAGAGGGAGGGAAGAAAAAAATACATATAAAGAGAAAAGTAGAGTGAGAGAGAGATGGGGGAGTGAAAAGGAAGTGATGGAAAGGAAGTGATGGAGAGATAGCGTGTATGTCTGGGGCTGAGATAGAGAGAAAACGAAGGAGAGATGGAGGGATATATATATATATATATATATATATATATATATATATAGATCTGGAGGGGGGAGAGATGGAAGAATATTTCTTGCACTGAATGCATTGAATTTGTGGTAGATGGTGATTTCTAATCCTATTTGATTGGTTGCAATAAATGCATTAATTTTGAGTGTAGATGTTGATTTCTAATGATATTTGATTGTTTTCACTAGATGCATTGATTTTAATGTAGATGTTTATTTATAATCCTATTTGATTGCTTACACTAGATGCATTGATTACAGTGTAGACGTTTTCTAAATCTATTTCATTGCTTGCACTAAATACATTGATTTCAATGTAGATGTTGATTTCTAATTCTATTTGATTTCTTGCACTATATGCATTGATTTCAATGTAGATAGTGATTTCAAATTCTATTTGATTGCTTGCACAAGATGCATTGATTTCAGTGTAGATTGTGATTTCTAATCCTATTTGATTGTTTGCACTATATGCATTGATTCCAGTGTAGATGGTGATTTCTAATCCTATTTGATTGCTTGCATTAGATGCATTGATTTTAGTGTAGATGTTGATTTCTAATCACATTTGATTACTTTCACTAAATGCATTGATTTTAGTGTAGATGTTGATTTCTAGTCTTATTTGATTACTTTCACTAGATGCATTAATTTTAGTGTAGATGTTGACTTCTAATCTTATTTGATTGCTTGCCTCGGATTCACTGATTTTAGTGTGGATGTTTTCTAATCTTATTTAATTGTGTGCATTAGATGCATTTATTTGAGTGTAGATGATGATTTCTGATTTGATGTAACTCAATGTATGATGGTACATTAAATTAAAGTGATTGGATTAACAATGTGCATTGATTTTCCCAGATGTGGGTGCCCAGCAAAGATAGTAAGGTGGTGGCCGAAATGGACGAAAAGTGCCCATTCCACGTGGCCCTCCGTAATCCGGCACATCAGTCTAAAAATTGCATTAACACAAGCCATAAATGGCATTTAAGTTGGCGTCATCTTCAACCACCCTGCAACTACCCACATCGGCTTCATGCAAAGATGACCTCTGGTGATAATCATACCACCGCACCTGTCTCTTATCCCCTGCCTCTGCAATGTCTATGCCCTCAAGCAGCTGTAGTACCTAGCTCTCACACTACTATGGGGAGGCACTGTAGCATCCTATGTTGCATTGATTTAGGCCTGGGAACTCACTTCACTCTAAGCCTGGCTTGCCATTTCGTTTTCCACTCGGCCCCTGCAACTAATCCTCCTCTGAGCCACTCGTCAATCCTACTGAGCCTTCTCATCACTTTGAGCCTAATCTCAGTAGAAATTCTCATACACCTGGTGTGAACATGCCGAGAACGCAACATCGAATGTGTAGTCGCAAGGGTGGAAGAAGAGGAAGATTGAATCGACCTCCTCATTCTCTGGCCTCTGAAACCACATCCTCTTCGGCTTAGCAGACTATAGGTTGCTACCCAAACACTGGTAGTGGCAGAGGCTGCTCACAACCTCACCACCTCCATCTAACGCCCCCTACTTCACCTCCCAGTGGCATTCCTTCCAATCCACAGCCACCTCTCAATTCCACCCAATTCATCTTTCGTTCCTCCATGAACAGGCCCATCATTACTACCACCATCTCCATAACCTTTCACGAGAAGGAGCAAGAAATTGAGGGTGGACACCATTCCAGAACAACGCCAACCAAAGTTGTGGGGAACTCCCATTCCATCACCTCTAATGAGGAGGAGCAGGCCACTGAAGGTGGTGGCCACACCAGAGCAGAACCAGCCATGGCCAGAAGAGCACTCACAGTGCAGGGACACAACAAACTGGGAAGGAGACGGACCAGGACCAGCATGA
Source organism: Pinus tabuliformis (assembly GCA_031772625.1). Taxonomy (NCBI): domain Eukaryota; kingdom Viridiplantae; phylum Streptophyta; class Pinopsida; order Pinales; family Pinaceae; genus Pinus; species Pinus tabuliformis. The sequence continues at coordinate 808,868,704 of CM062810.1, forward strand.
CGACGAAGACATGGATCCTTACCACTGTTTTATCGAGGAGGAACAACCGGCGCAGCAGGCAGACAACATGGAGGCTTCAAAGCAGGCAGGTGTCGACATGGAGGCTTACAGATGCTTCATTGTTGAGGAACACCCGTCGTCTCTGCCACGTACCTGATCGGCCACACAACCTGCCACGTGTCTGCTATTCTCAGGTTTTGGGAATTTTGCTTTCTGGTTTCTTTTACGGGGCTTTCGGAAAAATTGTTGGTATTTGGTTACTTGGTTGTTTTTTGTTTCTCCTTGAAAAATTGATAAAAAACTATGCGTAATTGCTGGTTTCCCCTGCGTGGGCAGCAAGATAATATTGGCAATCTTATTTTGATTTGGACTGGTTTCCCATTATGGGTAGTCCATACTCTGTTTTTGCCGTTTTTGCCCAACACTCAAGCATGGATAAGCACAGGCTAAAACCTTAGTGTACTATATTTTTTAGTAATATAATTAGCTTAACTTAGAAAAAAAACAATGTGCATTGATTTTAGTGTAAGCACAAAAAAAAGACTCACAATTTGCATTGATTTTTGTGTTATAGTATTTCAACCTATTAATATTGGAGAGCAAGAGAGATAAGGTATGATGTTTATTACAATAGTTTGAGTTAAAGAACTGAATGGCTTACAATCTCAACTATCATTTTCATATAATCGATATGAAAAGATGGAAAAAGTAGCAAATAATGTAAAGACTTTGTAAACCTGACCACTCATTTAAAAAACATCAACATTACATTATTTCTTAACTTTTGCAAAACAAACTATAGATAAAAAAAAAAAAATCATCAAAATCTTTTTAAGGAAAAAAAATTATTTCAAACATTAGCAATGAAACAAATGATTTTAAGAGTAATCTTGATGCAGTAAATTATTAAAACTACTCTTCAAAATATATTTAGTAATACCTAGAGGGACGCTATTAAAAATTATTAATTGTCAAAAGTTGTGATACCTAAAATTAAATGAAACATATGTGCAATATCAATCCTCTTGCAAACTATTGACAAGCTTGTCTCCCTTCTTTATCACCAACTAATTACTAACAAACAATATATAGAAATATAACACAACAATTATAACATTGACAAACATTACCATCCAAATCCAAACACATAAACACACAAACCACTCAAAGCATCCAAGTGCAGACGTACAAACCATTCAAGGCAAGAAACACAAATAAAATTAAAGAAGAGAATGATATCAAACAAAGAAAATATAATGTAAATTTCAAAGTATGAAGTTTATCTCAAACATATACATAAGAATGATAATCTAAAAATGTGTCATTGTTGCCCTCAACTGGAACCAACCTAGATCCATCTAACTCTAGATCTATCATGCACCTAGAGGGATCAAATCCCTCAAGGTTCAAACCTTTCGTCAAATTACACACTCCAAAAAGAAGGTTTGCACCTCGAGGGATTTGATCCCTCTCGGTGCAAGATAGATCCAGAGTTAAATGGATCTAGACTGGTTTGTATCACTTTGCTAGTTATTAGAACTATTTTAGTTTTCTTTATATTCTTTTTATAAAACCTATCTAACCAATAAATTATATAGATTTGCATTTAAAAAAACTCTTACTATGACCCTTTCTGATTGTAATTGCTTGAATGCCTCGGTGATAATTACATTCTCCACTATTTAAATTTGCTTTGTATTTTTAAATCCTTTTATAAAACCTAAACAATAAATTATATAGAATTGTGTAAAAAAAACCATTCCATTTTCTCTTCCTAATCTTGTTTGGTTTGGTGATAAGTATGTCAATAAATATGTACATTTTGGAATAGGGTTTTCAAAAGTTTATTTTAATTATCAATAATCATTAGGTGGATGCTAAGGATTTAACCTCCATGAAACATTCTAAAATATGCTTAGGAGTAGTCACAAATAAAAAACTTGAGATTTATTTCAAAAATAATTATATTCTTTTGACCTTTTAATTAATGAATATAATTAAAATCCAACCTATATCGCTTTTAATTTTGGACCTACCAAACATGGATAAAGATCAAATCTCTTTTCACTCTTAAAGAGGTTTCCACTTCAAGAGATTTGATCTCTCTCGAAGCTTGATAGAACTAGAGATAAAATAAATCTAAACAAATTTAATTATTAATTACTATTAATTATAATTATAAATTATAAATATAATAATTATTATTATTTTTTCAATTATTACTTTTATTTTTGTGTAATTTTATTGACTCAAAACGTTTTATTAATAATTATGAGTATTATTTATTTATTTTATTTTGTTTTTTATTTATTTTGGTTTTTATGTTTTTTTTATTAAGTCAAAGTATTTAATTGGACATTACAATATCTCTACCCTATAGAGCTGGAAAACACCCCTCATCCCAAAAAAATATATATCATATTATTTTATTTTTAATTATTTTTATTTTATGTTATTTGACTAAGTCAAGGACATTACAACACCTCTACCATATAGAGCTGGAAAATACCCCTCATCCCCCAAAAAAAAAATATCATATGAACAATTGTTGTATGAAATGAGTTATGGTTTTTTAAGCATATAGTATTGATAAACTATGATATTAATCGATAGTATTGTAACAAAGCCTATTTATAAATTAGAAATTATCTATGATAAAGTGGAAATAAATTCGGATAACTAAAAAACTTGCTTTTTATACATAAAAAATTAAAAAAATTAAATTATAATTTAATCAATTTCTATAATATATATATATATATATATATATATATATATATATTACACTATAAAAAGGTAGTAGTCTAACAAACATGCAACTTTGCCTTGAAAATCATTGAAATTTTGGCAAGATTTTAATAAAATCCGTCCAAGATTTCTGTAAATCTAAATTACATCTGTCAAGCTTCAAGATTTTGGGTGCCCCATAAATTTTTGATGATGTTGAATCTATTTCCACCATAAAAAACATGATTCAAACACTGCTCCTGCCACTCTTCTCCACCGTTGGTTCGAAGCACACCTGTTACCAATTCCACCATTTATGCAAGGCCTTCCGCCGCTACTGTACGAATGGGGAGGAGTCAAAAGCGTCCCCGTCTGCGGTGGCTGCAGGAAGAACAATAAAACGAGGCCGCTTAATCCTGATTAGTGGATAATGCAGTCGTCGAAATCGCCTATGGCGCTGCTGTCGTGAGAAAGAACAAAGGATTGTTGTCACAACCAGGACCTTGCATTGCAGGATGCATATAATAGCAGATGAAATGAAAAAAAAATAAAAAATTATTTTAAAGTTCACGAAGTTAAATATGGTTTATAAAACAGATTGCTTTTTCATCTGCTTAAATAAATTTGGTTGACCTCATTCCGTTCTGCCAGTAGTAATCCTAATCCAATCTTTACATCCACTACTACTAATTTTTTTTTTTTTTACCAAATTCTAATCACTTCGGACTTTCCAAACAATCCATACACCTATAAAAAAAAATATATTGCCAAACATTTAATTTATATCAGTACAATAATCTCTTAATTGAATCATAACCTTTTGCTAACACAAACTCCTCCCGCTCTTCTTACATACCCATCCCTTAACCGACTTTCACATCCCATCCCCATATGATATAAAAAATGACAGCAACTTCTAGCTCGTTGTCTAGCGCTCGGATTGATGATGACGTGGATGTGTTAGTCATCAAGAATTTTGCTTGGGATTGGCACAGCGTTCACAACAAAAATTGATTGCTATCTACGTGTCATCGAGTAAGCCAAAAGTCTCGTAACTTAACCATGATTCAAACGCGTGTCGTGTTAATGAAGTTTCTTGCATTGGTTCTTGTGCGGTTGTACGCAGACCCAACTCGTTTTTACATCTATAACTACTTCGAAAGGCAGAGATTCTTATCATTATCCGGGATCTTGATCTTGAGCTTCTTGATTGCTTTTTTGGCTCACTTCATACGCTCACTCTCTTTGCTTCTCTGTCTTGGGTCTCTCTTCACTTTTCTGAAAAAGTTGTCATTATTTCAGTCATAACGAGGGGGGCACTGTTTCTTTTGTTTGTCCAGTAGTGCTAATTCTGTGAAGCTGGGTCTGTGTAAAAGTGTTGATCTCATTAATTTAAGATACTGGTAGCTGATAATTTTGAGGGTTTTACTGTTTTGTGTGACAGGCTGAGTTCTGGATATGTCTGCTGCTCACGATATTGGGGTTCATACGGGGAATTATATACGCCATCTACGCCATCACCAAGGAAAATCCATGATTTTTTGGGGGATGTTGATGTAACTGGGGTTGTTGTCTGTGCAACCAACCAGATTTGATTCAGCAACAATCAGATTATACTAGGAATTTCGCGGCACACCCCGATAAGGTGGTCGGACAACGGAAGCAGGATTAGGTCGCTCTATATGGAGAGGACCGGAGGTCGATGGGATAGAGGAGGAACGGGTACTTTCTTTCTCTTTCCCTGCAATTGGGGTTTGATAATCTTTAGATATGGTAGCGACATTTATGAGTTTGTTCATCATAAACATTTGGGAACCTGAGGGAGCATACGACTATGGCTGGTCTACCATTTGGGTCTGCTGGGATGGAAAGGGTTCTTTTAAGACAATCGGGGTCTCTTTTAGCTAGTGACTAACTTCAGATCGTTGGGGACACCCCTTAGTGTAATGATCCTCCTCACAGATGAGGCATGGATACTTTGGCTTTCTTTGAGAAGCATCGCCAGCAGAGGACTTCGAAGGGCCCTGTTTCGGGGCATCAGTTTTGACCTGCCTTTTCCCTTCTTTTTACCCTTAGAGGACTTGTGCGCTGTAGTAGACTGAACAGTGTGAACCTCAGAGGTTTTACCAGGACCAGGTGAATTTTGAGAGGGATCATTGGAACCCGTGTTCAAGACTGATTTCTTCTTGGAAGAAGATTTCATGGGGGTCCGAGACATGGAACCAATCACTCCATTAACAAGTGGTGTATCCAGAGACTTTGATGCTGTCAGATCGGAATGGTATTGGAGCATCAGGGAAAATATCATATAATGTGCCAGATTATGAGTACACGAGGTCTAAACACTGAGCACAAGTAATGGCCTGCTCCTTAGTAACACATCCACCCATAGCTATGTGCTTAGCAATTTTACTGACGAATGATTTTGTGAACCATTATTTCAACAACTAATCAGCAATTTCAAACTTGATCAAGCGATGGCGACGTCTCCATTCGTGGATGTGATCGGAGATATGGGTTGCGATGTTTTGCTTAAATGACGTAAGCAAATAGGTGCCAATTTCATAGCAAACTGGCAGTTGGAAATGAGTGAGGAAAGTCATAGCTAGAGTGTTGAAGTCACTATAGGTACCTTGAGGCAATTCAATGTACCATTTCACTGCAGCCCCTGTGAGAGTTCTTTGAAAAAATCGTAAGTGGATAGAATCATCAATGTATGAATTAGAGGAGAACCAGAGGTCATATGTCATCATGTGGGCTTGTGGATCCTCCTTCGCTTTTCCCTCACATTTTGGGCAATCGCTCAGAACTTTTGTCAGAACTAGAGGCCAATAAGGTGAATGAAGGATAGGATCATTGGTGAGCCTTGAAACATCTAGCAGTTCCAACGTGGCCAAGAATGACAATTGCATATTAAAAGGCATTTGGGGCCTCTGAGTAGGCCCAGACTGTGGAATCCATCCTTGTTGGTAAGGATTTTTCCCCCACAGTGGAGGATTTTGTCCATATGGATTTTGATTTTTCCCCCATTGTAGGTTACCTTGCCCATAGGGAGGATTCTGTCCTGGGTAGACTTGATATTGTCTTGCCATAGGCTATTGATAGGCATATGGGTTAAAAGGCTGTTGAGCTTGGACGTAAGGATTTTGAAACTGCTGACCTTAGACATAGTGATTTTGCACCTGCTACCCCTGGACATAAGGGTTTTGAACCTATTCCCCTAGACATAAGGATTTTGAACTTGCTGCCCCTAGACATAAGGATTTTGAACCTGTTGCCCCAGAGTTGAACTTGACTTTACAAAGGTTGACCTTGGCCCTGAACGCACTGACCCTACTGATATGCATATACGACTTGTTGCTGCAAAGGCTGGCTTTGCGGCTGCATGGGATGGCCTTGTAGCTACTACAAAGATTGGCTTTGTTGCTGCATAGGCTGACCTTGTGGTTGTTGCAAAGATTTCCCTTGATGCTGCAAAGGCTGGCCTTGCGAGGACGAAGGTTACGAGGATTGCTGAACAAATTGAGTTTGCGACTGCAAAGGTTGTTGCGACTGTTGCAAGGGTTTCCCTTGTGGTTGTAGTAGTTGTCCTTGCTACTACAATGCCTTCCCTTGCTGCAACGAAAGTTGCCCTTATTGCTGCAAAGGTAGTTGGACAGTTCCTCGATATTTCCCGAATTGAATCTGTCCATACCCACCAGGCACAGTGGATTGGTCAGGCTGAACATAAGGTCCAACTTGAGGAATGTAAGGTGGGGAAACCGAGGCTTGTGAACCATATGGAACATAATCCAGTTCGAATGGAACCTGAGCCATGTATGGCTACTGGTATTAGATGTTAGCTAACCCAGATGGATCAACAAGGTTAGGAATAGCGCCATAAAGAGGTTGATTCGTTCCAATCGTGTGAGTTTGTGATCCACTCACATTGCTTTGGCCTGACATCATAGACATATTTGGATCTTGCCCCTCAGGCAGTGGTACAGTCTGTCCACTCACTGGAGGGGTAGAATAACTTAGTGAGACCTTACTCACTGAGATCGTCGGTTGAACCGGAAGAGTCGGTTGAAATGACAAAACAAGCGGAGACGGAATGGTAGGTTGAACCAGAACTGAAGTGATTGCAGTTCGTACAATCGGTCGAGAGGTCATGTTCTGGATGAATGGACCTAATGTAGGCATGGTGCCAGAAGACCAGATAGGATTCTGATACAATGATGAGGCACTGGGAGTGCCCGAAACCAACTGAGCTAGAGAGGTATAACCATGCGGCAATAAAGGCTCACTAAACTCAGGATAAACGCTAGATGGGATGGCTCATGTGTAAGGGAAACCTTCCAAAGGGAACTCATATGGCTGCTCATCACCCACTTGAGGAGTGTGAGTGGCAGAAACTTTCGACTGACTCGAAGAGGAGACTGGAATTTCTCCTTCTGACTCCATAGGAAACAACCGACGACAAGCCAAAGATGAACGAGGAGACAAATCCAACGAAACACCCGGCTGATCGTACAGACTATAAGGATGCTATGGAGATACCACAAAGGGTCTATAACGAGTCCTTTTGGACTATCAAAAGTTTGAGGACTCTCGGGTGTTTGGATAGGATTATCAGGGGACTTCAGGCTAGATTTGTAAGGTGACTCAGTATCTGACAGAGGTGGACGAGAAGACAAAGGTTGAATACTCAGAACAATTACAAGTTCAACAACTTGATCCTCAAGTGATTGCTGAAGTTTAGGGAAAGCTTCTCCAGCCTTCCAGATGAAGGAGAGGAAGAGGAACAAGGCAAACCTGATGGTTTAGCCACGATGACTTTGTCTCAAACAAAAGAGAAGAGATATTAATTTCAAGGATTTAAAAACATATTAGGGATATACTCACGATGTGGTCCATAATAAGACTATCAGGAATGTGATGTGATCATGGGCAAAACAATTTTAAGATGTTGAAGCAGACTGATGTCTTTTCATGTTTTAAGAGTCGAGAAAAAGGAAAAGATGACTCTAGTCTCTTTCGGTTTGAACGAGCTCGAAAGGACAAGTGCTCGATGATATTTTAAATTTAAAGAGTCAAAAATACCAAAATGACTGCTCAGGATAATCTAGGAAAAAGGATTACCAGGTAACCATGAACTACAGAATACCTCTCGGCGAACCGAGAAGTATGGGCAGGCAATCTCCCCGAATGTTGTGTTTGGTGTATCACGTTTACAAGGCGGCAGACTCGGCTTCCTACGGATAAAGGATTGCAAACCTAGTGGGGTATCCCTTTATATATGCGACGGTACGAGGAGCACAAGTCCGTACTAGCGCTGTCTAATGCCGAAGCGAATGACAGCTGCTAGGTTTAAAGACGTCGGAACACGTCTCTAGCCTAGACCTCTAAATGTAAGCGTTTAGTTTCAAATGCGCCTTTGGTTAATTGAATATATTTTAGAAGTTTATTTTGAAATTAAGTCTCAGTTGTTAGGCCCTATTGATGTCACCTGAAAACTCTTATGTGCAGCTATATGAGACAAAACCCTTTCAATTCGATGAATGCTTACACTAATTGAGAGAAGAGAAAACAATTAATGCAAAAAACAAGCAATCAAAAGTAAGATAACCCTTCACTACTTCGCTTTTCAAAACAAAATAATGAAAATTCTTTCCACTTCCTACTCTTCCTATCAAATGCACTTCAACTAGTCCTTTTTAACAATAAAGGAAGTTCATTTCATTTCACATGCTCATGATGATGAAATTCTAGCTTTCAATGATGCCAACCAATGCAACATATCAATTAACAAACTAGAATGATGTATTTTCTTCAATGGAATGCTAAAATGAATCTTTCACATGCACATTTCAATGAAAAATTTCAAACAACCAAACATCAATCAAATGCAAAGCATGATAAAAAGAAAATCCTTTCAAACCAAATGCAAAGATTGAACCAAAACAAACCAGCAATGTGATCTATGCTTGGAAAAGAGATGTTCAACAAGAGAAGAGTAAACAAAACTTTTTACTTGTTCAATTGAAACCAAAGGAAAATAGATGCAAGAACTAAAAAACAAAATGCACAAACCAACAAACCAACAACTCGACTTGATGAGCATACAAACAAATGAATGTATGATGACCTAGATGGCCTAGGGACACAAACCATCCAAAAACTCAAAAAATCAAGTAAGACAATCTCAAATCAATCAAGCAAACAAAACAAGCTAACAAAGCATTCTAGTAAGGGAGAATATAGGCAAACAATCCAAGAAACAAAATTTATGAGGACAAGACACACTGGCAATGATTTAGGAGAAACCCTAATTTTAACCTATGGGCATCGGCGCGACTGTATAACTAGAAACAAGCGCTAGAAGGGGCTGTGGTGCGACTGTTCAAAGGGAACTCGTGTTGGTCGACACGACTATTAGAAAATAAATAACGCCGATCGAGGGATTCAAAGAAAAAATAATTTTTTTCACAAACCAGAACTAGACCTGTCACTCTAAATTCAAGAATCAAAGCAGGAGATGACTTGAAGTACATATTACCAAAGAGAAAGCGCAAAACAAGAAAAGTTGTCACAAATCATGAAATGGAAAACAATCAAAAGAGAGGGATGGATCCCCAATGGAGTCGCCAATTTGTGGAGTAGGAGTATCCTCTCTATGGACAGAGACGATCCTTCTAGCCCAAGAGAGTGGGTCTAGCCGCAAACAAGAAAATCTAATGTAAATTTCCTTAGATTAGAATCGAATAAGAGGACCTACCTCTTATAACGCTAATCCACTTGATTTTGATCTTGCTTCCTTGCTCAAGCTTCCTTTTGTTCCTTTCATTCAAATACCTGAAACAAACATGCAAGAAACAAAAAAAAATGTGATAGCATAAAATCGAATTCAGTCTACTTAAAAGGTCAAGGATTTCTAATCTATCAAATTTAATATTACACACGATATAGGAAATAAACCATTAGTTGTATTAAAATCAACTTCAAAGAGAAATACAACCAGAGCCTTGACGTTGCAGGTTCCCTTTGACGTGTTCGAGTTCTAGCACCACTATAAGCATCTCATGATTCACCCTCAAAACAATAGAAGCTCAAGGCTTCTTCCTCTTTACTCCAAACCAAACACTATAAGCTTATTATCCCTTCACACACAAACTAGAAGGCTAAAATTCTCAAGATGGCTATCACGATTTTCATATTATTTCAGCCCTTTCATTAGCTAGCTAAGGTTGGAAAATGAGGAGTTTATATAGCTTTGATAGAGGGGAAATGGATCTTCTTATGATGGGATAGGTCTTATCCCATTTGGTTTGTTCCATTTTAATAGGGGAAAAGAGCCCAAACAGTCTCTCTCGACTCTATCTTTCCCAACCATTTACCATAATTCCATTCACGAAGCTTCTAGGCCTGGAAGCTTCGACTACATTTTACAAACTTGCCAAAAGAGGGCCAGCGTGGGTCATGAATGGCTTACCAGTGCCGTTTGATGCTAGGACCAGTGTTAGACTCTGCAAATCGGCGTAGGGAAGAAAATGAGTGCTAGCGCCAGTCTTGAAAACTAAGTTTGAAGGAAGATTCTTGGGATGTAAGAGGGAAATGTTTTGTAGATGAAAAGGGATGTAGGGACATGTTCTTCATTGCAGGGAAACACATGAGGGTCAATGTAGAGGTCCTCCAAGATCGATGAACGAGGAGTACAGGGGTAGTGAAAAAATGTTGTGTAATAGGGACCATTGCCTCCTAAGGGGGGAGGACTAATTGAGGTGTATATTGGTGGAGACCTACCTATTCCACCTGGACCTCCATCTAGTTTCATCAATTTTCTTGATTATAACACAATTTTCTATTTTTAGCAGTTTTTCAGGTCGTCAACTTCTAGAGTTGTTTTGATCCCCTAAACGATGTTTTTTTAGGTTAGTGATAGGCTCGTGCCAAAAATATTGTATTACTTGGAGAGACCTTTCTAAAAATTTATCATACACGGCAACAATAAATCATGTGACCAAGTTACGACCCCGGGAAGTTGATTGTCTAACTAACGCCTCAACAGGGGCGACAAACTCTTAGTGTTCCATCTCCTAGGGTTAGGGTTTTGGTTTTTTAGGGTCTCCCTTTGTTGTTTAATAATAAAAAAGGCCCTTGAGCCTCATTGTAACATAGTTCATAGGCATGTAGCCGCCACATCTCTTCTTAGAGATAATATATCATTGCCTGGGCTAGTTTATTTCCATTATGTATGTAAGCATCTTTCAATTCTTTGATATTAATGAAATGAGGATTTATTTCTACTGTATCTCTATGTTTATGTTTATATATGTATTATGTTTCATTCCTGCATAAGTCTAGATCAATTGGTGAAACACCTCCTCGATGGCCTCATCCTGTGAATATGCCTCTTTGTATGCATCATGGGTGAATGGCTCCATGCGCATCAAAGTTCGCAAATATGTGATATTTGATATGGGTGGTCTTGAAATCATGTTGGCCAAGTTTTTTGTTCTTCCCTTCTTAAACTTGATCATTAAATGAAACTGTTGTAGAAACCCCATCCACTTGTAATGCTTGGTATGCTATACCTTACTCTAAGCCTGCACATACTATAGTGGTTGGTGATCTGTGTGGATTACTATCTCATTTCCCATCACATAGTGCTTCCACTTCTTCATAACTTTCACCAAGGCATAGAGATCATTTTTACAGGTAGGGTAGTTAAGAACTAATTCATGAAATAATTCAGAATGGTAGCATATAGACCTTCCTCCCCACATCAAGCCCGCTCCCATAGCATACCCACTCACATATGTCTTCACTTCAATGGTTGTTGCAAGTTTGGTAATGCCAAGGCTAGTGCTTGATTGATATTCTGCTTTAGCTCCTCAAAGGCCCTCTGCTGACCCTTTCCCCACTAGAAACTCTTGCCACTTGTTATTATGATGTGGAGTGGCACTGCTACCACTAAAAATGAGGCTATGAATTTCCTCAGGTACTATGTTTCCCCAATACTCCTAATCTCATAAACATTAGTAGGCACCGACCATTTCATGATAACCTCCATCTTAGAAATATCTATCTTCATCCCTCGTCCACTATCATATACCCCAAATACACCAAAGAACGATGTGCAAACTAACACTTCTAAAAATATGCTAGCAACTATTGCTTTTTTAGTGTCTCCAGCAACTTCGTCAAATGTGAGGTGTTCTCCTCCCATGTAGCATTGCATATTAGTATAATAATCCAAATAGACAATAACTGAAATGAATATATAAAAGGGTGCAATATATCATTCATAAAAATTGTAAATTGCATTGGTGCATTGAATAGGTTGAAGAATGACTAACCACTCATACAAACCTTTCCTAGTTTTGATGAAAATCTTCTAGGTATCTTCTTCTTTGACTCAAACCTAGTGATATCCAAACTTTAATTCCAACTTGGTGAAATATTTCATTTGTTTCAACTGATCCAATATATCATCTATCCTGGGTAGGGGGTACATGTTCTTGAGCATGATTTTGTTCAACACCGTGTAATCAATACACATCTTCCAAGTCCCATCCTTTTTTGGCACAATCATGATGGGTGACCCACATGGTGATGTACTCAGTCAAATGAAACATTGTTTTAGTGATCTAAGAGGCTCTAGGAAAACCTCAAAAATGAAAGTGCTCAAAATTTGAATTGCGTCAAACAAATCTCATATGAGAAAGACATCACAATCTGAAGTTCAAACCAAACAACAAAAGAAAGGGCACTACTAGTGCCACATGGCAACACCAAAAAGTGTCACATGGTAGACCAAACAACTGATGCGACAATCCTATAGGTCATGATGTGGAAGGCTCCAGGTCTATCCACATGGCATCACATCAGCACAGTCAATAATGACATGGCTTGACATTGACCAATCCATGAGCGACACATGGCTAGTCACTGGTTATCACATGGCACCATGTGGTTGGTCATGTAGGTTTGCATAGTCAACAATGATGTGGATTAACATGAACAATCCACGAGCGACATGTGGGATAATTACAGGGAACTATGTGGCACCTTGTGGTTGTCTACGTAGGTCTACCAATTAAGAAAATTGTGTTGTAATGGTCGAGTGTCGAACCCCTACTAACCATGATCGTATCACATCAACGATTAACGGTTGCACCAACATTAATTCTTGTTAAACATAGCACGTAGAGTTTTATTTGAAGGATATGTATGATATCGAACCCAATATTGGGGGGGGTGTGGGTTTTACCTTGGGACCTCCGGACCAAAACCAACATGTCTCCCTTTCAATACAACATAACAAGAAAGGTGTGTGGTCAAAGATGGTATATTATATGGTTTGTGACATGGTTCATTGGACTAAATGACAAAGTATGTTGGTTTAATATATTTGGTGGAGGTTATTTGAAATAATTATATGTAATATAATGACACTCCAGGGTTATATATGGTTGTTATAACCACAGGTTTTAGAACTATGCACCATTTTTAATATGCCATTTGGGGTAATTCCAACAAAATTAAGGAAATTCATGCCTGATGTTAAGGTTATATAAACCCATGCTCATTCGACTGAGGGGGAATCATGAGAGGAGACAGAGGCAACACATCCATACTAGGGCATGAATTTCAAGACAATATTCGAAATTAATGTAGGGAATATTTAGTTTGCATGGCACAATTTTCGAGGCAGTGGAGCCTAAAGGTTGAGGCTAGAGGTGATGGTGACATAAATTGATGATGTTTATATGATTTCTTTATTATTTTATGAGACGATACCAACGGTGTAGGAAAAATCTAGATCTAATCAACGAATCTAAGGGCTCATGGTTTAAAGTTTGCATGTGCCATTAATGCTTGACATGAATTTCGAGACAAAGATGCAATTTACATAACTTGATCGCGTTTAAAGGAAAAAGTTGCAAAATGATGAGATGGACCTGTTGATATTGTGTTTACTATGTTTTGAGCAGGGAATATGAGGGCTCATGGCATAAGCCCACATGTGTCATTAATGCTTGGCACAAAGTTCCATACAAAGAAGCACTTTTCAGAAATTGGTCATGTTTATAGTCAAAAGTTGCAAAATGATGAGACGAACCTACTGGTGCTGTGTTTGCTAAGTTTTGAGCATCCAATTGAGTGTTTTGGCACTTAAATCAATGCAAATCTCATTTATTGTTTCTTTCCCCCTTTCCAGATTTATATCAAGGAGAACATGCATTTTCAAATATGCTTGGTTCTCAGCAACAGATTCAAAGAGGACCTTTTCCACTTGTTGTGAGAGTTTAGCCCCTTTAACTTAAAGAAAGGGAGAACAATTTATGTCACTTGTTTGTGAGAATTCATTCATTTTTTATTGTCTAAGGAGAACATATATTTAAAGGAGAGACATTGCCACATGAGTGAGAATTTAATCCTTTTGTTTTGACAAAGAAGAGCCTTATGGAAGAGCAACTAATGAAGTGGCTATGCAGTTGAGCAGAGCCCAGAGACATAGCTCACAGATTGTGGGTGAACTTCCTTATCAAGCCCTGGTGCATTTTTCGATATTGTCATTTCTTAATGTGTTTCTTCTTCATGTGACTTGGAAGAGGTACTTGGATCTCTAGTGCTCCTTCCAAGTACCTCAAGCATCTGGAAGAGGTACTTTCCTTACTAGAAGAAAATCAATTTTATGCCAAGCTATCAAAGTGCACCTCCGGTAAAAAGGAAGTTGAATACCTAAGACACATCATATCCAAGGAGGGAGTTAGAGTATACCTCAATAAGATTAAGGCAATCAGGGAATGCCCAAGGCCAAAAAAAGTTTGAAATTACAAGGGTTTCTTGGATTAACAGGATATTACCGAAGGTTCATAAAAAATCGTGCAAATGTAAGTACCCCGCTAACAAATCTATTAAAGAAAAACTCCTTTAAGTGGGAAAACAAGGCAAATGAATGCTTTGAAGCATTAAAAGAGATTACATCCATATTAACATCATATAACATCATCCATCCTAATATCATATTACATTTTTCAAAGAAATAACTTATTTACCATGGAATTTGATAGGTGCAAGTTTCCTAACTTTTCCCAAAACTTCTTTGCACGATCTTATATGGAGACACTCATCAAAACCATCTCAAAGAAGAAGAGTTGAAGCATACCTCTTACCTTTTGATCTGAAAATGGAATGTACTTGTTTAAGGGTGCAAGGTATCCATTTCCCATAATTTCAAATGTGAGTTATACACTCCAAGTGACCTCTGAAAATGTGAAAACTTCTTATTTCTTATATAGAGATAGACTGTAGGGGCATTCACCAGACATGTCACCTCTAAAGAGAGGATAAGTTCGAGAGGCTACCCGGCCCTCTATAGGCTCTGCCTAAAGAAATAATGAAGTAAACACTTAGAAGTCTTTGACATACACATACTTGAAGTTTGATGTCTTGCGGAATAAGACAGATAACTTTCTGCAGCTGAATAGGTGATTATGTGTGTATGCAAGTTATGTATATTTGTTGTTTAACACTTTATATCAGTTTTGTTTAGCATATCATCTTCAGCAAATAAAGACATCAAAATGATAAAGCAGTTCACCCCTTCTGGGCTACATCTGCTGGACCAAGCCTCTCAAACTAGGCTTGTCCTCTTGTATTAAAAATGCTACAAAGGCTAATACAAGAATATGAGTGTCTCAAAAGACAGATCTAACTGTAAATACAGAATCAGAAGATAGGAATTAGCTAAACATGCTCTTTCCCAAACACTAAACAGTGAAATTGTACCTTATACAGTACTTTCCCCAATTGGCCCTAGTGGCCCTTTAAACTTGCATGGAGAATTTCGAGGTGAAGATGATCTCAATTGGTTCTGAAACCTCTACCATTAGACTCAGAAGGTCGAAAATAGTAGACATTGGCTTTTGAATCACCAAAAATGGATGAACATAGCCCCTAAACAGCTCAAGCACTAAAATGGCCCTAGTGGCCCTGAAAGCTTCCCTGAAGCTAAACAGTGAGAAGAATGCCTCAACAGGCAAAAATAGCCATAGAAATGGATTTAGAATGCTGAAAAACTTCAGGAATGACCTTCGTTCCACATTCACTGGCTGCACAATTCCCAATGCAACTGCCAAACTGATTTGGCCCTAGTGGCTCCTGGAACTTCGACGAAGCAAAATCACCTGTAAACGGCCTCAGATGGCTGTGAAACCTATGCCAATGGCTTCAGAAGGTCGAAGAGACCCAAAACAAAAAGAAAATTCGTCCAAAAAGGACTTTCCTAGCCAAAATTATGGCTCATTAAAGTTTCTCTAGTCTGCCCTAGAAAAACTCCAGTTAAAACTGGCTCACTACCAAATAACCCCGCTAAATTTGGCAATTCCGCCATTTTTGGAGCGCACCGCCAAAAACTCCGCCATAGTGACCGTGACTGCCAGCTAACTGTTAGTGGATTTCAATGCGCATGTGAACATTCCCGACGGTTTTGGGTTTACCTCGGAGTTTGAGCCGAACTTTTGGTTGAACTGTTTGTTTACCCCCGTTGCCTCTGCATGTGAACGCAACAAACGTGGTGGCAGTTGCATTTTATATGCCGGCGGTCAATGTTCTGGCCCATGGTTATGGGCGCGTAGTCACATATACATGGGGCTGACCCTTAGGGGCTGGCCCCGTTCGGCCCCGCCCTTAAACAAATTCAAACTTTAACATAAGTTTGTTCCCCCCATACATCAAGTGCCAACCATATGGTTTAACGGTAAGGTGTGGGAGTGTTATAAGGCAGGTCGCGTGTTCAAACCTCTCCATTGCCAAATTTTTAACGCATATGCACCCATAATGCTAATGTCACCCTGGGCCACGTGGCAGTTTTTGATTCACTGCCCAAAAGGAATATTCTATGGAATATTTTTTTTTAAATTTTTTTGAAAAAATTCAAAAATTAAGAGTCATTGGGTGATTTTGTTTTTGGCATAACTTCTGCATACGGACACCGTTTTTCGAACCATTTGTGGAACCAAAATCAGGAAGATGAGCTCTATCCAGTCATTCAGGTTCAAACCAGTTCCGAGCACTTTCATTGTTGACCATTTTACAACACTTGGTCCTGAGCTCTGATCACACCTCCCAAATGAGAGGGCTTTTGGTCCCCATAAGCTTATTGAACAGAAATATCCTCTTCCGTTCAGCCAAAAGAGCATATTGATGCCCAAAATGCCTTGCCTTTCCAACTATCGTCATGGTGACTTTTTGCTGCATAAGCCAAGTACTTGTCGAATCCTGACCAAGCTTGTTCGCCAGACAAACTAAAAATTTGCAGAAACCAGCAATGATACTGGCTGATATATGAGCTGAAATCTTTCCCTGAACATGTGGGCTTGCCAACTGTCACGATGCCCATCCATGGCACCTCCGCTCCAGAAGAAGAGCTGCCTCCCAAATGAGAAGGCTTTTACTGGTTGTAGCATGTTGAATGTACTGCAAATGCTCATCCCAAACTCTTGGGATACTTGCTGCAAAAACTTCTCAAAAGAAGTAGAGACCCATGCTGAAATTTGAGCCCTCTTTGCATGCATGCTTTTCCAGCTCATGGGATTGTGCACTGCTTTGCACCAATTTCCTTCCCTGCACCAAATGACACCAAAGGTACCTTGTGCAACAAGAGAATCATCAGCAACAAGTTGTCTTGAAATATGCTGAACAATGGACTCAACCATCAACATAGCAAATGTGTACACAACCGACACAAGTCAACAAAACATGTGCACCACAATCGACACAAGTCGACAACATAAGTGGCACAATCGACACAAGTCGATGAAACATGTGACACAATCGACAATGTAAAAGTGTGCTCACAAGCGACACTAGTCGACTGTCAACAAGATACATTTATAAACACATGTACGTATCAAAAACAATGAACTATATACAGTTCGATAAACACACCTACAACATCTATGTACAGGTGCAACTTCAACTCTCTTTTCCAAGACCAACAGGTACATCAACCCAATAAAAACAAATGTGGGTGACAAGAGCTGAAATAGAGTGAGTCTCATACTCAGCTTTTCCATCCTGCAACTTGCATTCCCTTAACAAAGAAATGCATTCAATCAAAAGACATGCAACTTTAATTGGATAAGAATTCTAACCATTTCTTACCAATCCATTTCAAAGGTGCTTCCTTTAACTGCACATTGATATCAACATGTGTATCATCCTGACACATATCAATGATGGAAACTTCCTTCCCATTCTTGCCATACTCTTTCTCCAATTTCTTCAACTTTCGTGGAAGCATTGTTGGATTCAGAGTCAACACCTTTCAGCAGTATGTCCATGCTTATGGCAATAAGTGCAACATATGTTCATCTTCTTGGCAGCATGATTTGCATTGTTCAATGGAACTTTGGCTTCTTTCCTCCTTTCCTTCAACAGTTTCCTGTATGTTGCCATTCTTTTCCAACATCTAGAAACATTATGGTTAACCAAACCACAAAAAGAACATGCAATTCTTTTCCAATTCTTATGTGGAAATTTTCCATGCTTTACATGATCAAAGGAAGTGTGATGGAAATCAGATTTATACCTTTGTCTTTCACCTTCATTACCTTTATAAGATGGTGAATCGAAAGAAGAAGAAGCTCCCTTTGGAACACTATCAGTCCCTTCAATGGTTTTAGAGCTTTCACAATTCTCTTGTTCAAGTGCATTCTTATGCACACCTTCTTCCTGCAAAGCATGTTTCAAACTATTGCATTCCTCAAGGATACAACCTTGAGATGGAGAACCTGCAATGAAACTCCTTCTAGGAACTGTTTCAATTGCCTTCATGGCTGCTTTGGAACTTTCTCCATAAGATTGTTCATGGCCAAGACCCAAATTCTTAGGCCTTACCTCAACTATTATTGGCTCAACTATACCATGTGCATGTTTTCCCAATCCTTTTCCTTCATATCCCATTTTGGACATCAACTTGGACCCTATGCCTCTGGTATGTTTCTCAAAATAACCAACATAAACATTCTTATAAGAATTTGAAGACAAACTAGAATTGTTTACCTCTTCTTCAAGTTGATACTTGGCTAAGGCTTCTTTGGCAACAAGGAGTTGTGTCTCCAACTCATCCATCCTTTCCAGATTCATGTTTGCAATATGAAGTTGGCCTTCCATTTCCTGCAATTGGTCAGAAAGCAACTGCTTCTCTTCCCTCATGGAATTCAACTGCTCTTGAAGTCTAGAGCTCTTTCTTTCATCCTCATACATTTCTCTCACCATATTCATCATGATGAAAAATTCTTGCTTCAAGCCTTCATCAAAAAATCTTGTGAAGGAGGACGATTTTGAGAACTCACTTATGGAAGTTGCCATTATAAAAATGAACAAAAGAGCTTCAGCAAACTCAAACAACAAGTAGTTTGCAGAATAATAAAGCAGTCAATCTTCAACACTGCTTAAGACACCTTTCAAGCTACACAATCAAGCTAGTGATGTCAGTCAAGCAAACCTAGTGCTCTGATACCATATGATTTGAAAATGGAATGTACTTGTTTAAGGGTGCAAGGTATCCATTTCCCATATTTTCAAATGTGAGTTATACACTCCAAGTGACCTCTGAAAATGTGAAAACTTCTTATTTCTTATACAGAGATAGACTGTAGGGGCATTCACCGGACATGTCACCTCTAAAGAGAGGATGAGTTCCAGAGGCTACCTGGCCCTCTACAGGCTCTGCCTAAAGAAATAATGAAGTAAACACTTAGAAGTCTTTGACATACACATACTTGAAGTTTGATGTCTTGCGGAATAAGACAGATAACTTTCTGCAGCTGAATAGGTGATTATGTGTGTATGCAAGTTATGTATATTTGTTGTTTAACACTTTATATTAGTTTTGTTTAGCATATCATCTTCAGCAAATAAAGACATCAAAATGATAAAGCAGTTCACCCCTTCTGGGCTACATCTGCTGGACCAAGCCTCTCAAACTAGGCTTGTCCTCTTGTATTAAAAATGCTACAAAGGCTAATACAAGAATATGAGTGTCTCGAAAGACAGATCTAACTGTAAATACAGAATCAGAAGATAGGAATTAGCTAAACATGCTGTTTCCTAAACGCTAAACAGTGAAATTGTACCTTATACAGTACTTTCCCCAATTGGCCCTTTAAACTTGCATGGAGAATTTTGAGATGAAGATGACCTCAATTGGTTCTGAAACCTCTGCCATTAGACTCAGAAGGTCGAAAATAGTAGACATAGGCTTTTGAATCACCAAAAATGGATGAACATAGCCCCCAAACAGCTCAAGCACTGAAATGGCCCTAGTGGCCCTGAAAGCTTCCCTGAAGCTAAACAGTGAGAAGAATGCCTCAACAGGAAAAACGAGCTATAGAAATGGATTCAGAATGCTGAAAAACTTCAGGAATGACCTTCGTTCCACATTCACTCACTGCACAATTCCTAATGCAACTCCCAAACTGATTTGGGCCTAGTGGCTCCTGGAACTTCCATGAAGCAAAATCATCTGCGAACGACCTTAGATGGCTGTGAAACCTATGCCAATGGCTTCAGAAGGTCGAAGAGACCCAAAATAAATAAATAAAATCGTCCAAAAAGGACTTTCCTAGCCAAAGTTATGGCTCATTAAAGTTTCTCTAGTCTGCCCTAGAAAAACTCCAGTTAAAACTGGCTCACTACCAAATAACCCCGCTAAATTTGGCAATTCCGCCATTTTTGGAGCGCACCGCCAAAAGCTCTGCCATAATGACCGTGACTACCAGTTAAATGTTAGTGGCTTTCAGTGCGCATGTGAATATTCCCGACGGTTTTGGGTTTACCTCGCAGTTTGAGCCGAACTTTTGGTTGAATTGTTTGTTTACCCCTATTGCCTCCACATGTGAACGCAACAAACACAGTGGAAGTTGCATTTTATATGCTGGCGGTCAATGTTCTGGCCCACGGTTATGGGCGCGTAGTCACATATACATGGGGTTGACCCTTAGGGGCTGGCCCCGTTCGGCCCCGCCCTTAAACAAATTCAAACTTTAACATAAGTTTGTTCCCCCCATACATCAAGTGCCAACCATATGGTTTAATGGTAAGGTGTGGGAGTGTTATTAGGCAGGTCGCATGTTCAAACCTCTACATTGCCAAATTTTTAACACATATGCTTAATGTTGATGTCACCCTGGGCCACGTGGCAGTTTTTGATTCGCTGCCCAAAAGGAATATTCCTTGGAATATTTCAAGGAATATTCTATGGAATATTCTTTTTTAAATTTTTTTGAAAAAATTCAAAAATTAAGAGTCATTGGGTGATTTTGTTTTTGGCATAACTTCTGCATACGGAGACCGTTTTTCGAACTGTTTGTGGCACTGGAATCAGGAAGACAAGCTCTATTCGGTCATTTAGGTTCAAACTAGTTCTAAGCACTTTCATTTTTGACCATTTTACGACACTTGGTCCTGAGCTCCTGATCACCTTTATTTCTAGCTTTTCCTAATCTTATTTGATGTATTAGTAGTTTTTGTACCTAGATCCATTAAAACCAATATTTCTCTATTTAGAAGAAGATATTCCATCTTTAGTTTCATGGCTCAAATCTCTAGCCATTAGATTCCTCAATCTTGATATTGGAACTACTCATCATTTGCTTCCATATAAGAGTCACTACCACAAAGTTTAGATAAGATTTCTTTATCAAGAACAAACTAAAGTTTAGCAATAAAGTCATCCCTTAAAGCTAATAATGTCATTTCAATACCAAATGTAAGTTTTAAACCTATGTAAGTGATCAATGCATATGGATTCTTAATACAATATAAATAACAACAATGACACACACAGTACACATATATTTTGTCAAAAACCTTTAATGAAATATATATATATATATATATATATATATATATATATATATATATATATATATATATATATATATATATATATATAAGTTAGTGTCACACCTCTAACTTATTCATTGTATTTACTTAAAGTTTATAATACAATATTTAGGTATTCTACAACATCTAAAATCCTAATCCATTCACTCAAATCAATATTATAACCCTAATTCCTTTATTGAAATTAAATTGCAATGGAACAAAAAAAAACCATTAACATAAAAGACCAAAAACAAACTTTACGAAAACAATAATAATAATAATAATAAAAATAAACGAGTTGTTGCCTTGAATAGTAATAACTTGGGGCTATTAGCTCCTTCCATAAGTCACATTCCACATGCCAAAATATAACACATCTCCAACCAGATTCACTCACAATATCCATTAATGTAGGCAATTATAAATTTCATCATTTTACATTTATATCTATAAATCCAATCTATTAATAATATAATATACTTTATATAAAATTAAATTATTATAAAACTTAATTTTTTAGAAAACGCAGATATAGACAATATATTTTTCACCCAATTAAAGTTCGAAACCACCAAAAACATATAAAAACAAAATATTCA
Organism: Pinus tabuliformis; assembly: GCA_031772625.1. Classification (NCBI taxonomy): domain Eukaryota; kingdom Viridiplantae; phylum Streptophyta; class Pinopsida; order Pinales; family Pinaceae; genus Pinus; species Pinus tabuliformis. Next base: position 808,890,912 of record CM062810.1, read on the forward strand.
TTTTAACAAATTTCCATCAACTTGATGATGCTCCATGAGAAAATAAAATAATATAAGTTCTTCCTTTTATTATTATGTCAATGGACGTGTTTATTTTGCAATAGGACTTCGAGAATTATTAATTGGATGCTAAGGATTTAACTTCTATGAAATATTCTAGAATACTCATAGTAGTATACACAAATTAGTGGTTAGATTTATCTCCAAAGTTATGTCTTTTTTACTATTTTAATTAAATTGATTAATTAAAAAAATGTGATATGAAGTGAATTATGGTTTTTTAAGCATGTGGTGTTGATAAGTCATGGTATTGGTATGTGATATTGTAACAAAAAATAAGTTATGTCTTTTTTACCATTTTAATTAAATTGATTAATTAAAAAAATGTGATATGAAGTGAATTATGGTTTTTTAAGCATGTGGTGTTGATAAGTCATGGTATTGGTATGTGATATTGTAACAAAAAATATTTCTTCACAGTAAAGTGGAAAAAAATATCCATAATTAAGAATCTTAGAATATATATATATATATATATATATATATATATATATATATATATATATATAAAATAGTTTAAAATAAAATTATAATTTAGTTAGCTTTTATAATTTTATAAATTTTAGCAACAAGAGATGTATCATAGTGTTTTGATGTATATTATAGATTAATGCCTATAAGTGTTTATCAATCATTTAATTGCACCGAGAGGCACACTCTACAACCCAGTATGATATGTAAGCATGTCCATCCATCATCAAAGTTGAAATTTTGCGCATGTCGGGCAAAATAAAATTTAAAAATCTAAAAATAAAAATAATTAATTTAAATGTTTTATATAGTTATTCAAATTCAATGTATATGATAAAATAACTACTAGATACATAAGATAACTGTATTGCAACATTAAATTTGTTATATTATAATCTATATTAATATATCATGATATATATTAACTCTAGATATATATGGGAGGGAAGAACAAAGATAGAGTGATACAGGTGGAGAGATAGAGGGACTGAGGGGAAGGGAGAGAGAGGGAGAGAGAAGAAGGATGAGAGAGGACTTGAAATATAGGAGGAGAGAGGGAGGGATAGAGAAATGGATTTGGAAGGAAAGAGAGTTAGGGAAGAAGAATCACATAGAGAGAGAAAAGTTGAGAGAGAGACAGAGAGGGAGTGACAAGGGAGAGATAGAGAGTGAGTATATATGTTTGAGGTGAGATAGAGAGATATAGAAGGAGAGATAGTGACAAAGTTGGAGGGAGGAGAGAGAGAGAGACAAAGGCATAGAGATAAGGGGGAGAGACAGATGGAGGTAGGAGAGAAAGGGAGAGAGAGGAAGGAAGAGAGCTTGGATGTGGGAGAGAGAAGGAGAGGAAGGGAGAGAAAGAGGGAGGTAAGACGAGAGACATAGAGAGAGAAAGGTGGAGTGAGAGAGAGGGAGTGATAATGGATATGGAGAGAGAGGGAGAGAGGAGAGAAAAAGGGAAGAGAGATAGAAGGGGGAGAGAGGGAGAGGAAGAGGGAGGGAGAGATAGATAAATATGGAGAAAGAGTGTGTATGTTTTGGGGGTGATATAGACAAACAAAAGAGAGATAGAGAGAGATAGATATATAGATGGAAGGTGAAGAGAGGGAAGATGAGAGAGAGGGAGAGAAGGAGAGATAGATAGATATGGAAGGAGGAAGCATGTGTGTTTGTGGGGGAGGGGGGGGGTGATATAGAGAGAAAAAGAAGGAGACATGGAGGGATATATATATATGGCGGGCGGAGAGAGGGAAGAATAATTCTTGCACTAGATGGAATGATTTCAATGTAAATGGTGATTTATAATCCTATTTGATTGCTTGCATTGAAGGAGATAAACTGAAGGATGTGGGAGAGGAGGAATGAAGAGAGAGAGAGAAGGAGAGGGGTGAGAGAGGGAGATAAGGGTAAGAGAGAGAGAGGGAGACACATGGATGGAGGGGAAAGAGAGGGGGGGAGAGAGAAGGAGAGAGGGAGGGAGATAGTGGCATGGTTGGAGGGCAAAGACAGAGAGAGAGAGAGAGACGACTTGAGAGAGAGGAGGAAAGAGGGAGGGAGATAGTGACATGGTTGGAGGGTAAAGAGAGAGACGACTTGAGAGAGAGGAGGAGAGAGGGAGGACAAAGAGATGGATTTATAAGGGGAGAGAGGGAGGGAAGAAAAAATACATATAAAGATAAAAGTTGAGCGAGAGATAGAGAGAGAGGGGGAGTGAAAAGGAAGACATGGAGAGAGAGCGTGTATGTTTGGGGCTGAGATATAGAGAAAAAGAAGAAGAGATGGAGGGAGATATAGATATAGATGGAGGGGGGAGAGATGGAAGAATATTTCTTAGACTGAATGCATTGAATTCATGGTAGATGGTGATTTCTAATCCTATTTGATTGGTTGCAATAGATGCATTAATTTTGAGTGTAGATGTTGATTTCTAATGATATTTGATTGTTTTCACTAGATGCATTGATTTTAATGTAGATGTTTATTTCTAATCCTATTTGATTGCTTACACTAGATGCATTGATTATAGTCTAGATGTTTTCTAAATCTATTTCATTGCTTGCACTAAATACATTGATTTCAGTGTAGAATGATTTCTAATTCTATTTGATTTCTTGCACTATATGCATTGATTTCAATGTAGATGGTGATTTCGAATTCTATCTGATTGCTTGCACAAGATGCATTAATTTCGGTGTAGATTGTGATTTCTAATCCTATTTGATTGTTTGCACTAGATGCATTGATTCCAGTGTAGATGGTGATTTCTAATCCTATTTGATTGCTTGCATTAGATGCATTGATTTTAGTGTAGATGTTGATTTCTAATTGTATTTGATTACTTGCACTAAATGCATTTATTTTAGTGTATATGTTGATTTCTAAACTTATTTGATTGCTTGCACTAGATGCATTGATTTTAGTGTAGATGTTGATTTCTAATCTTATTTGATTGCTTGCATTGGATTCATTGATTTCAGTGTAGATGTTTTCTAATCTTATTTAATTGTGTGCATTAGATGCATTGATTTCAGTGTAGATGATGATTTCTGATTTGATGTAACTCAATGTATGATGGTACATTAACTTAAAGTGATTGGATTAACAATGTGCATTGATTTTAGTGTAAGCACAAAAAAATGATTGACAATTTGCATTGATTTTTGTGTTATAGTAATTCAACCTATTAATATTGGAGAGCAAGAGAGACAAGGTATGATGTTTATTACAATAGTTTGAGTTAAAAAACTAAATGTCTTACAATCTCAACTATCATTTTCATATAATTGATATGAAAAGATGGGAAAAGTAGCAAATAATGTAAAGATTTTGTAAATCTGACCACTCATTTAAAAAACATCAAAATTGCATTATTTCTTGACTTTTCCAAAACAAACTATATATATCATCAAAATATTTTTAAGGAAATAAATTATTTCAAACATTAGCAATGAAATAAATGATTTTAAGAGTAATCTTAATGCAACAAATTATTAAAACTACTCTTCAAAATATATTTAGTAATACCTAGAGGGACACTATTAAGAATTATTAATTGTCAAAAGTTGTGATACATAAAATTAAATGAAACATATGTGCAATATCAATCCTCTTGCAAATTATTGACAAGCTTGTCTCCCTTCTTCATCACCAACTAATTACTAACAAACAATTACATACACATATAGAAATATAACACAACAATTATAACATTTACAAACATTACCATCCAAATCCAAACACATAAACACACAAACCACTCAAAGCATCCAAGTGCAGACATACAAACCATTCAAGACAAGCAACACAAACAAAATTAAAGAAGAGAATGATATCAAACAAAGAAAACATAACTTAAATTTCAAAGTATGACGTTTATCTCAAACATGTACATAAGAATGATAATCTAAAAATGTGTCATTGTTGCCCTCAACTGGAACCAACCTAGATCCATCTAACTCTGGATCTATCATGCACCTAGAGGGATCAAATCCCTCAAGGTGCAAACCTTTCATCAAATTACACACTCCAAAAAGAAGATTGGAACCTCGAGGGATTTGATCCCTCTCGGTGCAAGATAGATACGAAGGTAAATGGATCTAGGCTGGTTTATATCACTTTTCTAGTTATTAGAACTATTTTAATTTTCTTTATATTCTTTTTATAAAACCTATCTAACCAATAAATTATATAGACTTGCAATTAAAAAAAACTCTTACTATAACCCTTTCTGATTGTAATTGCTTGAATGCCTCGGTGATAATTACGTTCTCCACTATTTAAATTTTCTTTGTATTTTTAAATCCTTTTATAAAACTGAAACAATAAATTATATAGAATCGTGTTTAAAAAAAACCATTCCATTTTCTCTTCCTAATCTTGTTTGGTTTGGTGATAAGTATGTCACCAAATATGTACATTTTGGAATAGGATTTTCAAAATTTTATTTTAATTATCAATAATCATTAGGTGGATGCTAGGGATTTAACCTCCATGAAACATTCTAAAATATACTTAGGAGTAATGACAAATAAAAAACTTGAGATTTATTTCAAAAATAATTATATTCTTTTGACCTTTTAATTAATGAATTTAATTAAAATCCAACCTAGATCCCTTTTAATTTTGCACCTACCAAACATGGATAAAGATCGAATCCCTTTTCACTCTTAAAGAGATTTCCACCTCAATAGATTTGATCTCTCTCAAAGCTTGGTAGATCTAGAGATAAATAAATCTAAACTAATTTAATTATTAATTACTGTTAATTATAATTATAAATTATAAATATAATTATTATTATTTTTTCAATTATTATTTTTATTTTTGTGTAATTTTATTGAGTCAAAATGTTTTATTAATAATTATAAGTATTATTCATTTTATTTTGTTTTTTTATGTTTTTTTATTAATTTAAAATATTTAACTGGACATTACAATATCTCTACCCTATAGCGCTGGAAAACACCCCTCATTCCAAAAAAATATATATCATATTATTTTATTTTTAATTATTTTTATTTTATGATATTTGATTAAGTCAAGGACATTACAACATCTCTACCATATAGAGCTGGAAAATACCCCTCATCCAAAAAAAAATATCACATGAACCATTGTTGTACGAAATGAGTTATGGTTTTTTAAGCATATAATATTGATAAACTATGATATTAACTGATAGTATTGTAACAAAGCCTATTTATAAATTAGAAATGATCTATGATAAAATGGAAATAAATTCCCATAACTAAAAAACTTGCTTTATATATATAAAAAAATTATAAAAATAAATTATAATTTAGTCAATTTCTATAATATATAATTAGGCCGATAGGCCTTCCTTTGAAAGGGACTTTCGTCGTCCTTTTGATTCTCACGCTGACACCTGGCGGACTGGGCAATTTGCTTAGTGTTTGTTCACGCTTGATTCTCATGCTGACACCTGGTCGATCGCCTCTTCTCGCTCCATCGTTTCAATTCCCTCTGCAACGGCTTCGTTCGCATAAGCAGCATGAATTCCCGTAATTTTTCCGATGTTTTCGTTGGGAGTGGGCGGCGGTGGACAGTGGAAAGGGATATGGCACATCTGGAACATTACAGAATTAATTGATAAACCATTTGGATGGCTACCTTCAGCGGAGGCAAAGAGATAATGTGCAGACTTACAGTATAGCTGGCTCTGTTTTTGCTCCTCCGTTTTACGGTGTGCGGATAAACCGCTGGATTTACCGGTGAATTCCGCGGAATTGAGGCCGTCGTCGCTCTACAGCTCGCAGGGCTTGATTTTTGGTTTTATTTTCTGTCAGCTCTGCTCCTCGTACAATTCTTTGGCTTTGGCGGCAGAAAATGCAAGTTTCTTTGTCGGTTTGGCATTTTCTTTTTCTAAATTCTGCAAAAGATCAATCGGAAGTTGAGCTGTCAGTTTAATTTCTGAGGTAGAGCTATCATTTTGATTTGTGAGGTCGAATGCTCTTCGTACCGCAGGAGCTGCTTTAGTTATTATTTTGTCTGTTTATTGATAATGATAATGGTTAAAGATTTAAACGTGTCGATGGGTTTCTTGCAGGTTGCGGCTGGGGTTCAATGCGGGCTTTTCCCGCAGGATGGACTGCTTTCTTTAATTGCCGGTACATTGAAGCTTTAAATAAAGTGCAGAAAGGCGTTTCCTTTGAAGTCTTCTTTGCTGAATTCTTTCACAGCTAGAAATTTCGGCTTTGTCTGAAAGGTAATTTGCTTTATGGCTGAGAATTTGGTAGGTTTTCTGTTAACATTTTCGAGATTTTGAAGTTCAGTATGTGTTTGAAGCGACAGCTGGTTCCGGTCTCTTGAAGGCACTGTAAAGAATATTTGGCACTGCTTTTTACTCTGTGAAATTTAAGAAGCTTCGGTTCGCGAACCGGCTTGAGAAATTTTGCCTTGGGAAAATTGCTGAAGGTTGTATGCGTATATTACGTGCAATTTGGTAGGAATAATTTAAAAGTGAAAGTGTGTTTGCTCTGGGAGGCTTTGGTGCTGTACGGTCGTAAAAGCCTCTGAGAAATATTTGCCTCTAAAATTTGGTTTCTTTTTGTGGTCCGGAAGAGTGGGAAATGGGAAAGCAAGGGAAAATATAACGAGATTGCATGTAGTAGATTTGTATTTGAGTTTATCTTGTCGGCCCTGCATATAATAAGGAGCAGTGAGAAAACGTAGAAGGGTTTTTATGCAATGGCCAAATATTTTTAATACCGGCGCCACGAAAGGAGAATCGGTGGGGAGATTCGGAGGGATTTTTATAATTTATCTCTTAGGAATGAGATGCAGAATGCTGTTTTCGCTAGAATTTATATTGTGGATTTGGTGCCGTAAGGCCGAGAACTATTTCAAGGAATCAGAGATTCGTAGAGGTTACAACCTATTCACTATGGGTGGAACACCAACCTGAATTACACAAATGGCCAATCATAACCCGTGGGATGGAGAAATTGAGAGATGAAATGAACGGTTCCCAAGAGTTGAATTGGGAGGAAGCGAGTCAGAGGGAGTTTATGTCTGGGGAATCCAGCATCAATAATGCAGGGTAAACACCGTTATTAAATTGGAGGGTAAACACCCTTTTCTTTGGCACGACCATTGGCCTGTTCTTGATTATGCCAGAGTCTTTGAATGCCTCCTTCTTGTTGATAATTTGTCCGCCGAAGTCTCCAGAGTTGTATCCAATATCAGAGTTGTATCCAATATCATCTGCAGCTAGAATTTAGTCCCCCAATGCATCGTATTATGTTGCACATGAGATATACATTTCTCGATTCAGTTCAGGAATCTCGGGGAAGGTTGTTGTTTGATTTTTACGTTTTTAACTCCCTGAATGGCCTTGTAAAGGTACCGATCCTCTGTCGAAGTTTATTTCTCTTTTGATGTCCTTAATAACGAAAATAATTTGATTTTCTGTGTAGGAAGACAATATTAAGGTCTTCAACGACTCGTAGGATGTTCTTGTTTAGCCTTTGAGGGCTTTGAGATATACATTTTTTTTCTTTATAATATTCTTGAAATGCCATTTTGTCCGCTGAAAATATCTTTCAATTCTGTTATTCAATCAGCATTGAGTCCTTTGGATATTTTCGTTTAATCTCATTTGTATATGCCTGCTAAATTGACCCGTTGAATGAAAATGTTGGTCTTTTTAGGATTTCGGCCCTTATGATCAATTTCCACCATACTGTTCTTATCAAAAGAACAGAGAATACTGCATTGAGTTGAATTCAGTGCTTTCTGCTGCTAAACTGGTCATAAAAACGTTCCTCGTAGTTTTGTTACTGCAATCAGCATTTATTTCTTTGGATTTCGTTTAATTTCATATGTATATGCCTGTAGAATTGACCTGCTCAATGGAGATATTGCTTGTTTTAGGATTTATGGTCGTATGATTAATTTCCACCGTACTGTCCCTATCAAAAGAGCGGGGAATGCTTCATTGAATCCAATTCAGTGCTTTCTGCTGCTAAAGTGGTCTTAAAAATGTTCCTGCTTCTAACTGCATTACTGCAATTAGCAATGAGCATTTAGTCCGTTGGATTTCGTTTCATTTCATATGTATGTGCCTGCTGAATTGGTCTGTCCAATGGGGATGCCGCATGTTTTAGGATTTTTGTTTGTACGATTAATTTACACCATACTGTCCCTATCAAAACAGCAGAGATTACTTTATTGAATTGAATTCAGTGCTTTCTGCTGCCAAAGTTGTCTTAAAATTGTTCCTGGTCGTAATTGGCTTACGACAATCATCATTTCGTTTAATTTCATTTGTATATGCCTCTTGAATTGACCCGTTCAATGGAGATGCTGCTTGTTTTAGAATTTATTTTTCTCGTATGATTAATTTTCCAGCATACTATTCTTATCAAAACAGCAGAAAATACTTCATGGAGTCGAATTCAGCGCTTTCTGCTACTAAAATGGTTCCTAAAATGTTCCTGGTCATAATTGCATCCATGCAAGCGAATGTTTAATGTTTCAATTCTTGTATTTTATCATCAGCGTTTATGGTGCCTCAGCACTGTTTTCATACAAATCCAAAGAAGTCCACAAATAAGATGGTCCTCTCGATCATGGTTGCCAGGTTCAGCGAGACCTAGCTCATGGTCGGCTACACCAGCCCCTTACGAAAAGAAGAAACTGGGTGTGCTGGATATCTACTCAAAGTATCCCTATCTCATTCAATCTGCAATTGATTATGAAGTATGCCTGCAGGCTGATACATTTGAGGGGAATAGCTTTTCTACATTTTCGAGTCTCATAGTGTTGCAGAGGACCATGAGAATGGATAGGGCGCAGGATTGTGAAGGTTCAACTGTGGCTTCTTATGCTTACAACATTGAAGGCCCAGCAGGAGGACCTAAAAGATGGGCAACCAACATGTCGGATTTGAGCCTTGCTGCTATTAGCTATGGATCTAATGAGGTCTCTTGCCAGTGAAAGACTAGAACCAGATTGTTCAATTTTAAGCAGATTCAGGCTTGAATCTCAACAAGGTGATTTTCTGTAACATTATTTTGTAAGCTGTATGCTACAAAGAAATTGCCTGGTCAATACCTCTTGCATAAGCTACAGTTTATGTGCATTTTGTATGATTCTTCCTCACGATCATGCTCTTCAAATATGATCTAATAACTTTTTAACAGAGAATGGGAGATTAATGGTGCCTCAATACCAATTGGTGTTGTTGAAAACAAATTGTTATATACTATTGTTAAATTGGGTCTATATTTATTTCAGAATTAATGAAGTTTGTTCTTGAAGATGTTTAGATGTTTGTTCTTGGTGGTTTATGTACATTGCAAACACAGCCGGTATTTAGCCATCTCCGTTCCCTCTTAGGGTTTTATTGCACATCTCATGCTCTGTATCTCTCTGTTTTGGCACGATGAAAGTGACAAGAAGTTTTTCTAGCTTGCAGCATGAAAAAGCACATCTAAATGAAAGGGTTCTGCTAGAAGGAAAAAACAAAATTTCATTGAGAGTTTAAGAAGGATATTGAAAACCTAAGCAGTTTGGAAGAATTTTCTTTGGGAAATGCTTTGTTGGAAATGCTGCCATGTTCTCTAGGTCACTTGAGCAGCTTGAAGAAGTTGTGGGTTTCTGATTGCGCAGAATTGAAATCTTGGCCCAATTCGTTGGGACTGTTGACTCAGCTGTCAACGTTGTGGGTTGGAGGCTGTGGAATATAGCCCTTACGATCAACAAATTCAGCCTCAGTCTTGATGGATCCGAGGCATCCGATAATATCATGGTTTCTAATGGAATCAACTTTTTAATAGCAATATATCAATATGTTTTGTAATATTATGTTTTGACTTTCTAAAGGCAATATACAATTATGGTTTTGAATTAAATATATTGGTAGGGGATAGTCATGGTGGTTATTGCCTTGGTCACTAGCAAGCTTCGTATATGCTTGGCCATCTATAGAGGTTTTTTGATTTTGGGTAATTAACTTACACTAAAATGAAATAAGACATTCAATGTGTTCTTTGCAGGGTTTCAACCAATTAACATTTCATTGAGTATGTATTTACAAAGCAATGATTTTGGGATCAAATCCCACAAAGCAATTCTATACTTGCTTTTCAAATTCCTTCAAGCTTTTGAAAGTAAAGTAAAACCAATGAATTATCAATATAATTTTACCATAATAAAAAACAATTAGAAAGCCTTTAGCCAACTCAAATTGCTCATTCGTTAGGCTTGAACCAACATCTCTTCTAGAAAAATTCAACAATTTCGATTTAATAATCCTATCGGCCTCTCTTTGTACCTTTTGGGACAATTGCTAGTTTTTTACACTATAAAAAGGTAGTAGTCTAACAAACATGCAACTTTGCCTTGAAAATCATTGAAATTCTGGCAAGATTTTAATAAAATCTGTCGGGGATTTTTGTAAATCTAAGTTCACTTCAAGATTTTGGGTGCCCCATAAATTCTTGATGATGTTGAATCTATTTCCACCATAAAAACATGATTCAAACACTGCCACTATTAAATTTTTTAAATATTTTTAAACAAATTTTAATCACTTTCAACATTCCCAACTATTCATACACCTATAAAAAAAAATTATTACCAAACATTTAATTTATATCACTACAATAATCTCTTCCTTTAATTACACTAAAATGTTTCCTTTCGAAAACATTCAGCACCGACAAACAACTGTCACTCTTCTCCACCGTTGGTTCGAAGCACACCTGTTACCAATTCCACCATTTATGCGAGGCCTGTGTTTCCTTTCGAAAACATTCAGCAACGTTTTCAGCACCGACAAACAACTGTCACTCTTCTCCACCGTTGGTTCGAAGCACACCTGTTACCAATTCCACCATTTATGCAAGGCCTTCCGCCGCTACTGTACCAATGGGGAGGAGTCAAAAGCGTCCCCGTCTGCGGTGGCTGCAGGAAGAACAATAAAACGAGGCCGCTTAATCCTGATTAGTGGATAATGCAGTCGTCGAGATCGCCTATGGTGCTGCTGTCGTGAGAAAGAACAGAGGATTGTTGTCACAACAAGGACCTTGCATTCCAGGTTGCATATAATAGCAGGTGAAAGGAAAAAAGGAAATTATTTTAAAGTTCACGGAGTTAAAGATGGTTTATAAAACAGATTGCTTTTTCATCTGCTTAAATGGATTTGGCTGACTTTATTCCTTTCTGCTGGTAGTAATCCTAATCCAATCTTTACCTCAACTACTATTAAATTTTTATTTTTTCACCAAATTCAAATCACTTCGGACTTTCCAAACAATTCATACACCTATAAAAAAAAATTAATTATTACCAAACATTTAATTTATATCAGTACAATAATCTCTTAGTTGAATCATAACCTTTTGCTAACACAAACTCCTCCCGCTCTTCTTACATACCCATCCCTTAACCGACTTTGACATCCCATCCCCATATGATATAAAAATGACAGCAACTTCTAGGTCGTTGTCTACCGCTCGGATTGATGATGACGTGGATGTGTTGATCAAGCTTTTTGCTTGGCCTTGGCACAATGTTCACAACAAAAATTGATTGCTATCTACGTGTCATCGAGTAAGCCAAAAATCTCGTAACTTAACGATGATTCAAACGCGTGCCGTGTTAATGAAGTTTCTTGCGCTGGTTCTTGGGCGGTTGTACGCAGACCCAACTCGTTTTTACATCTATAACTACTTCGAAAGGCAGAGATTCTTATCATTATCCGGGATCTTGATTTTGAGCTTCTTTGATTGCTTTTTTGGTTCACTTCATACACTTACTCTCTTTGCTTCTCTGTCTTGGGTTTCTCTTCACTTGTCTGAAAAAGTTGTCATTATTTCACTCATAATGAGGGAGGGCACTGCAAACTGTGTGGACATCTTCTTGGCCATACTTCTGCCTCCTCTGGGAGTTTTTTTCAAATACGGCTGCCGTGTGAGCATCTTCTCATTGATCTAACACACATTCCTCTGTTTTCCTTTTTCTTTTGTTTGTCCAGTAGTGCTAATTCTGTGAAGCTGGGTCTGTGTAAATGTGTTGATCTCATTAATTTAAGTTACTGGTAGCTGATAATTTTGAGGGTTTTACTGTTTTGTGTGACAGGTTGAGTTCTGGATATGTCTGCTGCTCACGATATTGGGGTTCCTACCGGGAATTATATACGCCATCTACGCCATCACCAAGGATAATCCATGATTTTTTGGGGGATGTGGATGTAACTGGGGCTGCTGTCTGTGCAACCAACCAGATTTGATTCAGCAACAATCCTGTTCTGCAGTGTTCTTCATTATTGCTATTGAGCGTTCTTCATTGTTAACCATAGGTTGTAATTTCATATCTATATGCACTTGGCACATGGCTGTGTACATTTACTGAGTGAACAGTTTCCTGTCACATGTATGTTTAATGAGTTCTGAAGGATAATACATATAAGTTTTTCAATATCCTGTATGTATACTTTGTGTCAATATGTTTGTCATTGTCATAATCAACATTTGAACATTCATGACTGAAAATGGTAAAGATTAAATTGGAAAAATTTCTCCAATTTGGCAAATCACATCTGATTCTCCATGTTAAACTGAGATTTTGTGTCAATATGTTTGTCATTGTCATAATCAACATTTGAACATTCATGACTGAAAATGGTAAAGATTAAATTGGAAAAATTTCTCCAATTTGGCAAATCACATCTGATTCTCCATGTTAAACTGAGATTTTGTGATTTTTGTAATGAGAATTTATAATTCCATGACTACTTTGTCCTTTTTCAGGTCGAAAAAAGAAAAAAGCATATTAGAAATATAAACAAAAACATTATACGAGTACAGATGTTCACGAGTACAGCTACATTATACGAGTACAGCTGTTCTTCAAATATATGAGACTATACATAACACTATACATAGGAGTGAAATTAACACCACAATTAACCACAATTAATCACAATTAACACCAGAATGAGCACCATAATTAACCACAATTAATCACAATTAATCACAATTAACACCAGAATGAGCACCATAATTAACCACAATTAATCACAATTAACACCAGAATGGAACTCAGCCAAAACTACCAGTACACTTGGTCCACAATTAACACCAGAATGAGCACCATAATTAACCACAATTAATCACAATTAACACCAGAATGGAACTCAGCCAAAACTACCTACCAGTACACTTGGTCCACAATTAACCACAATTAATCACAATTGGTCCACAATTAACACCAGAATGAGCTCCAGCCAAAACTCAGCCAAAACTACCAGTACACTTGGTCCTTAAATATGTGAGACTATATATAGGAGTGGAATTAACACCACAATTAACACCAGAATGAGTTCCAGCCAAAACTGGACAGCTGTTTCTCATATATGAGATTAAACATAGGAGTGTAGGAGCGTAGAAATTAACACCGAAATTAACACCAAAATGAGCTCCAGCCAAAATTGGAAAACATCAGAAACAGAGCAGACCAAGAGAACCAAAAACTAACGGAAAGTTTCTCATATATGAGATTAAACATAGGAGTGTAGGAGCGTAGAAATTAACACCGAAATTAACACCAAAATGAGCTCTAGCCAAAATTGGAAAACATCAGAAACAGAGCAGACCAAGAGAACCAAAAACTAACGGAAAACATCAGAACAGAGCAAACCAAGAGAACCAAAAATTAACGGCCATTAAAGGGCCGAGTCTAAAATAGTCTCGCTGATCATGGAGAAGACTAAAATTAACCACGAAGAGGCAGAACAGATCTAAACAATCTGCTCCCCGCAACAAGAAAGACAAATTAAGCAGTCTTGGAGAACCTGCGTTCACTAAAAATAGCAAAATTAAAGGATAGCAAAATTAGAAGATGACAAACTTCAGCATCCAGAGAGAAGCATTTGAAACTAATAGAAAACAAAACCAGAAATTGATGAAAGCGCCCGAACCGAAGCATTTTCTGTGAATATAATTGGTAATATAAGACCAGCCATTTTCTGTGAATATATTTGGTAATATAGCAATACCCTGTGAGTATGGGTACATTGGCATGTATTATCTCTGAAATTAATTTTAATATATTAAATTTATATGTATTTAACTAATAGAAAACAAAACCAGAAATTGATGAAAGCGCCAGAACCGAAGCATTTTCTGTGATATAATTGGTAATATAAGACAAGTCATTTTCTGTGAATATATTTGGTAATATAGCAATACCCTGTGAGTATGGGTACATTGGCATGTATTATCTCTTAAATTAATTTTAATATATTAAATTTATATGTATTTTGTGAATACACGTTAATTTCATTTTGTGAATTATCTTAATGAATTGAATAACGCTCATGAGTTTATCTTAATGAGTTGGATAACACTGATGAGTTTCTGTGAATATATTTTGGGCCTCATGAGTGGGATAACACTGATGAGTTTCTGTGAATATATTTGGGAATATAAGACAAGCCATTTTCTGTGAATATATTTGGTAATATAGGAATACCCTGTCAGTGTTGCTTTTAATATATTAAATTTACTTGTATTTTGTGAATACAAGTTAATTATAATGAGATTATAATAGTATCTTTCTTTAAAATTACATAAGAGATTAATTTCATTTTGTGAATAATCTTAATGAGTTGAATAAGTGATGAGTTTTCTGTGAATATATTTGGTAATATATTAGTACTTTCTTTGTATTTGGTAATATATTCAGTACTGGTAATATATAGTATGTATTATTTTTGAAATTAATTTTAATATATTAAATTTATTGAATTTAGAATTTTCATAATTATTTTTAAATTAATTTTAATATATTAAATTTATTGAATTTAGAATTTCAATTATGAAAAATAAGAATATTTTTTGTAAAAATTAATTTATATTTATTTTGTGAATTATTTTAATATGTTAAATAATTCTGATGAGTTATAAAGTAATTCATTTTGTGAATTATTTTAATTTGTTGAATAATAGTGATGAATTATAAAAGTAATTTATTGAAAATAATAATGATAAGATTAATTTCAGTTTGTGAATTATCCTAATGAGTTGAATAACAGAAATGAGTTATTTTATATTGAGTTGAATAACAGAGAGAGTTATACTATATTTTGGGATTGCAGTTAGTGACTAATAAGATTTTGATTTTTTTTTTTTTTTTCAGAAGAAGAAAAATCAGTACATATATCATAATTTGTCTATCATCCCTTTCAAGATTGGAAAGGAGAAAATATCAAAGTCTCCGTATGAGAAAACAAAAACCAACATAATCCTCTCTAAAGACAGATAAATCACATAAAACACTACAACATATAAAAATCAGTACATATATCATAATTTGTCTACCATCCCTTTCAAGACCGGACCTGAAAAGAGAAAATATCAAAATCTCTATTCGAGAAAACAAAAATCAACATAATCCTTTCTCAAGACAGATAAATCACATAAAACACTACAACATATATGTATCAAGTTGAAAACAGGGAAAACATATATCTAATACTTGTTGATGAGCATATTGTCTTCATCTTCAGTGAAACAAAAAAGCATAAAAACATATATCTAATACTTTCTTTCAGCACCACACTATTTTTAGTGAAACAAAAATGCATAAAACCAATAGAAGCATGTAGACCAAGTTTGGATAAACCATCCACTTCCATATTAGCCTCGCCTTAAATATGCTGAAAAATAATAGTCTGAAATTCTTATTTTAACAAGATGATCCCTCTAACATTTGAGATGTGATAGAACAAAATTCAATATTCCCAATATCATGGATGAACCTCTTGGAATCGCAAATTTAAATATTCCCAAAATGCCATAGATAGCATCTTAGAATCACCATATATGTGAATGTGTTAAATTTCTTTTATTAAGCCAAAAATCCAAAAAAATATGTTGAATTTCTTTTATTCTGACAAATCAGAACAAACCCCAAAGGACCAATAAGAGTATTGGTATTCCGCTACTGGTTTCACCCTTATCTGAAATCGATTTCTCTACCTTATCTTCATAAAAAATGAAATCGATTCTCTAACAATGAGATCACAAATGAGAAGACAAAACTTGTCTTCATTAATAAAAAATCGATCTCTCTACCTTATCTTCATACAAAAGGAAATCAATTTCTCTAGCAATCAAATCACTAATCAATTTCTCTAGCAATCAAATCACTAATGAGAAGACATTTTGCATTTAGCTTAATTCATTAAGTCATCAACATCCATAGCTGAGTAAAAGCATAAATATATCATTAAAAGCCTATAACATTTAAATATGCATTTTCTAGGTTCAAGTTTGTCTCTGGTCTTTAAATTACAATCCTCCATTTAGATTGAATTTAGGAAGGAATCTATTGGGATTTGGAACTTGCATTGCTTAAAATATTATATGCCAACTATTGCAATATCATATTCTATTTTTAAACTTGCATTGGTTAAAATAAAATAATTTTGATTGGGCACAAATTCAATTCTACTTTTTTGCAACCTCTGTTATTTTTTTCATGTGCATTACGAAAAATCATGTTACATCACGAAAATTTTCATTACGAACAGTCATGTTACATCAAGTCTGATAATTCTAATATGTATAATCAAGCATACATATATAATGTCCTTAGTACATTAATATCCTATTTATACATATCAATATTTTTTTCCTTGGGTTTTAATAAATGAAATAAACCAATATATCGGGAATTTAAGGTTTAATAAATTAAATCAATAAATATATGTGTAGTTTTATATATTTAGGGTTTTAATAAAAGAGGAATTTGTTTTTAAAGAGGTTGAAATCTATATTAATTTTAATTTTATCAAAATTTTTAATTAAAAATATATCAAAATTTTAAAATTATATATTTTAGGTTGGGAGTTGTTTAATACCAAGAATGTATAAAGATTATATGTTTTGGTGACGTGGCCAAGCATAAAAGAGATTGGCTTTTGCAAAATTGTAGCAACACAAAAGACATAGTCAAAGAAACCAAAAGTCAAAGGGACTGGCAATAACAAAAATAAAGCAGGCAGGACCATCTACCCTTACAAGCGAAATCAAAAGTCCTTCTGATAAGTTTGTCAAAACAAAAAGACTTAAAGCATAAAAGTAACATGAGTGCAGGATCCCTAGAGTGACCTAAAGCGTATAAGAGGCCTAAGCAATGCAAATGACTACTTACTAGATTTCGCCACATCATGTTTGAGCTCTGAGGGGTCTTTCCAAACCATAGGTGTGGGACGATAGTTATTATCGTTCGAGATAGGTTGCTTGGTTGATGATGGATGCTCATTCGACTCACTATGCGTTGTTGGCTCTTGGTTCTTAGTTGGCTAAGGAGGCCCAATTGGCTCGTGGTGCAGAGTTGGAGGGGTGATCTCCATGAACAATTGTTGCATAGTTGGTTGTGAATGGGTGACACTACCCTGTCCTTTGGTCTCCACACCCTTAAAACACGCCTTTCCAAGATTCAAAGGGGTCAGTACTTTCCATTGTGTTAATGCTTTCCATTGTGTTACATTGTTGCTAAGGCTTGAAGGAGGAGTGACCCTTGGTGCTTCGAGTGCATTGACGATGGGTTGGCATTGGGCTCTAAGAAGAGGAGTTGGTGGAGGATTGGTTTGTAAACTATTGTGGATATTCCACTAAATAGTTCATCACAACATATATGATAAAATTCTATTTAAAAATTATAAATCTACACTATTAGATTTTTATTTCTCTTTAGATTTATGAATCTATAGATTATTGTTAATATTGTATGCATACAAAATTAAAATTATGCTGAAAATAGAGAATAGTGAACTAAAAACTCACAAATCATGATGTGGCACAAAAATATGACCTAGGAAACTCTTTCGAGAGAAAACCCCACTGGAAGGTAAGGTCACTTTGCTCTCTTTCTTTAAACAAAAAATGACTGTGAGTACAAAGAAGCATGGTTTATGGCCTGTGGGCTAATATAGTGCACAAATCCTCTCTATGTGCTCTATCTCCTATCTCCTTTAGCTATTTTTTCTCATCTATGGAACAAATGCACTCAAAAGAATGTAACCCATTTTCCTCTAGTGGTCTGGTTATAACACATCCCGATAGCCTACTAGTGGTTAGTTTTGACTACCTCAATTGTTAACCATAGTTGCAATATGGACTTTTTTGTAGCTTCCTTCATCATAATCATGCAACTAGCCCATTTTCCATGAATAATGGGGGCCGGTGCAACATCCTCTCAAATGATGGTGGTGAAAGTAGGAAAGTTAAATTTTAAGTGGCATAATTGTTGCATATGAACTCTAATTGATGCTATTCTTCCATCATACGAAAGGTATTTGTATGTAGAATATGAAAAAAAGTGTTGCATTAGAGCAACATAGTTTTACCCCCAAAAAACATCTGTTGATGCCTCAAAATGCTCCTGGAAGGTTTTTTCAGACACTAATTTGTCAAATTTGGTCTCGTTGTTAAAAATGGTCCTATGAGAAATTTTCTCCATTTTTTCCACTTTGAAATCATCGAGATGGATGAGAAAGAATATAATGATCCTTCTGGATCACACCTCCCAATTTTGGAAAGCTTTTGGTCCCCAAAAGATTCTACTAAATGAGCTGAGGAAATTTTCCCTCCACCATCTCTCAAGTGTATCATTTAGCTTTGCCTGGAAGTTGTCCTTTCAATCCAATCTACCAGAGGTCATGTTTCCCATGTCTTGTAGTTTTAGACCTCTTTTCCAAAATTGTATCCTCTGTTAATTCTGCTTGGGAATATGGTTTCAAATCCTCCATAGAAGGTAGGACCTATCCTCTTCCTAATCTAGCACAGAAGCTCAAAGAGTTTAATATTCTTTACATTCACAGCTGAGTAAATGCAAATGTATGGTGGTTGATTGAGTCGATAGACATTATCAACCACTCTTTCTAGTAGCTCAAAGGGAACATACCGCATAAGCTTCATTTTTTTACTAGGACACTGTAGCCTCTCTTTGTTCAACTGTGACCATACTTTGTGTCCCACCTTGAATGACTTCTCTATTTTATGTCAATGATCCTGTCTGGCTTCTCAACAATTTTTTCAGCCCTCAAGGCATCCCCTGTAAAATTGTCCTGCATTCCTCCTTGCTTCCCATATGCAATCTCCAAAGGTGAAGGCAATATATATCCAAAACAAGTTTCAAATGGGGACTTATCAATAGAAGTGTGGATTACTCTATTATAAGAGTATTGTATATATACCATATTTTCATCCTAGGTCCTCAGATGATTTTGATTATAACCCCTCAAAATTTGCACCAAAGTCATGTTAACTATTTATGTTTGCCCATCTGTCTGAGAATGGAATGACATAGACTTCTTCAACTTCATGTCCATCTTCTCCCACAGTGTAGTCCAAAATGCAATGAGAAATCTAGTGCCCCTATCTAAAACAATGCTTTATGACATCCCAAAGTGCACCCAAACCTGTCCAAAGAACAAGTTTGCTGCTTCTTTCTCGTTGATAGTCTTTCTATTGGGAATTAAAACACACATCTTGTTAAACCTCTCAACTACCATAGATAGGTAGTTATGTCCCTTCCTAATTGTTGGTAAACCTCTCGCAAATTCCATGGAAATGCTTCCCCAAGGATAAATGGGTACAAGTAAGGGATGTTATAGGCCTTGTTTCATGTTACTAGGCTTGCGCGGCTACAACAAAGCATGCATCCTCTTATGAACCTAATGACATGGTCATGCATCTTGGGTCAATACACATACCTTTATAAGTTGGCCACTATCTTCCCTACACCAAAGTGCTTTGCAACCTTGGAGGTGTGAACCTCTATGATTTGTTGCAAATTCTCACCTTTAGGGACACACAACTTTTCTAGCCTATAGTGTAACTTGTCTTGGAGATGGCAGTCAACAGTGTTGTCACCATCATGCACATCACTTTGGTTCTGCAATTGGTGATCCAGGTGGATATTGGTGGCCACCTGCTTATTTCACCTAGACCTCCAGTTGGTTTCATTAGTTTCCTTGATTATAGCACAAATTACTGTTTTTAGCACTTTTTTGGGTCCTAAAATTCCAGAGTTGTTTTGACCCCCTAAACAACGTTTTTTTGAGGTTTGTAGCAAGCTTCTGCCACAAATATTGTAGTACTCAAAGAGACTTTTTTAGCAAGCTATTGTACACGTGAAACATAGATCATATGACCAAGTTACGACCTTGGGAAGCTGGTTGTCCAACTAAACCCAACAGGGCCCACAAATGCTTGTCGTTCCATCTCCTAGGGTTATGGTTTTTGTTGTTTAGGGTCTCCCTTTGTTGTTAAATAATAAAAAATTCCCTTGAGCCTCATTATAACACAGTTCAGAGGCATATAGCCATCCCATATCTTCTTAAAGATAAGCTACCATCACCCGAGTTAGTTTATTTCCATTATGTATGTAAGCATCTTTGAATTCTTTGATATTAATGAAATCTGGATTTATTTTGATTGTGTCTTTGTGTTTTTTTTTATATCTATATTATGTTTCTTTCTTGCATAAGTCTGGATCATTGGTATTAGAAAAGTCTTTTATTTCTCTGTTTTTCTGTGCATGTCCCCAACGGAGTCGGGTAAGGAGTTGGGACTTAAACTAGTTGATCCCTTACAAGACCGGCCCTACTGACACTGATGACCTCCCATGGCGGAAGAGAAGAAAGAAAAGGGGGTTGAAGATCTAATAAAATTGTTTCTCAAAGAATCCCTTGAGCTATAGACGAACAAAATGATGGACAAATTTTCCTAGATCCTTCGGCGAATGCCAACCAGTGATGCATCTTCATCCAACAACCACTTTGGAGGTGCCGCCACATTCAAGGTACAATTTAACTTTGATATCCCTATATTCAAAGGTTAAATAGATGCAAATGTTGTAGATAAATGGTTAAATCTGCTGGAAGGTTATTTTTTGGTCCATATTTTCTTTGATATGGAGAAGATTACTTTTTCACTACTTAAAGTCACCCCCCATGTCAAGGACTAGTGGGAAACTTGTTGTGAGAGACAAGCCGAGGAACTCTCTCTATTTTCATTCATAACCTCTTGGAACTCTTTCTTAGATGTTGTTAAGGAAAAATATTACCCTATTGGGAGCTATGATGACAAGTACATAAAATGGACTACGTTGTGGCAGCAAAGGGATCAAGATGTGCATGAGCTAATGAATATTTTCCATACCCTTCACAAAAATCTAGGTATCAAAGATTCAGAGAAACAACTAATGCTCAAGTATTGTGGTTGCTTTCACAAATAAATTTAGGAGGAAATGGAGTTCCTAGACATCTCCTCACTTGGTGCAACATACCCATATGCTACAAATATTGAGCAAAGATTAAAGCAGAAGAAGTGAGACTTTAGATCTGTGAACCCAAAGTAGAGAAAAGGCACCCTTAAGCCATAGAGCAAAGCACAGAGTTAGACCGTGACCCCCCAGTACAACCCCTCAAATTTGTAATCCAAGAGTAAGGGGAAGGCGAAGAAGGACACCTAAAAGTGGTGTGAGTTCCATAAAGCTCACATTCACAACACGAATGAATGTTGTGCAAAGCAAGTGCTAATGGTTGAGATAAAAGACTCAAAGACAGATGCATGCTTTGATTCTAAGTCAAAACTCGACAAGGGAAATAAGATCATTGATTTTGAACCCACTATGACCATCTAGCTCCAAACGTCGATACTTGAGGGTCCAGAGGAGGGGGAGAACCTCTTCCACTCGCAGATGTGGGTAAAGGGTTCTTCGGTGCATTTCATCGTTGACAATGGGAGCCAGATGAAATTCATCTCAGTTAAGGTTGTTAAGAGATTGAAGTTGCCAACAACACCACACTGACAACTGTATACCATTGGGTGGCTCCAGCAAGGGTGAGATCTCTGTGTCAGCCAACAGTGTCGCCTTCCTTATAGAATCAAGCCCTTTGAAAATTAGATATTCTGCGATGTTTCCCCTCTAGAAGTCTATGACGTTTTATTAGGTCATCTATACCCATTGAAGCATCATTTTGTATATGAATCCATACCTCATTCTATTATTATTACTTTAGGTCATAAATTGTACATGATGCTAGAGGTAACATCGCCTACCACCTTTTCTTTGATCTCAGCTAAATAATGCAGTAAAATCATTTCCCTGACCGGGATATTTGTCTTCCTTATCATTCGTACTCAGAGCAAGAGGAAGATTGTGGCCACATACATAGCCTCCAGACAGGGCTCCTCCACACAAGAGAAATAGATGGACAAGGTCATGGAGGAGTCAGGGGACATTTTTACCTCACCCACAGGGGTATCCCTACACTTCCAGGTCAAGCATTTCATCGATATAACCCGAGACACATTGCTGACCAATGGAATAATGTACCAATGCTTTGTTCTAGAGAATGATCAAATCAAGAGGCAGATTCTGGAGATGTTGCAAAAAAGGCACATCAATCCAAGTTCATCACCTCGTGGGAGCCTGATCGTGTTGGTACAGAAGCAGGACAGACCTTGGAGGCTCTGTATTGACTAGCGTGTGTTGAATAAGATCATTGTCCAGAATAGGTATCCAATCCTATGGATTAATGAGCTTCTGGACTAGCTCATGGGGGGAAAATATTTCAGCAAGATTGACTTGAAGTCAAGTTATCACCAAGTACTAATTTGGACCCTCTCATGCGTGGAATATTCACTTCAAATCCAAGGAGGGCCTTTTCAAAAGATTGCTCATGCCTCTTGGGTTGACAAATTCCCCTACAACCTTCATGAGGCTAACGGACGACATATTGCAGCCCTTCACCAACTTTTTCATGCTAGTGTATTTGTATGACATCCTGATCTTTAGCCAAAGTTGGGAATAACATATACACCATATTCGGCAGGTCCTTCAAGCCCTACAACAACACAAATTGTGTGCCAATTTGGAGAAATGCACTTTTGGTATGACCCAGGTTCAATATCTGGGGTACATAATTGATGAGAGTAGTTTACATGTGGACCCATCCAGGATACAAGTTATTCGAGATTTTCCAACACCAACCACTCTAACAGAGCTCCATAGCTTTAGGGGTCTTGCCAATTTCTATCATAGGTTCGTGTAAGGATTCTCTCCTAACACTTGGCCTTTGAGTCAAGTCACAAAGGGCAGAGCAAAAGAAAAGATATTTTGGCCTGAATCCCAACAGAAGGTGTTTTCCAAGTTGAATCATCACCCCTACTCCGCACCAGTGCTCACATTACCATACCTGTAACAACCATTTGAAATTGAGACATATACCTTTGACTATTCTATTGGTGCAATTCTTAACCAACAGGGGCATCCTGTGGCATATCATAGGGAGACACTTTCAGATACAGTCTAAAAGTATCCCAACTATGACAAAGAGATGTATTCCATTGTGCAGATTTGCTGACAATGGAAGCATTACATTATGGGGAAGGAAATGATCATCCACATAGACCACTGACCCCTGCAATTCATATAGACACAAGGAAAGTTGCAAAATGATTGCCATTAGAAATGGTCCACATATATGCAACAGCTCAATTTGAACATTAAGTATAAGAATGGCACCACCAATAATGTTGCAGACTACCTCAACTAACCGACGGTTATGGCATTGAGCATTATGCTCAACTCTTGTGGACACGAGGCTTCAGATGGCCGCATCTTTACAAGAGTGATCCAAAATTCGGCACAACATATCAGATGCTTCTGGAAGGAAAGCAAATTCCAGACTTTCACCTCTAGGACACACTATTATGCCACCTAGGGCACCTCTATTTTCCCTCAAGAGAGCACGCCAAGATGATTTTGGAGGTGCACTACAACCAGGTCTCTCAACATTTTGGGGTAGAAAAAATAATGGCAGTGCTGCAAAAGTATTTTTATTGGCCAAACCTTCGACAATATGTTGGGAAGTACATCAGATCATGCACTTCCTACGTCATTTACAAACCTACAATCAAGAAGGTATATATACTCCTCTACCTACTCCTAACCAGCCCTGGGAATCCATCTCGATGGACTACATGTCGAGCCTTCCTTCTAGCAAGCATGGCAATGACTATGTTTTCATGGTTATCGACAGATTCTCGAAGACGGCCATTTTGGTGGCCTACAAGAAACATGTATCACAACAGAAGCCACTACCAAACATTTATTTGAATGAGTATGGGTACACTTTGGGATCCCACAGTCCATTATCTCAGATTTGGACAAAAGGTTCCTACGTACATTCTAGTCAAGCCTATGGTCATTGTTGGATACCAAGCTCACTAAGTCTACAACCTTCCACCCCCAAATGGATGGCCAAACAGAGGTCGTCAAAAGGATGATTGTGCAGATATTGTGCATGTACAAATAAAAAATTCTACACACATGGGATGAAATCCTCCCCTATGTATAACATATCTACAACAGAGGTCTCCATGGCTCAACTGGCCACAACCCCTTTCAGGTGGGGTTGAGATTCCATCCACTATGTCCCATTGATGTTATCATACCACTTGTAGCTACTCAGGTAAATTCTGCTCATCTCCATTATGAAGCTGACAGAGCTACCAAATTCATTTAACGCATTTAGCACATATGCCAGTAGGTACATGACATATTGGATCGAGAAAATTTGAAGTACAAACAACGTCATGATCAACATCGAGTGCCACACAAGTTCTAGGTGGGCAACAAATTTTGGTTACATTTGTAGAAGGAGCGTGTTGTTGGGGCCCACCGCAAGCTTCACCTGCTCCTATATGGGCCTTACACCATCACTAAAGTTAAAGGATACAATTATTTTGAGCTTAGCATTCCACCATTCATTTTTCTGCACCCAGTATTCAATCTGGACCGGCTGCGACCATACTTTCCCCCATTGTTGGACACATCAGACATTGTTGCGTAGCTAACACCAACAGAGCTTAACCCAAGTTGTATTGAACATGACACAACTGATAATATCATGTACACACACATCAAGAACACTTTCCAGCAGAGGATCCATCTGTGTCGAGATGTCAAACTAGGGCAACTCATTCAGCAGGGCAAGTGGCTCATAAGGGACTAGGCTCAACAAAAAATTTCTCACCTCATGGAGGTTATGCATGCAATGGGGACCATTTCTTAATAGGGGGGAGTATTAATATAGGTGGATATTGGAGTCCACTTGCCTATTCCACCTGTACCTCTAGCTGGTTTCATCAATTTCCTTGATTATAACACAATTTACTGTTTTTAGTAGTTTTTCAGGTCCTAAACTTCTGGAGTTGTTTTAAACCCCTGAACGAAATTTTTTTGAGATCCACAATAGGCTTGTGCTGTAAATTTTTTAGTACTCAGAGATACATTTCTAACAGGGTATCATATGCACCAAACAAAGATCATATGGTCAAGTTATGACCCTAGGAAGTTGGTTGTTTAACTAACCTCAACGGGGCCCATAAATGCTTGTTGTTCCATCTCCTAGGGTTAAGGTTTTGGTTTTTTAGGGTATCCCTTTGTTGTTCAATAATAAAAAAGTCCCTTGAGCGTCATTGTAACACAATTTATAGGCATGTACTTGTCGCATCTCTTCTCAGAGATAAGATACCATCGCCTGGGCTAGTTTATTTCCATTTTGTATGTAAGAATCTTTCAATTCTTAGTTATTAATGAAATGAGGATTACTTATACTACATATCCATGTTTACGTTTTGCTCCTGCATAAGTCCAGATCAATTGGTGAAACACCTCCTTGAAGTCCTCATCCTTTGAATATGCCTCCTTGTATGCATCATGGGTGAATGGCTCCATGTGCATTAGAGTTCCCAAATATCTGATCTTTGATATGGGTGGTCTTGAAAGCATGTAGGCCAACTTGCTTGTTTTTCCCTTCTTATACTTTATCACTAAATGAAATTGTTGTAGAAATCCCATCCACTTGTAATTCTTGGTCTTCTATAGCTTACTCTAGGCTTGAACGTATTGTGGTGGTTGCTGATTTATGTGGATTACTGTCTCATTTCCCATCAGATAGTGCTTCCACTTCTTCATAGCTTGTACCAAGGCATACAGATCCTTGTTGTATGTAGGGTAGTTAAGAACTAATTCATGAAATAATTCAGAATGGTAGCATACAAAGCTTCCTCCCCACATCAAGACCACTCCCATAGCATACCCACTCACATATATCTTCACTTCAATAGTTGTTGCAAGTTTGGTAATGACAACACTGGTGCTCAAATGATATTCTTCCTTAGCTTCCCAAAGGGTCTCGATTAACCCTTTTCCCACTGGAAACTCTTGCCACTTGTTTTTATGATGTGGAGTGGCATTGCTACCACTCAAAATGAGGCTATGAATTTACTTAGGTATTATGTTGCCCCAACAAAACTCCTAATCTCATAAACATTAGTAGGAACCAACCATTTCATGATCACATACCCCAGATACACCAAAGAGTGATGTGAAAACTCATACTTCTATAAATTTTCTAGCAACTAGTACTTTTTTAGTGTCTCCAACACCTTCGTCAAATGTGAGGTGTGCTCCTCCCATGTAGCACTGTATATCAATACATTATCCAAATAGAAAATAGCAAATTAATTTATGAAAGGGCATAGTGTATCATTCATTAAACTTGTAAATCTTTTTGGTGTATTGTATAGGCCGAATGGCATGACTAACCACTCATACAAACCTTGCCTAGTTTTGAAGGCAATTTTCTAGGTATCTTCTTCTTTAACTCAAACCTAGTGATATCCATACTTTAAGTCCAACTTGGTGAACTATTTCATTTTTTGCAACTGATCCAACAGATCATCTATCCTAGGTATGGGGTACATGTTCTTGAGCGTGATTTTGTTCAATACCATGTAATCAATACACATCTTCCAAGTCTCATCCTTCTTTGGCACAATGAAGGTGGGTGACCCACAGGATGATGTACTCAGTCGAATGACACATTGTTCTAGTGGTCCAAGAGGCTTTAGGAAAAATTCAAAAATCAAAATGTTCAAAGTTTTAATTGTGTCAAACAAAGCTCATATGAGGAAGATACCACAATTTGAAGTTCAAGCCAAACAATAAAAGAAAGGCCACTGCTAGTGCCACATGAAAACACCAAGAAGTGTCACATGGTAGACCAAACAATTGATGTAACAAGCCTATAGGTGATGATGTGGCAGGCTCCATACCTTTCCACATGGAAACACACCAACACAATCAACAATGACATGGCTTTACATGGACCAATCCATGAGTGACACATGGCAAATCACTAGGCACCACATGGCACCATGTGGTTGGCCATGTAGGTTTTCACATTCAATAGTGATGTGCCTTGACATGAACAATCCATGAGCGACATGTGGCCTAATAGCAGGGCACCATGTGGCACCTTATGTTTGTCCACATAGGTCTACCAATTAAGAAAATTTTGGTGTAACGGTTGAGTGTCGAACCCCCAACCTTGAGGGTATCACGCCAATGTCTAAACATTGCACCAACCATTAATAATTGTTAAATATGGCACTCAAAGTTTTATTTGAAGGCTATGTATGCTATCAAACCCATATTTGGGGGGGTGGGGGCGTGGGTTTGACCCTGGTACCTTCGAACCAAAACAAACGTGTCTCCCCTTCCAATACAACATAACGACAAAAGCACGTGGTCAAAGATGGTATATTATATGGTTTGTGACGTCACACGTGGTTAGCTAGACTAAAAGACAAAGTATGCTGGTTTAATACATTTGGTAGAGGTCATTTGACATAGTTATATGTAATATAACAACACTCCAGGGTTATATATGTTATACTCTTGACCTACGAGAAATTCTAGAATACCAATATGTGAAGAAATACAACCCATAACACATAATAAAATGAGAAAAAAAACAAGTACTTTATTATTCAGAGATAAAAGCAATGTTCACTTGCCTCTTCGAGGGGACAAACTCAAGCAGAGCAGAGCTCGATTACAAAATAAGACTCGATGATCTTTCCTTTCTGACTATGACTATTTATAGTTAAATGACCTTTAACAACCTAATGACTAGTGGTCCTTTGCATAACAAAGGTTAACCACTTTATTTATTAATTATGGCCCATTTGCAACTAACTGTGGTCCCTTTCTTAAATTCGGGTCAACCACTTACAATTATTAATACGAGCTTTATTAAATCTTTAACTAACTATGACTATGACTTGACCCTATTGGGTTTATTACACAAATAAATGGGTAGGGTTGGACCCTAACATGCCCTCCCCCACCAAAAGCAACCTTGTCCTCAAGGTTGAAGCTACATAAAATGTTGAAGAATAGTGGCTAGTTCCCAGGTCGCATCTTCTGTAGAGGTGTCTTTCCACTTGACAAGGAATTCCTTGATCGTGTGGCTGTGCAAATCTCTTTCACGGGTATCGAGGACTTGTTCAGGTTGGAGCCAGAGTGAACCTTCCTCATCCAATTCAAGTACACTGGTTTGAATTCTGCAATTGTACCCCACCACTTTCTTGAGGCATGATACATGGAAGACTGGATGGATTTTTGAAGTTGGTGGAAAGGCCATCTTGTAGGCTAATGCTCCAATGCGTTGAAGTATTTGATAAGGTCTGTAGAATTTTGGAGCTAATATGGGTAGCCATTTTCTTCAAGCGATGTTTTCTTATATGGTTGCAGCCACAGAAATGCCTAATCCTCTTCTTGAAAGGTGTGCTCTGAACGATGTTGGTCTGAATGTTGCTTCATTCGATTCTAAGATCGATGGAGATTATCTTCGAGATGAGATATCATGGTGGCATGGTTCTATAGGAGTTGATCAACTGCTTGCACCTTAGAGCATCTAGGGATATAAGAAATAGTTGAAGGTGATATTTTTCCATACACTGATTCATATGGAGTCATCCTGGTGGCTTCATGACAGTTAGTATTATGCCACCATTCAGCTAAAGGTAGCCACTATACCCATTGATATTGCTTTTCTGAAGTGAAGCATTGTAGGTATGTCTCCAAACATTTATTGACTGTTTTAGTTTTACCATGAGTTTGGGGATGATAGGCAATACTTAGTTGGAGTTTGGTGCCTTGTAGCTTGAAAAGTTCTTGCCAAAAGTTGTTGGTGAAAGTCGGGTCATGATTAGATACAATGGACGTTGGCATGCCATGCAGTTTGAAGATATGGTCCATGAAAGTTTGAGCCACCAAAGTGGGGGTAAATGGGTGGGGTAGAGCGAAAAAATGAGCATATTTATAAAGTCTGTCCACAACCACCATGATGACAGATTTGTTGCCCAACTTCGGGAGACCAGTAATGAAATCCATATAAACATTTGTCCAGATGGAGGCAAGGATTGGCAATGGTTGGAAGGTTCCTGGTAACTTAATTGTTTCTCCTTTGTGGTGTTGGCACACATCACATTCAACTACAAAAGTAAGAATGTTAGTTTTCATGCTCATACAAAAGAAAGAATGACATGTGTGAGCATAAGTCTTCTGAAAGTCTGCATGCCTTGTAGTGGTAGATGAGTGTAGGTTTGCCAAAATGCGAGTTTTGAGGGAGGATGTCGGCGATATAACTGTTAGAGTCGGTTTGGTCAGTCCTCTGTCAGAGATCAAAACTCTTTATGCATTTCATTTTTAGGAGTCCTGCTCCATTCACCTAGCTGCATTCCGCTAGGAGCATGCCATAATATGACGGAAAAGGTCATGCTAGTCATTTCCCCTCATGTCTGGCTCCTGCTGGCTTAGGTCTTTTGTCAATAATCACTAAAGTCCATGACAGTCAAGGTCTGGTCCTTTAATGGACAAAAGTCATTTTCGATAATTAGGTCTAGGGATTAATCAATTTGGTCTTCAACCATGTCCAATAAAGCCATGCAGGCTATAGTGGGGCCCTTACAAAGTCATGATTCAGAGAGTTTCATCGTCATGTGGACAAATTTCGACTATTCCTCAAAACTCCGTTTTGAAGAAAAAGTCAAACAGTGTCATTGGTGATAAAATTTTCAAGAAAGTTGTCAGTTGATTTCTTTAGATGCAGGCATGGTTTCCGTGGCCAAATTTCCTGTCATGCAATCCCTGCAAAGAGTGCTGAAAATTTCATCATTTGAGCTAAAATTTCAAAGGGAAAGTGAAAATCAGTGTTGCTTTAAGTCAATGAAAAAGTGTCAAAACATAACATTAGAAAAATGGGTTTTTGAAGAAGCAAAAATTTAACCCATGACTTCCAAGTCTTTATATACAAGTTTCCACCAAAATCAAAGCCATTGTGCAAATCAAGTGCATAGGGAGATATTGCAAAGTGTTTGAGAGGCAAAGTGCGCGTTGGAGAGCGTTGGAGGCAGTTTCCAGGTGCGCGACACATATACACAGGGGCACGACGCACACAGAGCCATCCCTCAGTGTATTTTTTCAACGGGCACGACGCACACCCAGGGCGCGGTGCACTAGGTTTTGCGCGCGGCACACACCCACAAAGGGCCAAAACCGTGCCAAATTTCCTCAAATTTCTTGTGAAGCCCCTCAAATTGATAGGTAGGCTCTATGACATGACTTGTTCATCAAAGTTTATAAATGATATGGTGGTTTATGGCTATGTTTGAATGCAACAAAACTCATAAAATCAACCACAAGAAAACACCAAAGCCGTTGTTTCTAGGGTTGAAAATTTGTGGTGTTGATGCCAAGGCTCCTCTTTCACCTCTCATCTTTTCCCTCCTCTCCATTTTTCCCTATTACCCCTACCCTAAAATATTACCAAACTCCATTCCCTATCCCCTCCTCTTATTTGTCAACATAACACCCCAAAACCCTACCTTATTAAAACCCCAAAACCCTACCTTATCAACACCCCAAAAACCTTACCTTATCAAATCCCCAAACCCCCCTACATATCCCTAAACAAAACTTCTCCCCATAACCCCTATTCCCATCATATTATTCCCCTCCTAATACTCCCTTTTTTTCATTGTTCCCCTTGGTGGCAGATATCACAACAACACCTAGTTTCACACCATCATCAAAGGGTAGCCCAAGTACAGTACACACAGTAGTCATGGCATTTGAGAATTCATCAGAGTATGAGATGGAGACACAAAGTGATTCATCCTCGGAAGAACAGGTTCCCCGGAGACATCATAAAAGTGGAAAACATGTTAGGGATGAGCCAACCACCCTCACTGAATTGCAGGCCTGCCCTCTTTCCATGTCATGCTTCCAGCATCTATCATGTTTTGAATTTTGTCAAAGAGTGGCTAATGTTTGAGTTCATCATGAGTTGGCCCGTCTTTTTATGCTTCACCTACATGGAGATCACTCTATCTTGGCTGGGGTCACCTTCACACTAACACCTGAAACTGTCTCATTAGCAAACGGTATACTGAATGGTTGAGAACCATGGCACAAGAAACAGAAAGTTGATCGGCAACATTATGAGCCTTACATTAAGGCCAGTTTCTTGAGGCAACTCACAAGAGTCTTTTCATTTAGATATTTGAAAGATGAATATTCTCCACTCATGAAGTTGATCATGAAGTACTTCAGCTGTGAGGGGAGGTTCTCTCGTCTATATGCCTATCACATCAGGTTGCTCATGCACCTTACCAGGGTGCGGATGATGAACATCCCATATTTCATTTGCAGGAACATAGAGAGGATGAACACCTCCATGCAGCACAAGACCCCTCAGCAGCAACTTAACAGTGTTTATCATTTTGCTCTTATTAAGATTTTGGTGGATCATCAGTTGGGATTGCAGGGCATTACTTGGGATGACTTCATCTCCCGTGACCTCTTCAACACTTCTCAGGTATTATCAGAGGTTAAGCATGAGGGTGAACCTTCTCATCATTATGAGCGCCATGAGACTGCTAGTGTGCCGGTTTTCATCACATATCAGAGAGGCAGTAGGCATTTGTTTGCAGCAGCAAAGCGAGTGTTATCTCCACCCAGGGTGGAAGGGGCCTCGCTTCCAACATCAGCACTATAGGTACAGGACATAGGTAAGGAGACAATGCATGATGAGGGGCCTTCAGGTGATCCATCAGGTGAACGAGAGACCGAATCTGTTCTCCTTCATGATGATGATACAGATACAAAACCGACAAGTGCATAGCTTAAAGAGATCATCCAGGAGCAGCAAGCAGAGATTCAAGCCTTGTCCCTTGATTTGGAAAGACCCAAATGGAATATGAAATATTTGGAGTAGAGGAACAAACAACTTGAGGATCGGAAAGCTGAGATAGAGTTGCAACTAATCAAGGAAAACCGACAACACATCATGGCAGCACAAGGTAGACCTATGGAGCAAAGAGATGAGGACTGGGAGTATGTTTTAGAGAAAGTGAACGTTCACTTGGAGCAACTGTTGGAGAAGGCTAAGAGGGAAAAAGCAATGCTAAGGTGCATGAATCACCATTACATGGCCCAAAACATGAGCTCCAAAGCGAGAATCAGGAGCCTAAAGGCGAAATTGAGGAAGGTGACAAAAAGACAAAAGAGGCAAGGGAGTATGATCATCTTCGAATCTTGGCTAAAGCCTCTGTGGCCTAGCATAGCACCTCATAGAGGATCTCTAGCCCAAATTTCAAGAAATTTGGGGCAATTTTGGTCACATGACAAATTTTTGGTCACAACACAGGTTTTTTCTCCCTGTGCGCCGCGCCACTTGTGCGACGCTTAAGATTGGGAGCTCCAAATCACAAATGGCTTGCATTTTTGGATTCAGCATGAAAAATCACGACTATTGGTGCTTGGACAAGAAATTTGGGCATGATTTGAGTCTCCAGGAGGTCAAAAACACTCAAAAAATGACCTCACTGCCCCTATTTTGACACACAGGAAGCAGTCTTGGGAGAATGAATATTTGGAGGGGCAAATGAGCACCAAATTCAGAAATTCCACTTGGGTTGGAAAGTAGATAGGCCAGGATTTCCAACAAGCACACTTGGGCACAATTTGGACTCCGGAAGATACCTCAAAATCGCCTCCAAATTGGCGCGACATGTATAGATTTGGGCGCGGCGGATATAGAGAAAAAGGCCAAAATCGCGCTCGCTTCGTGAAATTTCGATTCGCGACTTTCTCCAAATGGGTCTGCTCATTTACACTATATTTTTCTTGGAAACTAAGGCAATTTTTAAAAAGCATTTTCACTAAAGGTGGGCTCCTATCCAAGTGGCAAAGGAAGGCGAGCAGTCACCGAAGCCATTTGTCATTTTTGTAACGCTACACCTGTAACTAATGGTTGGCTTTCCACTCCCACTTTGTAATGATTCGAAAAACTCCCCAACTCTTGGTTGTTCTATTTCCTCATGGCATAGTCTATTTATTGTATGCAAACCATTTGCAAAGGGTGGGTTGGCTTGTAATTTCTGGGAGACTGTGGAAGAGAAACTCAGTTCTTCATTTTATATTTTGACAGAGGATTAATGAAAGGCAGTGGCTCTGTTTCATGAGATTCATGTGGTTGTGAGTGTAGAAAATGTGTCTCTTATGTTTCATATGTATTTCGTAATGTTTCACAGCTCATTTCATATTCATTTCCAGTGAAATTTTCTAAGTTAGATAAGGTAGAATTCATTTTTATTGCTCTGCTTGTGGGAAAATTTCATGTTTCAGTGTTCTTCTTCTGTTGAAAAGGATTCATGTACTTATGCCCTTTTTACCCTCCTAAGCAATTCCTCCATTCCGCGTTATTTCAAACTAAATTGCTAGACTTTCTGCCTGTCTTGCCTCACGAAGTAATATGTGCCTTTATATTAAATTCTCTGCTCATTGCTGTCCGTTGGTCCCATACCATCCCAGAAACTCAGTCATTCATAAAAAATTGCTTCTTGTATCCATATTTACTTACTATCCTAAGATCAATATTTCACTGTTAGTCATCTCAGACCATTCGATTTACTTATTCGCTGAGCATGACTCGGAGAGAGCCCTCTCCTATTATAGTAGGGCTAGCTACTAGACTGAGCGTGGTTTGTGGTTACCCTGAATTTTGCCTTCCTTCAGCCTAAGGCAGATTTAGGTGCTAACATAGTGGCGAATCCAATGGGGACTGAAATTAATTCCCTTACTTCTTGATAATTCTAAGCTTCCGGATGATAAGTTTAGGATTTGATAGGTTGAGTAAGTTGTTCATGTCCTTCTGATTTTTTCAAAAATAGCACGTTGGCTTCGAGACAATATACCAAAGCAATCTAGATCTGGATCCTCCTCATATTTACAAAAACCCAAACTTGATTCCAAGACTCCTTCATCAAGAGAGCACTATAACTTCCATGTTCAAATCCCATTCATGTCCTGACATTTTTGAGTTTCTTGAAGAGCTTGAGTTTGATGAGCGGTTTGAAATATCATTGTTCGAGACCAAATCTAAAAGGGCTGTTGACTATACTGTCCCCAATCCATAATTTCTTGTAGACTTGGAGATGGAAAGGGCCAATCAGTCAATTGATAATTACATTATAGCTCATCTTCAAACTCTAATTGCTAGCCCCTTACAAACTGTGCACACTCCTCCAACACCTCCAAGGCCAAATCCACCAAGAGTGATGGCTGCCCATTTTGCACCCCTGGTTCTGCCTCAAGTTCTAGATGATATGCCTGCAGATTATCAAAGCAAAATCCCCTTTTTTGATGGAACTCCTAACAACATTACTGCTCAGCAACATGTGGACAGAATGGCAGATTTATATGAACTTCATGAGATCGATGCGGAGAATGTGGCAATGAGACTCTTTGTACAAGCATTTGCAGGTGAAGTGAGGAAATGGTTCAGAGGTTTTCCAACAGCACGTATCGCTACCTTGGCCGACCTACAAAGACAATTTTTAAACTGATGGGAAGTGAAAAAGTATCCTCTTCAAATTCTGGCTGAATATGAGCAAATCAAACGAAACGTTGGTGAGTCGGTCCAAGATTATTGCGTTAAATTCAATTTAGTTTATAACGAAATTCCAGATCATCTAAGGCCACTTGTGGGACTAGCCATGGTGAAATTCTCGGATGGTTTTGATGTTGACATGGTTTATCAATTAAGAGAGAGAGAACCGACCACAATGGAAGACATGCAGAAGATAGCAGTCAGCGTTGAAGAAAATATGCTGCCCAAAAGAGCTAGAGCGAAAGCAGAAAAGAAGGTCACAGTCAAGGAAGAGTCTTCCTTGATGGATCAATTACTAAAGAAGGTAGAGCAGATGCTTGAAAGGGTGAAACTAGACAAACCAGAGCCACAAGTTAGAAATCCTAACTTTCGTGGTCAGAAACAACCACAATATAGAATAAGACAGAGAGATCAGCGAGCCCAAGAGCAGACAGCACAACAGCCAGTACAAACACCTTTGTAGCAAAATTTTGTGCATGGACCAAAGTTAGATGAGGACGGGAATATAATAGGTGAAGAAAACCACCTCTTTACTCCTGATGATTTGCCTATTTATCTCATTGAGGATGAGGAGTATGCAGAAAGTTCGGATGTACACAAGGATGTAGATTTCATTCTAGCAAACGACACTGTCTTGGAGGAAGAATCAGATGAGTACCAAAGAGGCTATATGAATGCTCTGTCCGCCCAACAGTAGCGATATTCACTTAGAAACTGAGATGTGCCGGTCAACCCAATTCAGAAAAGGAAGGATGTTGAGGCATCAAAGAATGATTCATCAGTTACACAAAGGAAAGGAAAGGAGGCGGTTGGTCCGGAGAGCAACAAATCACCATCATCAGAACAATCACATTAGCAAGTTGCATCAAAAGAAAAGGAAAAGAAAGAAATCCCAGTCAAAGAGGTAGAAAAGATTCCCGCTTTTAATTTAGAGAATGAGATTTCTAAATTAAAGGTATCCATCCCCTTGACTGAAATAATGAGGAACAATAGTTATAGAGGGCAAGTATCTAAAATGTTGAATTTCGACCCAATGTCTGACATGGTGAATGTTGAGGACGGTCGACCTGAAATGATTTTTGGGCCAACATCGAATGGTGAGTCTCCTGATAGTGATGTGCCACCCTTTTATATCAGTTTAAGGTTGCATGATTTTGTGTTACATAATGCCATGTTCGATTCCGGAGCTTCCCACAATCTCATGCCCAAGGCTATCATGGATAAGCTTGGTCTGGACATCACCCGGCAATACCATGATCTCTATTCGTATTCCAGCAGAGTAAGATGTATAGGACTCATCAAAGACTTGGTTGTGAGTCTGGATCAGCTCCCAATGAAGAATGTTTTGATGGATGTTGTTGTAGCAAATATTCCTCCCAGGTTGGACATGCTTCTTTCCAGGTCTTGGGTAGCGAAATTGAAAGGGACACTACAGCTAGATTTATCCTATGCAACAATTCCGGTGTTTGGCCAAATGAGGAGATTGTATCGGGAACAAAAAATGAAATACATGATCACAAGCAAGGAGAAACCAATAAATCATCCAATTAATTATGTACATACAGATTTAGAGTCTTTTGTTTTGTATTCTGATAGTTTCAATGATATAGATAGTCAGTTAGTTGAAGCAGATGATATTCCGGAAATAACATAAAATTTTAGAGAAATTTTAAAGAAAGAAGGACAAGAACAGCAAAACACTTTTGGGAAATCAGCTGAAAGTAATGCACAGAAAGCAGACAAGGCACAACAAACAGATTTCCAGCACTTGCAAGAGGAGGAAGAAGGTTTGTGGACCATGGATTTCGTTGGAGTAGTGGGAAATGATGGCGTTGTAATTGGAATTTGGGTACGCAGTCCTTTCTCCGCCCCGAACAAAGTGCCTAGTAATGTACGGGTATGCTCTTACAAGTTGGATTTTGATTGCTCAAACAATGAAGCTGAGTATGAAGCTCTGGTTGCTGGCCTAAAGATTCTAAGGAAGCTGAATGCTAAGAGAATTTCAG
The DNA here is from genome assembly GCA_031772625.1 of Pinus tabuliformis. Classification (NCBI taxonomy): domain Eukaryota; kingdom Viridiplantae; phylum Streptophyta; class Pinopsida; order Pinales; family Pinaceae; genus Pinus; species Pinus tabuliformis. The sequence continues at coordinate 808,927,803 of CM062810.1, forward strand.
TATATGGCGACTCCGAATTGGTGATTAAGCAGGTCAGAGGCGAATATCAAGCAAAGCATCCTCAGATGCGGGCTTACCGTAATGCAGTCCTAGACATCCTAAAATTATTTTCAGAATACACCTTGACATGTGTGCCTGGTATACAAAATAGTATTGTTGATGCTCTTGCTAAGGCAGAAAGTAGTTTAAAGATCCCAATGAACTCTAGCAATAAATTCAAATCCATGTCAAGCATCGTCCAACTGTCCCAGACAATCGGAGATATTGGCAAGTTTTCCAAGATGATGAGGAGATTGATGATTTTCTGGAAAACAAAGGTAAGTTCAAAGAAACCTCAATTGATGTAGAAAATGACAATGGTAAAGGTAATGGTATAGATGAAGTGCAGATCAATCAAATGGACGTATTGCAGCTAAAGAATAACGTTATTCCTAAAGGCTTGATACCTTTAGAAGAACTCTTTGATCAAGATGATGTAGCCCGCAAACCAACATTGCAGCCAACAGAGAAGGGTGTGGAAGAGGTCAATGTCAGAACAACTACTAATCCTAAATTGGTAAAACTGTCTAAAGCATTGCCACCAAAGATCAAGGACAAATATATCAGTTTGTTGTCTTCATTTGCAGATGTGTTTGCTTGGGACTGTTCTGACTTAAAGACATATGATACCAATATAATTCAGCACACTATACCCATCAAGCCCAATCAAAAACCATTCAGACAGAAGTTGAGAAGGCTAAATCCAAAGTTGCTGCCATCTATTGAAAAGGAGATAAACAGGTTGTACAAATTAGGGATCATTGTTCCCATCAGATTTTCAGATTGGATCTCTAATTTGGTGCCCGTACGAAAGAAGACAGGTGAGATTCGCTTATGCATTGATTTTAGAAATCTCAATAAATTTTCGTTGAAAGATAATTATCCACTGCCCAAAATGGACCATATACTTCAACGAGTAGTGGGAGCATCTCGTATGTAACTACTTGATGGTTATTCCGGATATAACCAAGTTTCTGTCCATGATAATGACCGAGACAAGACAACGTTCACCACTCCACGTGCAATGGACTTGGCTTTTGCAAATGAGAAGGATGTCTTTTTGGTTGTGTACTTGGACGATTTGACGGTGTTTTCCAAATCTGATGAAGAGCACATGTACCATCTAAAAACTGTCTTTCAAAAGTGCAGAAAATATGGCTTGTCACTGAATCCGAAAAAGAGCTTGTTCACCATGGAGGAAGGAAAACTACTTTGGCACATTATCTCAAAAGATGGAATTCGTATTGACCCAGCACGTGTGCAAGCAATTCAGCAAATTGATCTGCCCCGAAATAAGAAAGAGATACAATCTTTCAATGGTAAAATGAATTTTCTACGCCGCTTTGTACCTAATCTTGCTGAGCACCTAAGAGAGATGACAAACATGCTGAAGAAGGACAACCAAGTGAAGTGGACGGAGGAGGCTATAAAATCTTTCAATTTAGTCAAATTGGCTCTTTCTTCAGCTCCCATTCTAGTCAGCCCGGACTACACTCAGGATTTCATATTGTTTTCATTTTCTTCGGAGCACACTATGGCAACTGTGTTATTGCAGAAAAGAGATGATCATGAAAGACCCATTGCATTCTTCAGAAGAGCTATAAGAGATGCAGCCTTAAAATACAACATCATTGAGAAGCAAGCCCTTGCACTTGTGAAGGCATTGAAAGATTTCCGGGTATATATTCTACATTCTCATATTTTGGCCTATGTTCCTAATGCTGCTGTCAAAGATGTTTTAGTGCAGACCGATCCGGAAGGAAGAAGAGGAAAATGGATTGCAGCCTTGCTGGAATATGATGTGGAAATAAAGCCCACAAAGCTGGTTAAGGGACAGGGATTGGCAAAGTTAATGGCCGAATCAAACTTGCATGCCTTGGACATAAATTTGATCGCTACTATGTCCGATGAGAATGAGGAAGCATCATCAATTCAGGTATCTGAAATGTTTGCTCTCTCTCCGTGGTATTCAGATATCATATATGTGCTTAAAAATTTGTCACCACTGCCCACATGACTAGAAATAAAACGAGAACACTCAAGTTGAAAGCTGCTAAGTTTTACATTCTTAATTCCGCACTGTATTGGAAAGATCCCGGTGGCGTTCTTTTGAATTGTTTGGTGGAAGAAGAAGCAAAGAAGGTCATGGAGGACTGCCACCAAGGAGAATGTGGTGGTCACCTTTTTTGGAAGTCAATAGCAAATAAAATTCTGAGAGCAGGGTACTATTGGTCGACATTGTTCGCTGATGTATATAAGATGGTCAAGCGCTGTCATAAGTGTCAGATTTTCGAAGGAAAGCAAAAGTTACAGCCTCTGCCACTTAAGCCTATTGAGGTGAGTGCTCCTTTCCAGCAATGGGGATTGGATTTCATTGTTGAAATTCATCTCGCTTCTTTCGGTCAGCATAGATGGATCCTCACAGCGACAGATTATTTCACGAAATGGATCAAGGCATTTCCCACTAGACAAGCTACTGATGCGGTAATCATTTCATTCCTTGAAAATAACATCTTGTCTCGCTTTGGTTGCCCGAATAAGTTAATCACTGATAACGCAACAGCTTTCAAATTAAAAAGGATGGTAGAGTTTTGTCATAAATATCACATCACTATGGGTCACTCAACTACCTATCATCTGAAAGGCAATGGATTGGCGGAGTCTTCGAACAAATCATTGGTCAAAATCATCAAGAAGCTACTGGAAATAAATAAGAAGAGCTGGCATAAGAGGTTGGTCAATGCACTTTGGGCAGATCGGGTCAGCCAAAAGAAATCCATTGGTACGTCCCGTTTGAGCTTGTTTATGGAGTTGATACAATATTTCCTACCTCTCGCGTTGCCCCGATAGTCAAACTTCTTCAGGAGGCCGGAAATGAAGAAGATCCCATGCAGAGAAGGTTGAATCAAATGGTCCACTTGTAACAAACCAGAGAATAAGTTTTCAAGAACACATCCAAATTGTAGGAGAAGATCAAGAAAATTTATGATAGAAAAGCAAAGGCGGATAAATTTCAGTTGGATGATGTGGTGCTGAAGTGGGATGCAAGGAATGAGGAAAAACGTAAGCACGGTAAGTTCGAGAATCTTTGGAAAGGTCCTTTCAAGATTGCAGCATATCGGGGTCAGAATGCCTTTCTTCTGAAGGAAATGAATGGGGAAGATTGTCCAGGAGGGCCGATCAATGGTCGGCTGCTCAAGCGGTACCATTTATGAGTTATTAACGCTGCTTCCACTGTCATTGTAAATACCATTTTTATTTCAGTTTGGTTATAGTTTGTCAAGTTAGTCTTCAAGTCATTTCAATGTCAAGTTTGAGTCAAGTTTTTGGTCATTTTAGTTTCATAAATGAGTCAGAGTCCTATGTTGTTTGTCGAAAAAATGACTCCATAGCCCAATGGATGAAGACACTGTCTAGCTCTTCCAGAGATCTACTGTTCTTGGCACCTCCAAGGAGCTACCATCCCCCATTGGAGCCAATGTTAGAGTCAGTCTGGTCAGTCCTTCGCCAGAGATCAAAACTCTTTATGCATTTCATTTTTAGGAGTCCCGCTCCATTCACCCAGCTGCATTCCGCTAGGAGCATGCCATAATCCGATGGAAAAGGTCATGCTAGTCATTTCCCCTCATGTCTGGCTCCTGCTGGCTTAGGTCTTTTGTCAATAATCACTAAAGCCCATGACAGTCAAGGTCTGGTCCTTTAATGGACAAAAGTCATTTTCGATAATTAGGTCTAGGGATTAATCAATTTGGTCTTCAACCATGTCCAATAAAGCCATGCAGGCTAGAGTGGGGCCCTTACAAAGTCATGATTCATAGAGTTTCATCGTCATGTGGACAAATTTCGACTATTCTTCAAAACTCTATTTTGAAGAAAAAGTCAAACAGTGTCATTGGTGATAAAATTTTCAAGAAATTCATTAGTTGATTTCTTCAGATGCGGGCATGGTTTCTGTGGCCAAATGTCCTGTCGTGCAATCCCTGCAAAGAGTGTTGAAAATTTCATCATTTGAGCTAAAATTTCAAAGGGAAAGTGAAAATCAGTGTTGCTTTAATTCAGTGAAAAAGTGTCAAAACATAACATTAGAAAAATGGGTTTTTGAAGAAGCAAAAATTTAACCCATGACTTCCAAGTCTTTATATACAAGTTTCCACCAAAATCAAAGCCATTGTGCAAATCAAGTGCATAGGGAGATATTGCAAAGTGTTTGAGAGGCAAAGTGCGTGTTGGAGAGCGTTGGAGGCAGTTTCCAGGAGCGCGACACATATACATAGGGGCGCGACGCACACAGAGGGCGCGGTGCACACAGAGCCATCCCTCAGTGTATTTTTTCAATGGGCGTGGTGCACACCCACAAAGGGCAAAAACCGTGCCAAATTTCCTCAAATTTCTTGTGAAGCCCCTCAAATTGACAGGAAGGCTCTATGACATGACTTGTTCATCAAAGTTTATAAATGATATGGTGGTTTATGGCTATGTCTGAATGCAACAAAACTCATAAAATCAACCACAAGAAAACACCAAAGCCATTGTCGCTAGGGTTGCAAAATTGTGGTGTTGATACCAAGGCTCCTCTTTCACCTCTCATGTTTTCGCTCCTCTCCATTTTTCCCTATTACCCCTACCCTAAAATATTACCAAACTCTATTCCCTATCCCCTCCTCTTATTTGTCAACATAACACCCCAAAACCCTACCTTATTAAAACCCCAAAACCCTACCTTATCAAAACCCCAAAAACCTTACCTTATCAAATACCCAAACCCCCCTACATATCCCTAAACAAAACTTCTCCCCATAACCCCTATTCCCATCATATTATTCCCCTCCTAATACTCCCTTTTTTTCATTGTTCCCCTTGGTGGCAGATATCACAACAACACCTAGTTTCACACCATCATCAAAGGGCAGCCCAAGTAGAGTACACACAACAATCATGGTATCTGAGCATTCATCAGAGTATGAGATGGAGACACAAAGTGATTCATCCTCGGAAGAACAGGCTCCCCAGAGACATCATAAAAGTGGAAAACATGTTAGGGATGAGCCAACCACCCTCACTGAATTGCAGGCCTACCCTCTTGCCATGTCATGCTTCCAGCATCTATCATGTTTTGAATTTTGTCAAAGAGTGGCTAATGTTCGAGTTCATCATGAGTTGGCCCGTCTTTTTGTGCTTCACCTACATGGAGATCACTCTATCTTGGCCGGGGTCACCTTCACACTGACACCCGAAACTGTCTCATTAGCAACCGGTATACCGAATGTTGGAGAACCATGGCACAAGAAACAAAAAGTTGATCGACAGCATTATGAGCCTTACATTAAGGCCAGTTGCTTGAGGCATCTCACAAGAGTCTTTCCATTCAGATATTTGAAAGATGAATATGCTCCACTCATGAAGTTGATCATGAAGTACTTCAGCTGTGAGGGGAGGTTCTCTCGTCTATATGCCTATCACATCAGGTTGCTCATGCACTTTACTAGGCTACAGATGATGAACATCCCATATTTTATTTGCAGGAACATAGAGAAGATGAACACCTTCATGTAGCACAAGACCCCTCAGCAGCAACTTAACAGTGTTTATCACTTTGCTCTTATTAAGATTTTGGTGGATCATCAGTTGGGATTGCAGGGCATTACTTGGGATGACTTCATCTCCCGTGACCTCTTCAGTACTTATCAGGTATTATCAGAGGTTAAGAATGAGGGTGAACCTTCTCATCGTTATGAGCACCATGAGACTGCTAGTGTGTCGGTTTTCATCACATATCAGAGAGGCAGTAGGCATTTGTTTGTAGCAGCAAAGTGAGTGTTATCTCCACTCGGGGTGGAAGGGGCCTCGCTTCTGACATCAACACTACAGGTACAGGAAAGAGGTAAGGAGCCAATGCATGATGAGGGGCCTTCAGGTGAGCCATCAGGTGAACGAGAGACCGAATTCATTCTCCTTCATGATGATGATACAGATACAGAACCGACAAGTGCACAACTTAAAGTGATCATCCAGGAGCAGCAAGCAGAGATTCAAGCCTTGTCCCTTGATTTGGAAAGACCCAAATGGAATATGAAATATTTGGAGCAGAGGAACAAACAACTTGAGGATCGACAAGCTAAGATAGAGTTGCAACTGATTAAGGAAAACCGGCAACACATCATGGCAGCACAAGGTAGACCTATGGAGCAAAGAGATGAGGACCGAGAGTATGTTTTAGAGAAAGTGAATGTTCACTTGGAGCAGATGTTGGAGAAGGCTAAGAGGGAAAAAGCAATGCTGAGGTGCATGACTCACCATTACATGGCCCGAAACATGAGCTCCAAAGCGAGAATCAGGAGCCTAAAGGCGAAATTGAGGAAGGTGACAAAAAGAAAAAAGAGGCAAAGGGAGCATGATCGTCTTCGAATCTTGGCTGAAGCCTCTATGGCCCAGAATAACACCTCATAGAGGATCTCCAGCCCAAATTTCAAGAAATTTGGGGCAATTTTGGTCACATGACAAATTTTTGGTCACAACACAGGTTTTTTCTCCTTGGTTTAGGATTGGGAGCTACAAATCACAAATGGCTTTCATTTTTGGATTCAGCATGCAAAATCAGGACTACTGGTGCTTGGACAAGAAATTTGGGCATGATTTGAGTCTCTAGGAGGTCAAAAACACTCAAAAAAAGACCTCTCTGCCCCTATTTTGACACACAGGAAGCAGTCTTGGGAGAATGAATATTTGGAGGAGCAAATGAGCACCAAATTTAGAAATTCCACTTGGCTTGGAAAGTAGATAGGCCAGGCTTTCCAACAAGCACACTTGGGCACAATTTGGACTCCAGAAGGTACCTCAAAATCGCCTCCAAAGTGGCGCGGTGCGTATAGATTTGGGCGCGGCGCATATCGAGAAAAAGGCCAAAATCGCGCCCGCTTCGCAAAATTTCAATTCACGACTTTCTCCAAATGGGCCCACTAATTTACACTATATTTTTCTCGGCAACTAAGGCAATGTTTAAAAATCATTTTCACTAAAGGTGGGCTCCTATCCAAGTGGCAAAGGAAGGCGGGCAGTCACCCAAGCCATTTGTCATTTTTGTAACGATGCACCTGTAACTAATGGTTGGCTTTCCACTTCCACTTTGTAATGATTCGAAAAACTCCCTAACTCTTGGTCGTTCTATTTCCTCATGGCATAGTCTATTTATTGTATGCAAACCATTTGAAAAGGGTGGGTTGGATTGTAATTTCTGGGAGATTGTGGGAGAGAAACTCAGTTCTTCATTGTATATTTTGACAGAGGATTAATGAAAGGTAGCGGCTTTGTTTCATGAGATTCATGTGGTTGTGAGTGTAGCAAATGTGTCTCTTATGTTTCATATGTATTTCGTAATGTTTCACAGTTCATTTCATATTCATTTCTAGTGAAATTTTCTAAGTTAGATAAGGTAGAATTCATTTTTATTGCTCTGTCTGTGGGAAAATTTCATGTTTTAGTGTTCTTCTTCTGTTGAAAAGGATTCATGTACATATGCCCTTTTCACCCTCCTAAGCAATTCCTCCATTCCGCGTTATTTCAAACTAAATTGCTAGACTTTCCGCCTGTCTTGCCTCACGAAGTAATATGTGCCTTTATATTAAATTCTTTGCTCATTGCTGTCCGTTGGTCCCATACCATCTTAGAAACTCAGTCATTCATAAAAAATTGCTTCTTGTATCCATATTTACTTACTAGCCTAAGATCAATATTTCACTGTTAGTCATCTCAGACCATTCCATTTACTTATTCGCTGAGCGTGACTCGGAGAGAGCCCTCTCCTGTTCTGGTAGGGCTAGCTACCAGACTAAGCGTGGTTTGTGGTTACCCTGAATTTTGCGTTCCTTTAGCCTAAGGCAGATTTAGGTGCTAACAATAACTACTTGATACTTGTAGCGAAGAATCTCATCCTTCCAAGTGTAGCCAACTAAGGAGTTAGGATCTTCTCTCAAGTCATTAATGAGTTGGGAGAGAGAGGGGTGTGAAAACCATTTCTTGCGAGCTTCTTCAATCCAATTTGGTATGGGAAGAGAGAGTGATAGCAAGGTGCTTTCATCCTCAAATTGGCATGATAAAGCATCCGCTACTACATTTTCATTCCCTTTCTTGTAAATTATCTTATAGTCATATCCCAACATTTTGGCCAACCGTTTATTTTGTTGTGGCGAGGATAGATGTTGCTCCAAAAAATATTTGTGGCTTTGATGGTCTGTGTAGATTTGGAAACGCTGCCCCAATAAGTATGGTCACCAGGTATCTACTGCATGTAAGATGGCCATAATCTCTTTCTCATAGGTAGATTGTCCTAGATGTTTCCCACTTAGTTGTTGGCTGGTGAAAGCCAAGGTTCGACCTTCTTGCATTAAGACAAAACCAATACCAGTATCTGAAGCATCACATTCAATAAAAAATCATTTGGTGAATTCGGGTAGTGCCAATACTGGAGTGCAACACATGGCCTATTTGAGAGCCACAAATGTCTGTTGTGTTGCATCAGTCTAGAGGAATGGATTTTTCTTGAGAAGGTTAGTGAGGGGTCTAGCAATGCGACCATAATTGCAGACAAATTTGCAATAGTAGCCGGTGAAACCCAAGAATTGCCTCAAACTCTTCAAGGTTTTTGGTTGGGGCCAATATTGCATTGCCTGTATCTTTTTGGGATCAACCCTGACACCTTCACGACCCACAATTTGTCCCAAATATTTGACTTCTTCCACACCAAAAGAGCACTTGGACAATTTGACAAATAATTTGTGATTCTGGAGAAATCGCAAGATCAAGTCTACATGATGAAGATGTTTTTCCCAGGTGAGGTTGTAGATGAGAATGTCATCAAAGAAAAGGAGGACAAATTTTCAGATATATAGTTTTAGCAGGTGATTCACGAGTCTTTGAAAAGTAGATGGAGTATTACAGAGACCAAACGACATGACCAAGAATTCATCATGGCCTTCATGAGTTGGAAAAGCAGTCTTGGGAATGTCTACTTCTTTCATGTGTATTTGGTGATAGCCAGATTGAAGATCTAGCTTGGTAAAGAATTGAGCACCATGTAGTTCATCAAGTATATCATCAGCAACCAGAATAGGGAATTTGTCTTTGATAGTGAGCTTGTTGAGGGCCCGAAAATCCAGGTACATGCACCATTCTCCATATTTATTTAGCACCATAACCACTGGTGATGAATAAGGATTGATGCTATGACGAATAACACCTGATTCAAGGAGTTCCTTGATGAAATTTTCAATTTCATTCTTTTGGGTGAAAGGATATCAATATGGGTGCACATTCGGCAGTTGGGCCCCTAGGACCAAAGTGATGCTATGATCATGTTCCCCTCTAGAGGGTGGAAGCTATTTAGGTTTTTCAAATACCTGGTGGTGGCAGTTTAAGACCTGTTGCATCTCAGGATGAATATGAAGAGTAGTATATTATATGGCTTGGATGGCATTAAACTGGGCGATGACTCCATGATGGCCCTTTTTAAACAACTTTTCCATTCGATGTGAGCTTATGATAGAAGGAAAACCTTCCTAGAGTCCATGGAGTGTATGAATGTGGTCATTCTTCTTAAAGATCATATATAACTCCTAGAAATCCATTGTGATTGGGCTAAATGTATGAAGCCATTTAACAACCAAGACAATGTCACAACCACCCACGTTAATTGCAAACATGTGGGACTTTAGGTGGTAGTCTCCCATCTGAAGTTTAATATTTTCACAGCGGCCTTCACATTTCATTGTCCCCCCATCAACAATAAGGACCTGGAAATTAGAGATTTCCCTTACAAAACAATGAACAACTTTAGCGACTTGCTTATGGATAAAGTTATGAGTGCTGCCACTGTCAATCAATACTGATGTTTAAGAAAGCCTTTGATTTTGCGAGTTTGGGGTGCAAAAATGCCTGCCAAAGCATGTAGCGAGATAACTTGTTCATCTGTCATAGCTGTGAGATCCTTGTCCTGCTGGGTTTCCTCAACTTCATCCTCTGGCCCCCAAGGGGTGGGGCTTCCTCCGATGAGCTATGATCCATAACATCAATTTGAAAGAATTTTGATTCCTTGCATTTATGTCCCAGGGAGTATTTGTCATCATAGTAGTAGCACAATCGTTGTTTTCTTCTTTCATCCATTTCTGCTCGAGACATCTTTTGAACCTTAAGTGTTTGGGTAGGGCCATGAGCCTGGGTGGAACGCCCCTTGGCTAGGAAATTTGGATGAGTAGACTGGGCAACTAAAGAAAATTCCACTTCGATAACCTTTGTGCAAGCGTCTATCCATGTAGGTGGGTGGTGCATCCAGACATGTGCTTGGATGGCTTCTTTGAGACCACTGATGAAATACTCCAAGTAGAATTCATCTCCTAGACCTTTTTCTTAGATGGTTAATGTCTCATAGGCTACAATGTAGTCTTTTACTGTGCCTATCTGTCGAAGCTTAGTAAGACGACCCAAAAAATTAGATTCTCTGTCAAAGCAGTCACAAAGGGATTTTGAGAACACCTGTCAAGTTATGTTTCTGGGATAAAATTTCACATGCCATTGCCACCATTGTCATCTCTCTTGGTCCAAGTAAAGGGCTCCCATACATAGTTTAGTTGGACCATCGTGGATATCATTTAGAATGAAATATTGTTCCATTTGTGCTACCCATACTGCCAGATTAGAGCCATCAAATTTATACATGTCTAGCTTGGGTGGCTGAGGGTGGGAATGTTGGTGATTTCCATGGAGGTGAATATGATAGCTAGATTCTCCTTCAAGGTGTTCATCAATACTATGTGCCTCTTGATGTAACCCTGTCATGCTATTAGTGATGTGTTCAATGAATTGTGAAATTTCTGCAGTTCTTCCTAGAAAGTATCCAACCTTTTTTCAAGACACTCGATATTATCATTGGCCATGACTTGAGCTCTGGTTTCTACCGTACACAGATCTTGGTCACTTGACATCACTTTGAAAAAATTTGGGACCACTAGAAAATTGAAGTTGACAAGTGAATGGTATGACTACGATCAGCTCGTCATCCAGAATCTTATGGGCTAAGTCTCTTGTATTAATCCCGGGACTATAGCAGCAGCAAGCTCACTGTGCAGAGGGTCAGATCTGCCTGTGAAACCCCAACTCGTGAATGTGAGTTGTACTGCGGCGGTAGAACCCTACTAGTGGATCTAATTGGTGCGGTGACGACAAGACCCCAACTGCTAGGTCGGAATTTTACTACAGTGGTAGAACACCAACTGGTGGATATGATTGGTGTGCAGTGACAAAACTCCAACTGCCAGATCTGAATCATATTGCAGTGGGAGAACCCCAACTGGTGGAGCTGATATGGAAAATAAGAAAATGGGAAATCTTCAGAGGGCCGAGGGAACTATGGTCACAAAGGAGTGTCAGTGCTATAGATCAAAATATACATAAGGGTCCAATAACAGTATTCGGCCCAGTCTTTCAGGGCACTAACTAAGGAGGATCAATCGTACCCTTAGTCGTACTACCTGACTACCCTATCATATGCATGAGTAATCTCCCTGAGTGTTGTTCTCACTATATTGTCGAAGCAAGAAGACCGACAGCTTATCTAAGGCGAGGTTTTAGGTGAGCCTAGGGGGCTTCCGATATACTCGAGGGTACGTGGAAGTGCGGTCCGTGCACGGTTCTATCTAATGCACTACTACTTGAAGGGGTACGCACATGAGTTATAAGGGTGTCCAACAAGCGTGACCACCTCTTGTATTTCTTGCATGCATGCCTCCCCAAATCCGCAGGTTTATGCACTTAATCACAGATCCCGTGGTTTAAAGACATTGGAACACGTCTCTTGCCTATTTTTTTTTTTTTTGCCAAAAATGAAGGTACCACCAACCTTGGAAAGTGCTCTGATACCACTTGTTATACTCTTGACTTGTGAGAAATTTTAGAATACCCAATATGCAAAGAAATACAACCCAGAACACAAAATAAAATGAGAAAAACAACAAGTATTTTATTATTCAGAGATAAAAGAAATGTTCACTTGCCTCTTTGAGGGGGCAACCTCCAGCAGAGCAAAGCTCGATTACAAAATAAGACTCGATGATCTTTCCCTTCTAACTACGACTATTTATAACTAAATGGCCTTCAACAACCTAACGACTAGTGGTCCTTTGCATAACATGGGTTAACCACTTTATTTATTAATTATGGCCCCTTTGCAGCTAACTGTGTCCCTTTCTAAAATGCGGGTCAAACACTTACAATTATTAATACATGATTTATTGAATCTTTAACTAACTATGACTATGACTCGACCCTATTGGGTTTATTGCATAAATAAAGGGGTTAGGGTTGGACCCTAACAACATATGATTGTTATAACCATAGGTTTTAAAACTATGCACCATTATTAATATGCCATTTGGGGTAATTCCAACAAACTTATGGAAATACCCACCTAATTTTAAGGTTATATAAACCCATGCTCATTCGACTAAGGGCGAATCGTGAGAGGAGATAGAACCAGTGCGCCCATACTAGGGCATGAATTTGAAGACAATATTTGCAATTAATGTAGGGAATATTTAGTTTACATGACATAATTTTCGAGGTAGTGGAGCCTAAAGGAGGCTAGAGGTGATGGTGACAAAACTTGATGATGTTTATAGTCATTCTTCATTATTTTATGAGATGATACCAACGATGCAGGAAAAATTTGTATGCGATCAACAGATCTAAGGGATCATGGTTTAAAGTCCACATGTGCCATTATTGATTGACATGAATTACAAAAAGTCTTTTTGTAGAAATCACATAAGAGAATTTTTGGCCAAAAAATATCTTATGTGATTTATACTGAAAGACTTTTCTTAATTCATTATGGATTGACATGAATTTCGAGACAGAGATGCACTTTTCATAAGTTCATCGTGTTCAAAGTCAAAAGTTGCAAAATGACGAGATGGACATGTTGGTGTTGTGTTTTCTATGTTTTGAGCAGTGAATATGAGGGCTCATGGCATAATCCCAAATGTTTCATTAATGCTTGGCACAAAGTTCTAGACAAAGATGTACTTTTTAGAAAGTGGTCATGTTTATAGTCAAAAGTTGCAAAATGACAAGACGAACTTACTAGTGTTGTGTTTGCTAAGTTTTGAGCATCCAATTCAGTGTTTTGGCACATAAATTAATGAAAATATCATTTATTGTTAATTTCCCCCTTTGAAGATTTGTATAAGGGAGAACATGCATTTGCAAATATGCTTGGGTCTGACCAGCAGATTCAAAGAGGACCTTTTCCACTTTTTGTGAGAGTTTAGCCCCTTCAACTTTAAGAAAGGGAGAACAGTTTATGCCACTTGTTTTTGATAATCCATTCATTTTTTATTGTCTAAAGAGAACATCTCTTTAAAGGAGAGACATTTCCACATGAGTGAGAGTTTATTCCTTTTGTATTGACAAAGAAGAGTTGTATTAAATAATAGTTAATGAAGTGGCTATGCAGTTGAGTAAAGCCTAGAGACATAGCTCACAAATTGTGGGTGAACTTCATTATCAAGTCCTGGTGCATTTATCCATATTGTCATTTCTTAATGTGTTTCTTATTCATGTGACTTGGAAGAGGTACTTGGATCTCCAGTGCTCCCTCCAAGTACCTCAAGCATCTAGAAGAGGTACTTTCCTTACTATAATAAAATTAATTTTATGCCAAGCTATCAAAGTGTACCTTTGGTAAAAAGGAAGTTGATTACCTCAGACACATCATATCCAAGGAGGGAGTTAGAGTAGACCCTAGTGATATTAAGGAAATCAGGGAACGGCCAAGGGCAAAAAACATTTCAAAGATACGGGGATTTATTGGATTAATAGGATATTATGAAAGGTTCATAAAAAAATACGCACATGTGACTGATCTGCTAACAAATCTATTAATGAAAAATCCTTATAGTGCGACATTAAGGTAGATGAATGCTTTGAAGAATTAAAAGAGATAATTTCATCTACCCCAGTGCTATCAACCTCAAATTTCTCCAAACCCTTTGTGGTATAATGTGACACTTCAGGATTTGGAATTGGAGAAGTACTAATGCAAGACAATCACCCCATAACTGACGAAATTCAAAAGCTCATTAAAAGGGAAATATTGAAGTATACCCACCACAAGGAGATGTTTTCCTTCATTCATGCATTAAGCAAGTGGCATCAATACTTATTAGGAAGCAAGTTCTTGATTCACACAAATCACAACAGTCTACAATTCTTGTTACAATGAATGACCTTATCAATAGAAAAAAAAACGTGGATATAGAAACTCTCTGCATTTGACATGGAAATTTTACACAAAAAGGGGAAAATAACGTAGTTGTCTATGGTCTCTCACAAAAATATGAAGACACTACAACATGCTCTGCATTGGTAGTAGTTCTAGATTGGTTCGGGATGATATTTGGATTGGATATTCCAATGATCCAAATTCTTGTTCAATAATCGAAAACATCAATCAACACCCCAAATTTGAATGAAAAAATGGCATACTAGAGTATAAAGTTAGAATTTATTTAAGTTCATCATCCAAATTTAAAAGAAAGGCTCTAAAAGAATTACACAATTCCCCTACATCTAGGCATGCCAAGTTCTTCAAGACATACTACAACACATGTAAATCGTTCTATTGGAAGGGAAAGTGTAAGGAAATTCATAAATACATTGTCGAATGCGATATTTATCAAAGAAAAAAGCGAAAATGTCCCAACTCTTGGTTATCTACACCCCTTACATATCCCAAATCAGAAATGGGAGGAAATCTCATTGGATTTCATCGACGATTTACCTATGTCTAACGGTAAGGATAAGATATTTGTTGTAGTGAATAGGCTCACTAAATATGCACATTTCATGGTAGTCAATAAAAAAACTCAACCAAGCAAATTGCAGAAGTATTTTGTGAAAACATCTACAAAATACATGGTCTACCAAAGGTCATCATTAGTGATAGAGACGTAAGATTTAAGGGAAAATTCTGGAAAGATTTTTGCAATTAGGCTAGGATAACCCTTAACATGAGTTCATCCTACCATTTGCAAACAGATGGCCAAATAGAAATAGTAAATAAGTGTTTGGAAACATATCTTCGATGCTTTGTAACTGATTAAAAAAACAAATGGTCTCAATGGTTGCACCTAGCAGAATGGTGGTACAATACCACCTATCACACCTTAGCCAAAATGACACCATTCCAGGCTCTATATGGTTATGAACCTCCAAAATGGAAGGATTTTGCATTAAATGACTCCAAGGTTCAAGCATTGAAGAATCATTTGGAAGAAAATCAAAAGATTATTAGAATATTAAAGGAAAACTTAACAAATGATAGCAATCGAATGAAACAACAAACTGACAAGCACCAAAAAAAAAGAAAATTTGAGGAAGGAGATTGGGTATTTGGAAGACTACAACCCTACAAGCTGTTAGCTTTGAAACAACAAGGATATAACAACTTGGCTTTGAAATTTTATATCCCTTTCCAAATAATCGGGGAAGATCAATGTTGTTTCTTATGGATTGAAACTACTAGATAATTATCGAATCCACAATGTATTCCATGTCTCAAAAAAATGTTAGGACAAAACCAATTAGCTCAGACCAAGATACTTGAAGTTGATGAAGAAGTAGGGATCGTTTTGGAACCCAAAGGAATTCTTGCTACCTGAGAGGAGGTATTATGCTCCAAAACTGTTGAAAATGTGTAACTAGGTTCGGTCTTCATAAATATGCAATGCACTTTTGATTCTTGTAAATTGTAAAATGAAAGAAAATTTATGATAGATTTTTCGGCGAAAATCACATGAGAAACCATTTGTCGACGCGTTTCGAACCAACCACTGTGGTTCATCGTCAGGACAAGTTGAAGAACAGATCCAGCTAAGCCTGTTTAAATAGCTAGAGCAGAGACACCAACGGTTACCTGGGCAAAAGGTTGACTAAGGAGTAAGGTCAAATTTAGTTATATTAGGTAAAAAATAAATAAATAAAAATATATATATAAAAATATAAATTCAGTTATATTAGGTGTAAGATAAATACATAGATATATAAAATATAAAAGAAGAATTGTAAAATAATAATATTATTTATTTATTAATAAAATATAGATGAAGAATAATAATAAACTAATTATTTCTTTATTAAATAAATAAATAAAAGAAAAAATATAAATTAATAAAAATAAGTTATTTATTTATATAAGGAGTAAGGTCAAAATTTAGTTATATTAGGTAAAAATAAATAAATAAATATATAAATGAATATAATAAATAAAAAATATATAAATTTATATATATAAAAAATATAAATTTAGTTATATTAAGTGTAAGATAAATACATAAATATATATAAAAGAAGAATAATAATAAATTATTTATTTATTAATAAATATATAAAGGAAGAATAATAATAAACTATTTATTTCTTTATTAAATAAATAAATAAATGAAAAAATATAAATTAATAAAAATAAATTATTTATTTAAATTTATGTAAATGAAAAATAAAAGTTATCATTAGTAAATACATGTAAATTTTAGTTACATTAGGTGTAAACAAGTGAAGAACTAATAATAAATTATTTAAATATAAATGAAGGATTAAAAATAATAATAAATTATCTATTTATTTGTTAAATAAAGGAATAAATAAATCAATAAATGAAAAATGAAAAAATAAATTAATAAATATTATTTATTTAATTTTTATAAATGAAAAAATATAGTAAGGTAAAATTAAAGAAGTTTACGCACTGGGTTAATTAGTTAGAATTAAATAATCCGATAAATAAATAAGAAGAGGAAATAAAATAAAAACCAAAAAGGGGAAATAAAATACGTAAAATTAGTTAAAGCAATAATGGACTTTTATCTTATACTAAACTAATTATAATTTCCTCCTGTTGTTAAAATAATAAACATAATAATAAGATAATAAAATAATAACCATAAAAATAGAATACATAATAATAGTAGTAATAATTTATAAATAAATAAATAAAATATAATAAATAATAGTAAGTTATCCTTAATAATAATAGAACAAAGTTATTAAAATAAATAATAAAATAAACGATTACTAGTTTATTGTAAGTATAATAACCACAGTAATTGATTAGTAGTATCCTATTTGTCTATTTAATAGTAATAATAGTAAATAAAAGTACTGATAAAAATAAAAGAGACAGAAAAAACGACTAAGAAGAAAGCGCTGGGACCCAGCACCTGCTGATTTTCCAGCCATCATCTCTATTGAGGTTGTTGGGTCTCTTTTCAATCTCAATAGCTTCCCTAAATTTCCGATGATGGAAATGCGAAACTTTAGCGATAACACTAGCTTCCTCAATGCAAACATGATGATTGGTTTTTTCTACATGCTCAGCCAAAGCGGAAGATTTAGCTCTCCTATGCTTAAGGTCAGCAGCGTGCTCACAAATCCTCTGATTAATGGAGCGACCGGTTTCACCAATATAAGGGGTCCCACAGGAGCAGGGGATCATATAAACCCCTTTCATATCTTTGGGGTCAATCGGATCCTTAGCTGATCTGAGGGACGAACG
Organism: Pinus tabuliformis; assembly: GCA_031772625.1. Lineage (NCBI taxonomy): Eukaryota > Viridiplantae > Streptophyta > Pinopsida > Pinales > Pinaceae > Pinus > Pinus tabuliformis. Next base: position 808,945,441 of record CM062810.1, read on the forward strand.
AATGGTGTTAAGGGGCCTAAAGGTCACAGGGACACTGTGCATCCTGAGAATCCTTGCAACCTTATCAGTGGTCCCTTGAACGTAAGGAAGATGAACACCTGGAATCCGTTCCTTCGGTTCCCTTTTTGTCAGAGAATTCATGGTGGCTTTTCGGAAAGCTTTCTGACCCAAGTATCTACTATAGCCATTCTCAACAAAGACATCAAGGAGATGGGATTTTTCTTTCTCAAAACTCTTATTATCCGAGATCCTTAGGGCCCGAGTAGCAAGGGTATTGAGAACACCCATCTTTTGAGCTGGGAAATGGTGAGAACTGGCATGGAGATACTGTTCAGTATGAGTTTTCTTCCGAAAAACCTGGTGGGTGATGGAACCATCACCATTCCTTGAAATAAGAATATCAAGGAATGGGAGGCACCCATCAACCTCCTGCTCCTTAGTGAACTTGATGGCAGAGGATTGATTATTGAGATGCTCAAAGAAAAGATCTAATTCTTTTTGGCCATGAGACCAAATGACATTAGTATCATCTACATACCTTTTCCAGAGCTTAGGCAAGAGACGAGAAGAATTCAGAGCCTTAGACTCATGTGATTTTCGCCGAAAAATCTATCATAAACTTGTTATGGATCACAGAAGCCTCAACTCTACAATTGAATCCCTGCACGGAAAAGCCATTGCTACGAAGGTACATCAATGAAAGAAAATTATTATTATTATTATTATTATTATTATTATTATTATTTGGAGCATGGTTTTCATGCTTAAGGTCTTTTATTTTATAGGTAAATCACCCATTGAGTGCTTGTAGGGTTTGTCCTAGGTCGGTAAGTCAAGAGAGTCATTGTCATAAATTGAAGACCCCATTGGGCACATTGTAACTTGTAAATAAAAAAAAATGTCTTTAAAAGTGTCTAAATACCCTCCAAGACTAAGTTGGCATGGCAACTGGGAAGTTGACCTAAAAGGAAGAGCCACATCCACCTTAAAGAGCCTATATATAAGAGGAAACTCTTCCTCCTTGAGAGACATTCATTCATCACTCATTCTAGCAAAGAAGGAAGAGGAGGAAGAAGAATTTTGTTTGGGTTATTTCTCTATCACACGTACTAAGGAGGACTAGGGTTTCTATCCACAAGTTCGATAATGGAGAAAAGAAGGAAAGACGATCAAGAAAAGGTCACCAAGGGTCACCCTCAAGCTCCAGAAGTCAGAGAAAAGAAAGCGAAGGATAAAGGAAGGCTTAGAAGGAAAACCGAGACTTGCACGTGTGGCATCAACAACTGCTGGGGGGCAAAAAAATTCAGGTTTGCAACGGAGATTGAAATTTTGTAGTTCGAGGATGAAGAAGTGCTATTGGAAGAGATTTGAATGGGTTTAACTGGATCAATGTTATCACATCATCTAGAGAGGTTGGTATTGGTCTTGGAGGGTATTTGTTTTAGTCTTAAGGTCTTGGAATTCGTTAATTGAAGAATCGATAAGGAAGAGAAGAGATTTGCGGGTTTTCCTCTCAAGTGGAGAGGTTTTGGCCCTAGCTTGCAACCTATATTCTATGTTCCTATTCTTCTTGTTTTTGGTACTTGTTTGATGATACACACACATAATAATAAGTAACAAATCTAATAAATAAAAATACATCACACGTAGTTATCAAGTAAAGAGAAATCACCCTAATCATTTCCCTGTAGATTTTTCAACATGGTATCAGAGCTAAGGTTGGCTAAGGGCATTATGAAGATCTCCACTACATTGAAGAAGTTCCTCAATAAGTGTTCAAAGGTAGCAATTCATTTCAATAAAGGCATCAATGAAGAATGGAATCTTATATTTACTACAAAGAAGAAAGTAATCAAGACAAAGGATGAAGGTCTCTTCTCATCACTCACTAGCACATTCCAAGATGATAGCATTTGGGTAATCGATAGTGGTGCATCTAGCCACATGACTGGTCATCACAAACAACTAAAGACAATATCAAAGGGTAAATATCCTTACTCATGAAACTTAGAGATAGTAAGAGTTATCCTATAGGAGGAATTGGATAAACCTATATAGAGTTGAAAATTGGAAGTAACATTCATCTCAACAACATCGTATTTGTTCCAGGTTTGCATAAGAACTTACTTCCATTTCAATTCTAGAAGATAAGGGTGATAGAGTAGTCTTCATTGATGGAAAATTTGTAGTATGGAGTAAGAAATCAAACATAGAGAATGATAGAGTAATTGGTATTCATGAAGGAAAACTTTGCAGGTTGATATCTCCTCTTGCACAAGGTTTGGTTCACATTGAAATCAACCCACGTGAACTTTTGCATAGAAGATCTGGTCATCTTCATTTCAAAATCCTTCCAACTCTAAGTTCTATAGTAGATGGAATCCCCGAATTGAAATAACATCACGAAGGAGTATGTAAGGGATGTGCATTGGGTAAGAACACCAAGAGACCATTTGGAAGTAGTGCTTTATGGTCAAAAGAAATATTAGATCTTATTCATTCTGATGTTTGTAGCCCTATGACTCCTAAATCACTTGGAGGTCATCTATATTATGTAACATTCATAGATGATCATTCAAGAAAAACTTGGGTTTACTTAATGAAATCCAAGGATGAAGTATTTAGCAAATTTCAAGAATTCAAAGCTAAAGTAGAGAACCTTACAAAAAGGAGAATCAAGATACTGAGGTCCGATAATGGAGGAGAATATAGATCCAAGGAGATCATAGATTTCTGTAAGGAGTCTAGGATTAACAAGGAGTTAATAGTTTCATATAATCCTGAATAAAATGGAGTTACATAATGAACTAACCGACCATTGAAGAAAGTGTAAAAGAAATGTTGCATGATCAATATATATCGGAATTTATGTGGGGAGAAGCTACAAAGACAATTGTATATATTAAAAATCAAAGTCCCTACAGGTCAATAGATAACATAACTCCTGAAGAAGTATTTTCTGGGAAGAAACCAACTGTGGATCATCTCTGAACCATTGGTTTTCCTATATATATTCATATACCGAAGGACAAAGAAAGAAGTTAGACCCTTCAGGCATGAGAGGAACATGTTTTGGCTACAATAACTCTTCCAAGGCCTATAGGATCTACATAAAAGAAGGACATCATATATAAGTAAGTCGAGATGTTATATTTGACGAAAGTATCGCATTATCTAAGGAAATTCCCATGGACTCTGATGATTAAGAACTTCTAGTATTTGAAGAAGAAGTTGACAGGGAAGAAGAAGAATCTCACCATGAATATGAAGGTCCTAGTGAACCTATTCAACCTGTGGTCATTCCTGAATCAACAAAGAGACCTAACTGGTTAAAGTCTACACTACTTGATGCAGAGGGTCAAGAAGAAGCTCAAGGCACATTCAAGGAAATAAAGAAGCCCAAACGATAGTTTAGGTATGCATCCAACATGAAAAAACTAATAGAAGCAGAGCCATCCACTTTTGAAGAAGTTATCAATCATCAAGAATGGAAGGATGCCATGAATGAATAATATCAATCTATAATGGAGAATGGAGTTTGGGAGATCATTCCTAAGCCCGAAGACAAATCCGTGGTAACTTCCAAATGGATCTATAAGATTAAACATGCAATAGATGGAAGTATTGACAAGTATAAGGCAAGATTTGTGGCTAGGGGTTTCTCTCAACTAGAAGGCATTGACTATGAAGAGACATTTGCTTCGACAACAAGGTATACAACTATACATTCGTTGGTCTCTTTGGTTGCATCGATGGGATGGAACATCCATCAAATGGATGTTAAGACTGCAATTCTGAATGGCACAATTGATGAGGAAGTCTATATAGAACAACCCTTGGGATTTGAATTTAAAGACATAAAGACATAAAGGCATATTTTTGTCAATTCCAAGTGGAGCCGAAGCATGATCATGGGATAGAAAAAAAACATATACTGAGATATCTACAAGGAACCATCCTCTATTTCCTGAAATATGATAGGAGGAATGATGTCCATTTGATGGGATATACAGATTCCGACTGGGGATGCAATGAAAAGGATGGAAGGAGCACTACTTGAGGATGTTTCAGTCTGGGATCCTCCATGATCTCATGAATGAGACGTGTTGTCACTTACTGCAAAATGTGTTTCCAGCTGTCCAAAGTGTAAATGAGAAGAGAAGCTTGCAGTCTTTTTCCAAGCAGCATAAATGACTCAAATCCTAAATCGGACCCTCTCCATTGGAAAATATTCTGAACAAGATTTCCAACAATATGTGGAAGTCCAAAAATGGACTCCTTGATCAAAAGATATGGTTTGCTAAAGTTGGAGGATTGAAGCCTTAGGAAGGTCCAGAATATTGGAGATCACAATAGTGGAGGTCCAGAGATATCAGTGATCGCATATCAGAGGTTAAGCATACTAGTGCATCACAACATTAGAGCATCAAGTGTATCAACACATTGCATATCGGAGGTCCAGAGACATCAAATATCGGCAATCGCAACATCAAACATTTAGAGCATCAAGCATATTGGCGATTTCATATCGAAGGTAAGGAAAATCGGTGATCACATACCATAGGTCTAGAGGTATCAATGATCGCATATTGGAGGTACTGAGATATCAGATCATCGACACATTGGAACATTAAGGGAATTTCGAGGTCTAAAATGGGCCTCCTAAGAAAAATTTACACCCAAAATAAAATTTATAAGAAGCAATAGGATTCAAGATGATGATGTCCATCATGGGGGACGATTCACCATTTTTGGAGTAAAAAAGTAAAATGATTAAAAAATGATAAAATAACAATACTACTTTTCCAACTCATATTTTCAAATTATCTCCCTAATTTTTTTACTCAAATTTCAAGTGGGAGTACTCGTTGGATGCAGAATTTAATTCCTCATCCAAAGAGTACCCATGTTGCATACCTTTACTGCACCCTGCTACACGAAAATGAGAAATACATGAAAAAGTGTGATTGCAGTCACATTTTTCATGTATTTCTCATTTTTCTCATAGCAAGGTCCATGGAAGTTATGCAAAGTGGGTACTCCTTGGATGAGGAATCAAATCCTTCAACCAATGAGTGTTACTGCTTAAAATTTGAGTAAACCCATAGGGAGATAAGTTGAAAAAAGTACTTTTTTTCTTTTTCCCCTCCAAAATTTGATGATGTAATCTAATCTTATTTTTTTATTTCCACTATTATTTTGTAATTTCCTTAGGAGGCCCATTTTAGACCTCAAAATTCCCCTAATGGGTCGGCGAACCAGAGAATTGCAACTTCTTAAGGTGAAAACCTTTAAAAAGTTGCAATATGGATAATGTGCCGATAAAGTTAAAAACAGCCGAGGAGCTCCAATAAATATTAACAAAGGATTTCATCACAAAACCAAAGGCGTATGGGCCCTTTTCTCTCTTCTCTAGGTTAACATGTGATGGCATATGATTGGTCCCAATAAGCTATAGTGGCATTTGTCTTCAGCATGACATGGCGGTATGACAAGACATGTGGCAGGCAGTTTTGGCATTTTGAGGGGCCTAAGGGGGAAATCTAGGTGACACTTGTCACCACTCACGAGGTTCCATGTGGAGTGATGAAGTCATATCAGAGGTCGACGTATTAGAGGTTGAGGATGTCAGAACTTTGTAACACTTGATAGTTGAACAACTTCTGACAAGGGGGCTCTGATATTAGGGTTGGCACATGGTTAAGAAGAATGTGTAGAACCAAAGGTCCTAAGCTCTTAACAAAGGAAAAATGACTCTCGGGTAGGAAAAAAATTCCCTAGCGCCTTAAGGCTAAGCCTCCGATCACCGCACCTAGTCCCATGGAAGAAAATATAAAGAGGCTAAACAAAAGGGGCTAAGGACATCAACAATTTGTTTGCGTAATGTATTTAATAATAAAAGTCCCGATGAGTAAAATATCTGATATAACACTATTGCAAATACAGGACATATTGGGCTCCAATAGTGTAATACAGAGAGTTAAAGGCATATGGTTCAACAACTGCAAGATTGAATGCGAGAACAGAGGAGTTGGTCTCAGGAGTAATGGCGACTAGCAAAGATTGTTGGGTCAAGGTAGCAAGGACCACGATCCATATGAAAGAGTGTTGGGTCTCCCTTGAGGTGATACAAGCCATATATGTGCTTCGAAGCACGTCTTCAATGAGTAGATGAAGGTATGGGATTCATGAAGTAGTGTGCAGGTCACCTGAGAATTAATTTCTCAGCATGGAGCTCCACGCAATCAGGCAATGAAAGACTGCCAGGTCAATCTTTGTTTCTACACTATGACAAGCAACCGATAGTTGATCTCTCCCATCTCAAGTGAGTGGGGAATTCAAGAAGATAAGGCAAAAGTGAGAGTTAAAGGCATATGGGTTGGTAGATGAAAGGTTGAATGCGGGAACAAAGGAGTTGGTCTCAGGAGTAATGGTGACTGTCAAAGATTGTTGGGTCAAGGAAGCAAGGACCACGATCCATAGGAAAGAGTGTTCGGTTCGCCTTGCGGTGATACAAGTCATCTTTGTGATCCAACGCATGTCTTCAGTGAGTAAATGGATGTAAGGGACTCAAGAAGCAGTGTGCAGGTTACCAAAGAATAAATTTCTCAGCATGGAGCTCCACACAGTTAGGTAATGAAAGACTTCCAGGTCGATCTCTGTTTCTGCACTATGACAAGCAACCGATAGTTGATTGATCCTAGCTCCAGAGAGTGGGGAATTCAAGAAGTTAAGGTGAAAGTGATAGGTGAATCCGCTGAACAACTATAGAGGAAAATCATGGCAAAGATTTGGCCTGATCGGAGGCCATCACAAGAATGACAGGGAGATATTTTCCTCAACCATCATTTAGTTTTCTTTATGTCTATTATTCTATAATTTTTGCATTTTCAAGAATGGAATCAAATATGTTTGTAATAATTTTGTGTAGTGGAACCTTCACATGCCAAGATAGTTAGTCGATTAGAAAACTGGAGCTCAGTTGATATATTTTGTAACTATTGTTAAAATCTCCCCCTCTCCTTATAAATAGAGGGAAGAAACACTTAAGAGAGGTTCCCAAATTCTGCATTTCTAGAGGCCCAAATTCTACATTTGCAAGTTCCGAGCTCTGTTTGCAGAGAGAGAGGTTCCACTTTGGTTCAATTTTCTTTTTCATAAGGTGCTCAGGCATAATTGTTAAATGTAATGGGCAGAAGATTTGGACTCGATCTTTAAAGATTAATGAGGCAATTTTGTTGATTCCAATCTGAGCAATGTGCAGTATGTTTTCCCCTTTGTATAACATTTCATGTATGCCATTCCTCTTTTGAAATTGTGTTATGAATCTATCGGTTTCACTCTCTCATGGTTGTATATATGTTGCTAAGTAGTGAGAAGTAACTATGTAAACACATATTTACTAGTGTTATTTGATAGCGTACAATACCTGTATTTAAGCATAGATTTACTCATGCTAATTGGTGACAAATGTATTCATGAGTCATAGAGATTAAGACCTTAATTCACGCTCCACTTTTTTTTCATTTTCACCTCCTCACTTTTCCATATTTCTTCTAGATATTGTTACTTAGGATTCTGTGTTATTTCCAGCCCTTTGCATCAGTTTCCCTCCTTTCCTTCCTCATGTTCATCTATACTACAATAACAATGTTAATATGTGTATTGTTGTGTGTCGACCACCAGAACCAACACATTTCTCTCTAAAATTAGCCATTATATACTAGTTTGTTTGCTTGAGTTTACCTTGGTGAAGGGCTATTGAAGCAAGCTCTGAATTATCCCTTTCCAAATTATGTGAAATATGGAGTGCAAAATAAAGCCTTTAGATAATCTTCAAAAGCACTCCTCTAGGATGCCCTAGGCACTGGTCTCCTATCAACCTAGAGGTTGTCTTTAGGAGGCTTCTATATCTTCTAAAGCACTTGTGTGACATGAGATTGAAAAAAATACAACAAGACGAGAGAAAGATACAATTTCTTTGAGTAGTGCTGAGGTAGAGTATATTGTAGCCTGTGAAGTAAGCAGAGAAGTGTTCTAGTTGAGGAAGCTGCTAATTGACCTATTTGAAGGACCCTACAGTGATACATTATGATAACACCAGTTGTATACGATTATCTGAAGACCCAATGTTTGATGGAAAGATAAATCATATCAACAACAAATATCATTACATTTAGATGCCAGTACAATATGCTGTGTTGCAGCTACAATATATCTCCACCGATGAACAATTAGCTGATATATTGACAAAATATCTTCCTAATAAAAAGTTTGTATATTGGAGAGACAAGCTTGGTTTGGTTGATGTATCCTCCCTAATTGAGAGGGAGAGATAGGAACATCATTCTTGTCTTCACTTGGAAGACAGAATGGAGGATTGGGTAAGCATATGGCATCTGATACTCTTTGAGGATGAGGTAGGGAATCCAAGATGAGAGTATTCGTGGACTGATATTCTTTGAGGACTATTTATCCAAGATAATAATAGTCCAAATAAGGTCATACTTTGTGAACAATTGGGTGGAGTATGTACCTTGAAAGACAATGATGATGGTGTCTATAAATCATTGGTGTCTATAAATCTTGTGGAGAGATAGCGTTGTTAGTCAAGGCCTTGTTATGTTACAATGTTGCTTGATATGATGCTAAAAAAATGGGTTACCAATCTGAGTCTTCTTATGAGATCTCTTTATATTGAGAATGTCCATGTACCATTTATGAATACCTCCCTAATGAAGAGGGATTGTTGAAAACTGTGTAACTAGGTCTTCATAAATATGTAATGTACTGTTTATTCTTGTAAATTTTAAAATGAAAGAAAATTATTATTATTATTATTTGGAGCATGGGTTTCATGCTAAAGGTCTTTTATTTTATAGGTGAAGCACTTGTTAAGTGCTTCTAGGGTTTTTCCTAACCAAGAAGTCAAAAGAGTCATTGTCATAAATTAAAGACCCCATTGGGAACATTGTAACTTGTAAAGAAAAATATTTTTGTCTTTAAAAGTGTCTAAATACCCTCCAAGACCAAGTCGGCTTGGTAGTTTGAAAGTCGGCCTAAAAGGAAGAGCCATGTCCACCTTAAAGATCCTATATATAGGAGGAAACTTGTCCTCCTTGAGAGACATTCATTCATCACTCATTTTAGCAAAGAAGGAAGAGAATGAAGAAGAAGAAGGCCACGAAGAAGACTTTTGTTTGGGCTATTTCTTTCTCACACATACTAAGGAGGACTAGGGTTTCTACCACAGATCTAGGGTTTTTATCTATAAATTCGATCTTGGAGAAAAGAAAGCAAGAAGGTCAAGTGAAGGTCACCAAGGGTCATCCTAAAGATCCAAAAGTCAGAGAAAGGAAAGTGAAGGTGAAGGAAGGCTCACATATATGGCAACAACAACTGCTTGTGGGGAAAAACTTTAGATTTGTAGTGAAGGCCGAATTTATCTTGCTAGAGGTGGAAGAAGTGCTACTAGAAGAGATTTGATTGGGTTTGACTGGATCAAGGTTAGCACATTATCTAGAGAGGTTGGTCTTGGTCTTGAAGGCTAATGGTTTTAGTATTAAGCTCTTGGAATTCGTCAATTGAAGAATCTGTAAGGAAGAGAAGGGATGTGCGGGTTTTCCTCTCAAGTGGAGAGGTTTTGGTCATGGCTTGCAACCTATATTTTGTGTTCTTGTTCTTATTGTTTTTGGTAGTTGTTTGATGATACACACACATAATAATAAATAACAAATCTAATAAGTAAAAAGACATCACAAGCAGTTATCAAGTAAAGAGAAATCACTATAATCATTGCCCTATAGATTTCTCAACAAAAAATATTGGAGAATACTTGATCAAGTGGAAAAAATTCTAGAAGAAGATTCCTTGTGGGAAGCAGAGAAGTTCCGACAACAATATCCCTCGTTACCTCTCCTTTGGGGAATTTTTTTTTTTAAGGGATGGGCTATGTTATGAATAAATAATTCAGAAAATCATGGGTACATAGTTGTTTACAAGAAAAAAAAAACAGAGGTTTATACTTGCACAACCTATGCAATTGATGGTTGTGCAACATTTTTCCGTCGTGATCGTTTTGCACTTGTTAAGAAATATGAGGTTGAATTCAATAAAGTTGCCCAGTCTTTGACAAAAGTTGTGGTTCCATTAGCTCAGAAAAAGGCTGCTCTTAGTCAGTTGCTCAAGGACAATGTTGCATTGATTGTAGTTTTGGAGGCAAAGGACACTAACCATGGGATCGATGCCCTTGCACCGGGAAAACGTCAACTTCTTTGTGTGGCTAATACACACATAAATGCCAATCCAGATCTCAAGGATGTCAAACTCTGGCAGGTTCATACTCTTCTTAAAGGACTAGAAAAAATAGTTGCCAGTGCAGACATACCTATGTTAGTTTGTGGCGATTTCAACTCAATTCCTGCAAGTGCCCCTCATGCTCTTCTTGCAATGGGAAAAGTTGAACCCTCACATCCGGACTTAACAACAGATCCCCTTGGTATATTACGTCCTGCAAGCAAGCTTTGTCACCAGCTACCTCTGGTTAGTGCTTATTCTTCCTTCGCAAGAATGGTGGGAGTAGCACAAGGTTTAGACCATCAACAAAGAAGAATGGACCTTGCAACAAATGAACCTTTATTCACCAACTGTACCAGATATTTTTTTGAAACTCTTGACTATATTTTCTATACAACGGATTCACTTATGGTGGAGTCTCTGCTAGAGCTTTTGGATGAGGAGAGCTTGCGTAAAGACACAGGTCTTCCTTCTCGTGAGTGGTCATATGATCATATTGCACTTTTGGTAGAATTCTGATGTAGGCCCAAGGCTCGTGGCTAGCATAACAATGCCAACAATGATGGTCCATTGCCTTGCCCAAGAAGAACATAAAAATTTTTCAGTTTCAGGGATTTAAGTGAGTTGTCACTTCACCTATGTACAATGTGTTCATTGTTTTCTGTTTGTATTCTACAATTCATTTTTTATCCCTTCCCTAGCATTTTGCCATGGTGAAGATGGTAGTTTGTAACATGAAGAATTGCTAGCTACATTTTTCTTGAGTGTTTCAGATCTCTATAAATTGTAAGGAAATATTGTACATGTGTACATGATATTATAATAGAGGATGGGGTTCGAGAAATATTTTAGTGATAATGTAGCGGCAACAAGAATTGGTCAAATTTATCTATATATATGACAAAAGCATTTGTTGTACAACCAAGCCTTTTATCAACCGAAAAAAAAAGTGTTATATGAAAAGTGAGTATTTTGATATTTCTTATATATTAATGCCTATTAACAATTATGAACTATTTAATTGCATCTAGAGGCACTGCCACTATGGTAGATATGTTGTAATACAATATAATGTCTTGTAAGCATTTTAATAGGTCAAATTATATAAAAATAAAATAAAGAAATAAAATAAATTACAACAAAATATAAAATTAATAGTATAATTATAATTAATAATTAAATCATCCTAGATTCATCTTAACTCCGAATCTACTCACTTTAAAAGATTTTTGTATCTCAATATATTAGATCCCTCTAGGCCCTTAATAAATCTAGGTTTGTATCTCAAGAGATTTAATCCTTCTCAAGTAGATCGAAAATTAAATTCAATCCATATTAATTTATATAACTCTACTAAATTATTTCATTTTAATATATTATTACACTATATAATATAATAAAAAATTAAAAAATATATAAACTAAATATAAAGTAGAACACTTCATTCCATAATCACCTCCTAAATTTAATTGACATTATATACTAAGAAAACTAGTATTATATATAGCAAATATATTATAAAAAATCTAAAATCATCTTTTATTATAATTACAACTATATTTCTCATTTTACATTTAAAAAATAATTTGATCCCTATCACATGTATCAGTGTTGCCTATACATTTAAAAAGTCACAAGATAATTTCCCTTATGCCAATTTCCTAACTAGTTTGAAGATTAAAAGGCCTTCAAGATCTCTTGGAATGAGCCTCCAAACTTTTGTTATCTCGTTGGTCTGGCACTGTCTCTGCATAAAAACTCTTTCTACTACATAAAAATCTAACTTCTGCCTCCTTGGCGCGTTGGTCAAAATTTTATAATAAAATGTGAGAGATCGGGGGGTCAAATCCCAAACTCCCCATCGGGTTGTTGTGATATGAATAATATATAATCAAGAAAATTAAAAATAATGTCTATAGGTCCAACCTTCCCCATCGCTCACTGATTACACACCCATCCACATTACAATATATATAATATATGGCTTATAGTCCATTGCCAAAGACTTATCCCTACGTCGGTCATGATATGGGGGCCTCCAAACTTAGTGTGGGGCGCAGAAAGCATTGGCGGAGCTTCCAGATATGGTGGGTTGTACCACACCCCCACCTTTTTATAATATATAACAACCATTACAGAATAAGTAAATCAGGTTCCAAGAGTTAAAATAAGAATAAAACAATGGTTTGACTATGAATGATGGATTTGGTGTTGAGAGGTATTCGACTCGAATCCCTCCAAGGACAGTCATATCCATACCAATAATTTTGACGAATAAAAATAAGTCATGTGTCACCCATTGATAGAGTTGCGTGGTGGCCTCTTAATGGATCCATTCTTGGAACTACGAGTTGGAAACTTTATTGTTCGAACCCTGCTTGTTGGAACCATGATTTGAGCACTCTAACTTTGACTTTTGACCCGCTTTGACCATAACTTTGACTTTGAATAACTTCTGCATACAAATTTGGTTTTCGCCCATTCAAGTTGTGTTGGATTTGTTTTTTCGAGCTCTATGCAGTGGAACTTATTTTTCTTGAATATGAAGACTTTTAAGTTTTGTCCTTTTTAGATCCCATTTGGATCAATTGTCCTTCAATCTTTTGCCCTTATTGTAATGTATATGAATAAAATCTCTACAATGTTTGAAGCGTAAATGAATTGTATTATTGTATGTGAAACATAGGCTGAGTCTAGAACATGAATGGAAAGGTTTCTCGTATATATCCCAACTAAAATGACATTGTTTGATATTAGACAACCAAAAAATGAAAACCTTACATAACCAAAAATTGATATTGAAAATAAGAAAATCAATAGTACAATCCATTATTTGGCAAGAACAGATGGGAAAGTGTTGTTAGTTAGGTCGATTGAGATTGTAAGATAGGACTCAATTTGGTGATTCTCTCCATCTTCCCAAAAGGAAGAGGAATGATTCATATTGCCCGCCCCCATGATAGTAGCACCCGTGCGCGAGAAGAACAGAGAGATACGCCTTTGCATTGATTTCCGTGAATTTTTGAAGGTTATACCCATGAATTTAGAGATTTGTCCACAGAGCGAATAAATTCATAGGTGTGGAGACACTCATGTTCCATTCCCAACCATATTGAAAAATTGTACTGAATGTTCTAAATTGAGTTTCGTATGTGTAGAAGTGTGTATATCTATATACGTCTTGTCAATGGAGAAAAGATGTTTTTTGGGACCTCATTTCAGTGATATGTAAAACTACTTGAAATTTTTAGTTAAAATATTGGGAAAAAGCTTTTATGCCTTCATTTCATCGTGACTTGATGAAGTTCCTAAATTCTTTGGAATTTAATGATGTCTACACAATGATTCACTAAGAGACTGGTTGTCCTTCACCTTTATTAAACTAGCAATTGCCCCTAAAGGTGCAATGATACACTAAAGAACTAGAAGATTTGGGAAGATCATCTTGAAAAAAAATCACTAAATATAAAAAATCTTATATAAAGATCATATCTATCTCCATATAGTTAAAAAAAATGTTAAAAGTCTTTATTACATTTAAAAGTAAGATGACATGGTATACTTTGATAGTTGTCACTAATTTGTTCTATTCTTTAGTTTTATTTACATAGCTCGACAACATGTTAGTTTGATTGGAAAAATGATTTTCAAGCATATACATTGAATTTTCATCTAGAGCCATTCTTTTTCAGGGTTAATTCAATGCTTTGACATTGCTTCCTCAACTTAAATCAGCCTAAGTAATTTCATCTCCATTACTTTCATTTCAGAAAAGGTTATGCTTATCATTTTGAATATGGATTTTAAATTGGTTGTTGTTGATTCATTAGATACCTTTATTTTGTGGTTCTTCTCTTAAACCATTATGTGTTAATAAGTGTTGGGCATGGAATCCCCCTGAGGCATGTTTTGGGGCTCAAAGCCCATGTTTTGACAAAATGATGTTTTAAAGCCCCGCGAATTGCGGGCATGGAAGTATGTTAGAGTCATAGGGTTTTCCGCCCTAGTTTGTAATGTAATGTCGGCCTACCCATGGTCCGTGGACCATGGGATTGTATAAATAGAGCGAGGCTCTAAGTGTTGAAGTCAGTTAGTGAGAGGGAAGTATGAGATAGAGAAGTAGAGGCATAAAGCAAGAGTCGAAATGTATCTTGGGTCCTAGAGTAGGAGAAGGCTCTACAGCTGAGTGCGCAAAGGCCTAGTTGTCCGCAGTTGAGTGTTCGGCCCCTTGCAGTTGAGTGCGTAGGGCGGAGTCCAATTTGTAACCGAAGAAGAGAATAATAAAGAGAAGTTTTATCCAAATTCTATGTCTCTGTTCCTGAGATATGACATGTTTGATATCAATTGTAAATATGTTGTTTATTTACTGCGTGCACTTGTATGAATGATTTATATTGCTAAGTGTACTTTACACATGCAAATAGGCTAAGTCAATCAACTAATTGTGGAATACTAGTAAGGATTGAGTAATAATAGTGTTCGACCCTTGAGTAGGGCTGCGCGAAGGTAGCATCTCAGGCTGAGAGGTACAGGTAAGTGCGCGTAGTGATGTGCACGAAAGGTCGAACCGCAAACCACTTGAACTCATTAGACATATCTAGGGTGTGGAAACCTGGTTCTAGCACCCTCCCATACTAATTCAAGTGAGACCTCAGTCTGCACTCCGTGGACTGTTGCTGAAAGGGCCAGTAGTACCGGGATTTGTTTGGCTAAATCACCTCTGAACCTGGGTTAGGCCCCAACACGCCAACAAATGGTTTTGTTGCCAGGACCAGGATCTGCATAAGAGATGTTTGATGTCGTGTCATTGGAATCCGATAAAGAAAGAAACTGAAGGGTGGTTGGACAGAAAAATTCACGAGTTTGCAGCACAGGAAAATAGGAATCTGTGCGTATCGAAGGAATAGTGGTTAGAGTGCTACTTATATATGGAAATCCACAAGATTTTCTTTGCATCCTTCCCCTTTGAGTTGTATTAGTGGATCGCTAGGCTAACAGCCAGTCAGTGAACGTGTAGGCTCGACAAACCTATTGTGTGGACTCCAAAATTGGTGCGCAAATTAGAAGCATTGAAATATAAGATCACACGTGTTGTGTACCATTGGCTCAATCAAATTATAGAAGGGTTTATCATCGAGTTTGTGGTAGATACTTCAACTAGCTACAACGAGGTGGAATGACACTTCCTCAAAGGACCACAAGGTAAGTACATTAAATCTTTGAACACTTGGATTAAAATATTACTGTGTGAAAAGTGGGTTATGCAAATAAATTGATGTTTGGGGCTACGTGAAGTGGGAGGATCTATAGAAACGAAGGTAGCGCAGAAATAGAGAATAGCCCCTTGATTTCACCTCGGCGAGAAAGCGAGGAAGAGCTCACGAAATTTTCACCCAGAAGTGTGATTAGTTTGATAAGGCAACGAATTCCCTGCATACCACCTCCACCTACACCACCACCAGTCTCACCATCTTCACCCCCATCTCCACCCACACCACCTCCACCACCATCATAGTTCAATATGGCGAGCGCGATAAAATTTCCGGTGTTCAAAGGAGTAGGGAAGGAAGATCCAGACCAATTTTGGTTCGTGGTAAAGGCTCTATGGGAAGCACAAGGAGTCATGGATGACAATATAAAGAAGGCAACACCATTGCCATTGCCTAGTGGGAGGAGGGCCGATGCCATTGAGACCAGAGGCACAAGCTGGACCAAGCGTGGTGCCTGTATTATGGTGCACGATTTGTCAGATTGGAGGGAAGCACGCTACAAATAACTGTCACCTATTACAGAATATACGCAGAAGTCCTAGCAGTTGTTCTGTAATTTCTGCAGGTCAATAGGCCATGATGAACACACCTATAGAAGTTATGAACTGATGATGGATTGGACTGTTGCCTATAGAGTTCAGACTGACACGCGAGCCCTTGATCAAAATGCATGGATGGCGCACATTAGATTTTAGGCGTGGGAACGAGGTCGAGGTGGAATGGGACCAGAAAGGGGTCATGTAAAGCTGATTTGTTACAATTGTGGAGGGCCACAGAATTATGCCTGCGATTGTACAAATCCTACGAGAGCATCATGTTTATATTGTGCCCAGTTTGATCATGAGATAGAGGATTGCCTTACATTGATAGGAATGTTGTGCGATAAATGAATACTCTAGCCTCCCCTGACTCAGAATCTGCAAATGATGAGGTCTGAGCTGCGCGAGGAGAACCCGAATGTAAACATCATGCTCTGAAGCAGTATCACAATAGCAGATGACAAGGGTAAGTAGCCAGAAGAAAGTGCCTGGGTTCGCAAGGCTCCAACAAAGGAACCAGAGTTCGATTTGGAGCACACGAAGGAGGCATTCATGGAAGCTAAGAAGAGCTTCACAGAGGCCTCCACTTTAGGTAGTAAAGACAAACTAGAATCGGAGATGGACCCATCAATGTTTACTACCTTTCTGGAGACATGCATGAAGTTTTTATGCTACAGCAAGGCTGTGAAGGGACTACGGGAACTCATCACTAGGTGCGCTGGGTAAGGAGAACTGCGCGTAGTCCAGAAGCTCAGGAATCACACAACACGAACAAGAAGGGAGATGAGATTGACTACACAAATCAGGGAATATGAAATGGATCAAGTGATACTAGATTTAGGATCGAACGTGAACGTACTGCCAAAGCATACTTGGGAGCACATGGGCAGGCCCGTGTTGCAATGGTCCCTTATTCAAATGTGAATGGTGAACTAGTAGAAGATCCTACCGATGGGAAGATTACAGGGAATAACGGTAGATATCAAAGGTGTGAGCACACTTGCAAATTTCGAAGTGATAAAGATTGTTGATGAAAACAATCCCAATCTTACGTTATTGGGAATGGATTGGGCCACTGATATGAATGGAGTGATAAATCTGAATAAGCGCAACATGATTTTTGAGAAAAAGTCACTACGTGTAGTGGTACCTTTAGACCTTGCGGAAGGATTGCACTACATGAAGCCAGTACACGATGATGATCTAGATTGTATCTACAAGATAACCACTTAGGAATAGGATTGGGTGAATCCTACAGTGGATGGCAGGATTTCATGGGAGTGCGAAAGCTCTTTCACATCAGATTTCGATGAAGAAATAAAATGATAGCAGAACCGGTTACACGAGGTAACCACGCTCAATCGCAACATGATGGTAAGATCACTGCGCTGCGTGACTACAGAGGTAAGGGATCTGCCCATGTATGACGGGTTAACAATGGTGGATGACTTCCTGAACAAACTTGAAAAACAGGTGCCAGAACAACAGCGTTTTGACGCTCTGAACTTGGCATTGGACGTTACGCCTGCAAGATGGTGGGGTACGCATCAAAGAAGTTTTGAGAAATGGCGCGACTGCAAAAGAATGATTCTTATACGGTTTGGAAAGCCTCAGCTACGGATGGAAGCCAGGTATGATGGAAAAAACAGCCTGCGTGCCCACCTCTCTAGATGGGTACAAGTGTATGGTCCGCAGCCTGCACAAATGCATACTATCCTCATGATCAGAAAAAGGACCAATAAGCAGGAGCGGGCACGTCGTGGGTGCGAATGATGGAGTAGGATAAGACCAAGCGCACCAAAAATTATATACAGAGAAGCCTATGACAAGGCATGCGAAGTGCTGAACATGGTCCATCATGTGAGATGCATTGGTTAGGACCTACGCGTATCAACAGTTCTATGGGCTTATAGGACCATGTGCAAAACCCTAACCACACGAGCACTTCCGAAGCTGAAGTATGAAGTAGGGGTTGTAATCCCTATGGAGCATGCGATGCCTAGTCTGCGCATAGAAACACCCATAGATACGACAGTTTGCGAAGCCTAGAACGAAGGAATCACACAACCGCGAGAAACAAAACACATAATACTTGAGGAAGAAATCTAACAAGGAAACCTTAGACTTCGTGAACTTGAAAAAGACTAGGTAAGGCTAAGGGAGAAAAGCGCTTTGATGGATGCAGAGGTTAAGAAGCTAGAAGATGAAATAAAGGAAGCATTTATCATCGAAAAACTGAGGATGGTAAGGCAAGGTGTGTACGATCATATTGACAAGTGGGAGAACTATCACCATGAACTAGTTAGTCTACTGCCTTGGCTTAGACTGCATATCGCCAATCGTAGTGACCAAGGTAGCGCATTGCAAATAGTAGAGTGCATGATGCCGACCACAACAATGGAAGGAGGGGATTCCCTATGAACCATGGTGGAGGATGGGATGGAACCTGACATGGTTGGTGCAACCACCTGACTAGCCACAGGAGAACAGTCTTAACGCTCCAGGCAGTTGAAAGGGAGCATGGGACTATAAACTATTCTGCCCAAGAGCTGCACGATATTGGGGATGTGCACAGAAGAAAAGCGTCACAGGGTCCGTGACCGCACACGGAGGGTTGCGTTACTGCGTGGGTTGGCCGGAAAGTGACCATTGAAGTCACTATTCATGATGGGTTTCTCTACTTGAGGCCAAATGGAGCGAGTGATGGGCATTTAAGACATGATTTATGGGTAATATTTAGGAAAATCTACTGCCAAGAAAGCATTAATGGCCTGAAATTGGGGGGAATAGTCGAATTAGAATTCAAAAGGCGCTATAAAACACAAAGGGCTAGTCAGTGAACAACACTTGGTCATTTGAGAATTGAGCACTTGAGCATAGCATTGAGCATTGAGAGCCAAATGATAATTAAGCCCCTAAGTTCGTGAGTGACAGAATACAGCCTAGACACGATGACAACAACTAAGGATGGTTTGGGAATTGAAGAGGTAACCACCAGTGAGGCCACGCAAACCCCAATGATGGAGGATGTTCCAGAAGGCGTCGGGGTTGTGACAGAAATCCGCAAATCATCGCGAAAACTGAGGCCTGAGAAAGATAAACAAGTAATGGCTCCCGTACGTGTGTCCCCAAGGAACCCACTACGCAGCAAGCTATCAATGGAATAAAAGGGAAAGTTGTCATGATCGACACAGATGAGGTAAAGGAAGATCTATAGGCCTTGACCATCACAATAGAAGAAGACGAAGATATGGAGGAGGAAATTCAACCTATACTCCCTGCAACAAAATTGCCTGAATATGTCCCTCCGCGGAAAGGGAAGAAAAGTGCCGAAGGACTTGGAGGAAACTAAGAGCTCACTCCAGACCCCACTCCTCCCAGATAGCATAGTGTTTGAAGGCACGCATGTGGGCCGCGTTCTAACCATGAAGTTTGAATATTGGGACCTTGCTAACCACAAGAAGTTCCCCCACCTAGAGGCTGGGAACCTATTGAAGCAGAACACTGAGGGGGTGGTGACAATGTTAGAGCCGTGGAAGTTGTTGCTCAGTGTGGAAAAGGCCGGGTTGTTGTACTTACTATGGGTACCACATTTCCACCGAGCGCCCATCACCATTTTCGTCATCAAGCAGCTGCTCTTCCTGGTGTATGATGGGTATCTCTAGATGGAGGAGCCTATCCCCATCATAGAAAATCTAATTCACCACATTTCTCAGCTCCCCTGCAAAGGAAAGGACCCTGCAACCATAGCTAAAGGAAAGGGCAGCGATTTGGCCCTTGCAGAAGCCATGAAGACAAAATACAAGATGGAGAAAAAGAAGAGGGGCTACGCCATCTCCAACATCAAGGACAAAGGGGTTCGCGTAGCAACCCAAATCCTGGCAGACAAAGTTATGAGGAAGTGTTACGCCGATGAGATACCGACGCTAGTGGTCGCACTGGCCAAGCAGTACCCTAAGGGGGTCTAGTTCAACTAGTCTGAATTCCTTTGTGAGGAATTTTTGAAGAACTATCGCGAAGCCCAGGAGTAGGGAAAAACCTTCCACTATGCGTGGATTTTGTTATCCATAATGCTCGTAGTGGGGGAACTACTGGAGGATAGCCAATTCCCATCATTTACAGAGAATTATGAAAGGCCACGAAGTACGATTCACTCTAGGCCACAAAGGATGTGAAGAGGATACACGACACCAAAATATTCTAGATGCTCATGAAGATGAGAATTTGGATGTGTATCAATTAGAGGCCACGCCTATCGCCTACGGTGTACAACAGTCTAGATAGTTTTGCAAAATTCAAAGCCGATATGCATAACGTATACATCAGGGAGTGCAAGGATACAACGAAGCAGTGGACGAAGCTCCTATTTATCGCCACTGACAATGCCATCTTCATTGCCTTGGAGACATGGCATTTGAAATGGAACGCCCCAGACCTGGTAGAACTTGAGAAGGCAACAACGTAGAAGAAGGAGGACGATGCGACGCTGCGCGTCACACAATTGCCTGAGAAAAGGTAGTAGGAAACAATAATAGCTAAGGAAAGGGTAGTGTGAGAAGTGACATAGAAAGCCGCAGAGCAGAAAAAGGCTACAGAAGCAGTCGCAACAACACAGGCAGTAGAAGAAGAAACAGTGAAGATGGATGAGGACCAAGAAATGTCCTCACAAGGGCTGGAGGCAGAGGAAGCAAAAATAGTAGAAGGGAGCGTAGACCCATGGAACACGGACCCAGGGACCGTAGTTCCAGCAAGCAACGGCTCAGTGTGTTGCCAAACTCAGCACAGTTCAAGGATAGTTGGAGGAAGTCCATGCCAAGATCGTTGCACCAACAGAGTGACTCGAGGGCGAGTCATGATGTTTGTGTTGGGGGCCTATTGGGTATGGAATCCGTTTGAGGCATGTTTTGGGGCTCAAATCCCATGTTTTGACCGAATGATGTTGTAAAGCCCCGTGAATTATGGGCACAAAAGTATGTTAGAGTCATAGGGTTGTCTGCCCTAGTTTGTAATGTAATGTCGGCCTACCCATGGTCCACGGACCATGGGATTGTATAAATAGAGTGAGGCTCTAAGTGTAGAAGTCACTTAGTGAGAGGGAAGTATGAGACAGAGAAGTAGAAGCATAGATAAAGAGTCGAAGTGTATCTTGGGTCGTAGAGTAGGAGAAGGCTCTGCAACTGAGTGCACAGAGGTTTAGTTGTCTGCAACTGAGTGCACGGACCCCTGCAGCTAAGTGCGCAGGGAGGAGTCGAGTCTGTAATTAAAGAAGAGAATAATAAAGAGAATTTTTATCCAAATTCTGTGTCTTTGTTCTTGAGTTATTACATGTTTGATAGCGTAACCTCCATAATGAAATCTAATGAAAACTTCAAATAATTTCCCTTGCCCCAATTCACTCTTCAAACAACTTTGTTATCATTGTAGAGAGCAAGATATATGTGGACTTTCAACTTGTCTTTGTACTTTATGTTTGTTACTCAACTCTACTTAACAATCTTTTAATTTAAGTCTCCTTGTGGGATGATTGAGCAATGGTCTCATTGGGATGTTATCCCTACCACCCAGTTTCAAATTCCACAAGGGGACACTATGACTCGTCATAGTAAGACTGGAATGATAGGCATCTTCGATGGTATTCGTAGGTCTTAATCCTTGGCTGAGCTATCATAGTTTCTAGTATGTTTGGCTTGTGCGTTGTTGGATATACACTTGATCCTAAACATTGCCCAAATTACTCCAAAAAATTATTGATTCACCATGGTGTTGAAGACCCGAAAATCGGGTCTACAACAAGGGGGATACCCACCTAGTCCAGACCTTGGTTAGCAGCTCCTTTTCCATTTGGTATAGTGGGTCCGACTAGGGATATGGGACCAGTTTCTCAATCTATATGTGTGTGTGTGTTGAGAATTGATATTTCCTTCTTAATAATTTATAAGTAAAATGCTTTTATTCTAAATCTAATTTAACAACATACAATCGTATTCTAATGAACAGAAATATCTAATTCTAAAACTAACTTGGGATTTAATCTTTCAGTTATGCGATCTAAAATAATTTCTAATGGAAATTGGTAATAAAGATCATTCAATTGCTATGAGAAAAGAATTCAATAAAGATAAACTGTTTCGTACAAAAAGTTAGACAAAACAATTGTGAAAAACATATCGCATAATAAGTCACTCATATATTAAGCATAAATAAATAGCTATCACCATACAAAAGTGCCAAATGATAACTCAAGCATTCAAGCATCCATATGTAAATAACTGAACATGAATATCACCTTAACACATAAGCAGAAATCGTTAAGAGATAAAAGTACCATTTATAACTAGTTCTACTCATGAGCTTCAGCAATAATGATTTATCTCTTATTAATCCAACATCTACTAAGAGTACAAAAGTGCAATTTTAGTAGTAGATATTAGATGCAGATATCAATAAATCTTGTTCCATTCACTCATCAAAACCTCCTCAAAGGGTGCAAAAGTGCATGTTCCGAGGACAAGTTTTTGACAAATTTCAGGGCCTCTCTCTAAGTGCATGAGAAGGGTTCAAATACTACTAGCTAAATCTAAAAATAGTTTGTTACAAAAATGTAGGAAGCGATTTAAATGACCATCCTCATTTCAGGCAAAAATAAAGCAAAACTAAAACTAAAACTCAATCTAAAACTAAAATTGGCAATTAACTATCTATGTATCTATTCCTTGTAGTTTCAAGCATCCAACATTGGCTTGAGGAGAGTTGGTTAGCCGACCTCCGACTTTAGCTGTCCTGCGAAAATGGAATCGGAAAGTGCTGGTGCCATCTTCTCGGCAGAGTTAGTGATACATTTGAGAGTCATGCATTGGCTGTGTGGTTTTACCAAGTACGTCTAGTAAGAATGCCAATTCAACTTGGTTAACCTTTTGATGGACTCTGGTCTTTCTTGAGCCTTTTGTCTCCAGCTTGTCTGTAGATGCTCTACATTTGGTAGAAATTTACATACCTCTTGACGATATCCCTAATAAATACCACTGGTTTTTAGAGCTCGGGTTTTGCCTTTCGCATTTAGCACTTTTTTCCTATAATTTTCTGGGCTTACAGGTGACTGAGTGATTAGAGGCTTTCCTTCTCAAGGGGTTTTTCCTGGTGATGCACGATTAGCGCTAGGAAGCTGCCTCCATTTCTCGATCCGAGCTTCCCTAGTGCTATTTTTGGCCTCTTGTGCGCTTTTTGTTAGAGGATATAAACCTTAAATTTTGTGGAAAGAACGACTCTGTGAGTTCTTGGCTTTGAATCTTAAACTGTCGGTATGTTATCTCAGCATTATCTAGTACCTACTTGACCATGTCCGTGTATGAAAGAATCTTGGGCCTTGCCACTATCTGGTGCAAGAATGAGCATGCTAGTTCAGTAATCGACACCTCAGATGATCCACGTGAGTCTGTAGTAGCTGTAACTTCCATTACTCTGGGATTTTCTTCCTCGAGTAGGCTGTGCATGCCTTCCCAAGTAGTAACACTGGCATTTCTGTTAGAGGTGGTGTCTGTGTATAAGGGCGTCATTTCCTTGTCTTCAGAACTCGGAGCTTTTCCCTTTTTTCCCATAATATTCTGAACACTGCTATGTATACTTCTCTACTTTTCGCTCCTGCAATTTGCAAATGAGGAAAGAGTAATGATAAGAAAAATGTGACAGGAAAGCTTTAAATGCCGAAATCATATAAAATATATCACCCTACGTGAAATGGCCTTTCGATCAGATCAAAACCATATTTCATTAATGATTACCAACTAACTCATTAAATTAACATTAACGCACATAATTGGGCATTGGTTTGTGGAAAAGATTTTTTGAACGACGAGCCCTGCAGATCTACGATAAGGAAATTTTGTGATTTGCTTTGCAATATCGCAGATCGCAATATCATTGATCCTTTGCGTGTGACAATCATCTATTACCATATGTTTTCTGCGAAGTGCGATTTGCGAGACGCGCCATCGCATATCGATGGTTTGAGGTATTTCACCTTAAGTGATACTTGAGGCACATGAAAACTGCAATGCAATGAATTTCTTCAGTATGTGATCTCGCATCGTGATTTCACAATCTTAGGATTCTGTTTATAGGAAAGCATCTATTACCTTTTTGCGATGTGATGCTTTTTATTGAGAGAATGGTTTTGTTCAAACTTATCACAAACCTTAAGTCCTTTTTAATTTTTCGGGTATTCTCCTAAGTTTATGATAGTAAGATTTATTTAAAAAGGGAATACAAGCACTAATTTATTTTTTTAAATTTTTGGATAGGGGTCCCCACTTATTTAGTATTAGTGATAAAACTAAATAAGAAGGGGGGTTGTTGCTGGCCACAACAATTGGCGATTCACTTGGAAGAACCAGTTATCTCTATTTTTCTTTTGATTTTCTAAACTTCCAAAACAGAAAGCTTTTCCAGAAAATCAAACTTTATTATAGAAAGATAAAGTACACCATGCTTTCAGCTGTTAATGATAGTTTGTTTCTTCTATGTTAACTTTGGTTATTTACTTCCTAGAGCTAGTCGTTGTATTTACATTAGTCACTACTTGGTTTATAAAGATAAAAACAAAGCCTTCTCTATAAATCAGTTTTAAATATGCTCATTTGTCATAGGTAGAGCCTCTACTGCCAGCAGGAGTTTATAGCCTCAACAGGGTTACCTGTTACCCAACAATGATCCTGTATCCTACTTGGAGAAATATACGATCTTCAAAGGGAAATCCATATCCACACTTATTGCTTTTTATTTTATTTTAATCCTTAAAGAATAATGCCTTGGTTTGGTAGCCAAATTATGACAGTGCCACTCACTTGATTTATAACTTTGCTGAACAAGCTGGCTCTTGATGAGACCCCTTGTCTTTTGATTGCAACAATCTCGAGTCATTACCCTATTGTGGTATGTAGTTTTGGAAAAGTCAGCAAGTTATAATATCTATGATCATGATAAGTCGGCTCATGATGGGACCTCTTATTCTTTAAGTTAAAGTGTATCGCTCGATTATTCCTTAAAGCTCGTAATTCCCTAGGTGGGGAGGAAGTCATTGTTTCCTTAAGAATAGCTTTGGACAAAAATTGTAGAGTTTTTGGAAAGAGATTTTCTACAGAGAATCTTTGTTTTGTTATTGATACTTTTCATTTGACTGATATAAAACAAATTCCCACTAAAGGTCGCTTTTTATCAAAATTTACAAGGTCGAAACTAGTATCATTTTCAGGCTTATAGCCTTTGATTGTATCTTTCATTAATAATAACCAATTTTCTAAATCAGTTCTATTTATACAAGTGAAAAACAAAATCTAAAAGAAATACTTGTTTTTTTCGTGAATTCCAAATGTAACCATTTACAACTGGTTTTATTATCAAAATAAAGGAAAAGCTAATTTACAAAAATAGAAGAATGATCTCCTATGGAAAGTATTTTTTGAAGATCTGCTCATTAACAGGTAAAGATTATATTTTTCTTGTTAAATCATGTAACATAAAAGTAGATGGACCTATGATTTCTGCAATTTGGAAAGGGCCAAGCCACATTCGTTGAAATTTCGTATGTTTGCCCTTTTCTTCATGAGCCTTAGCCCATTTTAAAACTATATCTCCAATCTGAAAGTCCTTTCTGGATATCATGTTTGAATCAAAAGAATATTTTACTAATGCTTGGTGATGCGCATGAGTTATTTTAGCCTGTTCTCATTGCTCTTCTAGCTTAAGGATTTGCAGCTGCCTTAGTTGTAAGGAAGAAGTTGGTGTTTCATCAATAAATTGAACTAAGGCCAAAGAAGGAATTGCTAGATGAGTTGGGAGGACCACTTCTTTCCCATAAACTAAATTAAATGGAGAAGTGCCAATGGAGGCTTTCTATGTTATTCAGTCTGCCCATAGAGCATACATTAAGGATTTGTGCTAATTCTTATGAGTTTGATCAATGGTTCGCTTGATGATTCTGATTAAGTTTTTATTTGTTGATTCTGCTAACCCGTACCCTTGTGGGTAATAATTGGCAGAGTATTTAAGCTTAAAACCTCTTTTGAGTGCAAATCCATTCATAGTATTGCCAGAGAAATACGATGAATTATAAAACATTAAAGCAGAGGGTAAACCAAACCTGGTGATTATGAACTTATCTATGAAATCAATGATGTGTTCAACGTTAGCTGTCTTGAGAGGAACTGCTTCTACCCATTTAGTAAAATAGTATGTAGCTATAAGGATATACCTATGCTTTTTAGAAGAGTGAGGAACGATCTCACCCATTATATCCAATCCCCATTGATCAAAAGGTTGATCGATATTGACTGGTTGCAAAGGCAATGATGGTTTCTTTTGTCTCCCAGCAGTAGTTTGACAAACTTGAGATTTCCTTACATAGAAATGCGTGTCTTTGAATAGTGTAGGCCAATAGTGCCCAACACACAAGATTTTATGTACGGTAGTATCTCCAGCATAATGTCCACCTGCTGGTCCATCGTGGAGTTCCTGCAACACATTTTCAGCTTCAGATTTCTCAAGACATCTAAGGAGGAAAGAATCATAATTCATCCTAAAAAGTACATCGTTTATGAGTTGATATTGCGTAGCCTTCAACCTTAGGGCTCTTTTCTTTGTATAATCAAGGTTTGAAGGAGCATATCCGTTCTTTAGGTAAAATATGATATCAATGTATAATGATTCAATATCATTTAGGATTACCTCATACGTTTGTATTTCTACATATGGTATTTCGGAAATAAGAAATGATCCAGCCAGCATTTTGCAAAAGCCTTGACTTTTTACAATATTTGCTGGTTTAATTTCAGAATTGTTCTTGGAACTGTAATAGTAGTGAACTTAATCAAGAATGATTCAACCATCCACCCCTCCACTTCAAATTATTGTCCACCAGACCACTGGAACTTCAACATCTCCTTCTCAATCATCTGGAACTGTAATATCCTCATCTTCCCAACCGCAGGGATCATCTTCTGTGTTTTCCTGTGTTAGTAGTTCAACGATGGCCCAAACTCCATGGAATAACCCAGGGGCAGTCTTAATTCCTGCACCCTTGAGTCAAATACCGGCCCATCCTGAAAAATGGCTACCTATGTTTAATCCTGAAGCAAGCATGCGAGTAGAATAACACATAAACAACTTTATGTTATCTATAAATCTCAATGGGGTTACTCATGAAGACGCTGTTGTCTGGTTTTTTCCTTACACTTTGCAAGGAGCAGCAAGATTATGGTATTTCTCATTACCATCCAGATCTATCACTATTTGGGATATTTTCCAAGAACAATTCTTGACTAAGTTCACTGAGAAAAATAAAGAACAATGAATGCACAAAAAAGGAGAACATCAAACTTGAAACTAGTAGTGTTCCTGGATTTTTCGGGGAGAATTAGCCTTTCTCCATCCTATGTTTTATGTTTGGGATAACATTTTTTGTGTTTTGTTAAGGCTAGTGTGTGCACCTATGATTCGGTTGGTAAGGGAGAGTTTAGTGGAGTTGAAACACTCAATGTTATCCTTGGGGCTAATAAACCACTAGGGTGTTAGCTGAGGTTGATAAACCACTTGACAAGTTGAGACACTTAGGTACTAGTTTAAAGAATTGATAAAATACTAAGTGCTAGACTTGGGGCTAATAAACCACTTATGTACTTGCTCAGTAAGTGGATAAACCACCTGGATAGTGGGCTCATGGCTCTTGCAGTGTTAGCTTAGAGAAGCCAATTTATAAATCACCCAAATAGTGTGTTCATTCTCCTAGAACTGAGTTGTAACTCATTGAGCCTTGAATGAACCCATGTGGTTGATTTCCTATTGAAAAAAGAGTCACTATGGTGTTACTATTGGGGGAAGTTGATAAATCATGTGGAAAGTGGACTCTTCTTCTTACCATTTGTTGACTAGTTATTGGTGAGAATACTCCTCTGAGAAATTACCCCCTCAGACTCTCAATATAACTTGAGGGTTGTTAGCTACAAGATGGATTGAAGTGTGGTTGGCCTACGGTTGTGCGGTGATTTGAACTCCCTCCCTCAATTTCTAGTTATTAGCTATACAAATAAGTGTATCTACTTGTATTTCTATTGCATTGTGAAGGTTGAATGATGTTGTTATAAGTTAAAATAATAAATGTATTGGTATTTCTTATGGAGGAAGGGAGCTATTCTTGTCTAACTTTAATGAGATGCATATGTGAATGTTTTCATGGTTTGAGAGGGATTTGCAAATCCTTGTGACTATTGATACTTTCTTGAGTGTGAGATTATTTACTTAGTATGTTTGGTTATTGGTTGAGCTCAATTTACTGTCATTGTGTGTGATTTCAATTGTTTGATATGTTAAGAATATAATGGATATATGTTTTTCATCGATTGGTGAAATTCTATTGTTAATGTTGTGTGTGGCATGTTGCATCAGGTGATGTAATAGTGCCAGATTTCACCCATTATGTGATTAATGGAAGGTTGTGTATCTAAATCCATAGTTAAGTATTAGTTATATTTTAATTTCCATACCTTTTGGCATCCATGTTGACACTTTTATTTCAATTTCTAGAGCCATGTTTAATGCCCATAATGTTAGCATGGGAATGAGGGATTCATGCATGTTGTAATAATGGTGTTGAGCACTTATTGTCACAAAGAATGGATTCACAATCCATTGAAGCCTTAAGAATTATAACCTTGGTTATCACTGAACAATAGGCTTGTGCTTGGGATGAATGGACCTTGTTAAACTTGCAATAGATTCAAAGCCTAAACTTGTAATCGACTTCTAATTTTAAGAGTTATAACTACTATTTATTTGGAATTTAAAGTGAAATAAGTATATTATTGATATAATATAAGTAACAACCCTAGTCAGAATTCCATGTAATATATTTAATAAAGGAAAAATAATAAACATGGTTATGGGACAATTATTCCAAGCTTAGTGTTGGGCAAAACATCCTAGTGTGGGTGTTCATTTAGTTTATTATGACTAAGGAAATTGGCAAAGGCAATGGAAAAGGATTTGGAAAGACACGAGGCATTAATTGGCATTTTATTTATGAAAATAGTGGAAATTAGGAAAAAAGGAAGGTGAAAGGTCACAAGTTTCATGTGAGGAGGAAAATGAAGGAAAATAATGGAAAATGAAGGCAATAGAGGCCTCATTAATAAAAAGGATTTTGAGGATTAGTTTGTAACCTTTTGTCATTTCATTTTTGGAGCTCTCTCCCTATTCTCTCTCTCCCACTCTTGGAAATAGAGTTTTCTTGGAGCACTTCAACATTGGATCAAGGAAAAAAAAGAAGGCAAGAGGAAGCAAGGATCAAGCAAGTAAGAGTATGATCAAGCAGCTATAGTTGGATTATTTGTAGGTATCGATTTCCATGTATGATTTCCTTGCTATTTTGGCATGCATGGTTATGCATGTGTGTTCTTGGTTATATTGTTGTCATTGGCATGGGTTTTTCTAGGTGTGACATTGGTTTTTAGCTTTGCCTTTCCATTTCCATATAGCCATGGTGTGATGGGGTTCTCATGTTTTGATTGAGTTGGATTTCCGGAAGGATTCGAAACTAAGTGAGGTAGTCTCTGAAAGAAAGAACACATGCCCTAGTGATCGCCAAATCATAATGTGGATTGTGGTAAAGCCTTGGCCTTGTAACCTCGGAAGTCGTATTTTGTGTTACCTTGGTGGGCCTAGGAATCCTTGACTAGTGAATGGAGGGATACACAGCAAAGCCTAGAGGTGGGTGCCCTCGATTAGGCCTAGGAATCCTTATATGGTGAATGGCAGGATATATGGTAAATCCTGGAGGGTGGAGTCTTGATTATGCCTAGGGATCATCGACCATTGTATGACGAGATGTACGATAAATCAAAGAGATTAGGAGATAGGAAAATTCCTCACGGTGTAGATGGAGAAATTCAGTGGAATCCATGCTTGTTTAGGGCCTAGTGATCCAGTGGGGATAATAGCAAAGCCTAGTTCTATTGATGAGGGTGAGGTGGTTTAGCCTCGGGAAGACCTGGTTGATTTTTGGTTATGAGTCCCACATTCATGCTTGGAATATTACACGGGGATGATTGGCTGAAAGAAAGAATTGGTTCAACCAATCTATGGTCGGGTGGTTCATGGAAGTCCCATTCCTTGGTAATTCATGTGTAAATGTGTTGATTTATGTGTGGATTTTATGGTTGTTGTATCCTTGTTATTTGTGTTGTTTATATGTTGGTTATGAGTATATTTTATGACAGTGATGATGTATGGATCTCATCATGTTTTCTAAATGAATGAAAAATGAATATATGACCTAAGAGATGATAATGCAACTAATGTGATAAGGCATCAATGCTTCTTAGTGATTCTAGATAAGTATGAGAGGCCTATGCTCAGATATGTTGTTATGACTTGTAGAATGCATATTTGTGACAAGTTTGACGAAATTCTTGTCATGGCTAGTAGGGGTCCAGTCAAGTCATTAATCGAATTTTTGCATTATTACCATTGTTTCTTTGTTATTTTTCATTCCTAGGAGTTTCATGAAGCTCTAAGAAGTGGCTTGAGGCCTAGCCCTTAAAAAGTGGCACAGAATCTTGGGTCGCTGGCTCCAAACTAGCTGAAAATGTCCCCAGTCACTGGCATTCCCTTATTGTGGGAGCGACTGGAGGGTCCCATTTGCATGAATTCCCATTTCATGAGAGTGAATGAGGCTCTAGGTTTGTAAAATGTCAATTTACCTCAAGGGTTTGTCATATAGGAGGATTGGTTGGCTCCTGAATGTTTTGTAACATGTGTAGAAGGTCATATTGGTTGTGTTTTGTTGGTTCCACTTCCTTAACTATACATGGGGACTTGAATCATATCATAGTAGCCTCTCATCACATGCTTACCCTGGCATACCGATTAAGTTGGGTAAATGTGGGAGGAGGGTGTTATAGAGTGGTACCAGATCATGGTTCACCTCTTATACTAGATGGGTGATGTATGTTGGTCATGCATTCATGTCGTGCATATGTTTCTTTTATGCTTGTGGTCCATATGCTTGTTGTGTATGCATGGTTTTGGTCATGGTGGTAGTTGTGTCACCATGTGAAAGTGGATGGTGTTGTTGTTGGATGTTGTCGTCATGAGTATATATTGGTGATGAATTGGTTATGCGGTTAAATGTTCTTACATATTGTTATGCATACATTGATATGGATGTATTTGTCATGCATGAGGTCATGGTATGTGGTCGATATGTTCATGCATTGATAATGGATGAGATGATGTTTATGTATTGTTATGATTATGATTATACATTTATCATGCCAATCTAGTTGATCTTTTAGATGAGATATCCCCCCCTAAAATATACTGAGGTATGTTGATTACATTATGTTATAGCTTATCTGGCATGTTATACTTGCATGAAAGAGATCAAAGATGACTAGAAAGATGGTAGACTACATTTCACGAGACTCTCTCTATGGATCAGATGAGCAACATGGTGTTGGGCATTCGTCTGACTTAGTAGACACATTAAGAATTTTGAAGGCAGAAATAAGGAGTTGCAAGGTAGACAATGACATAATCATGTAGGCACATGAGAAACAAGGAGAATTCAGTACATTAATCCTTCAGAGCTTGTTAGATTTGCAGAGACAGGGACCACTTCGGATCAGCCATGGGACAAGGATAGGACTAATGGGGCATGTGGAAGTAGGTCTCATGGTGGTCACAGGTCAGATATGAATGACACAGTTAGAGATGGAAAGCTCTTGGATACTCTATATAGGAGAGGTGATGGATGCATGTACTATTCTAGTTCTTGTTCTGATAGGAATTATGATCGTCATTATTATCACCCTTATAGGAGGAGTGATAGGGGATATTTTCCATATGAGTTTGAGAAATATAAGTCACCTACCTTTGATTGGTATTTAAAGAAGTAGGAGGATGCAAAGGCATGTCTACATGGGATGAATAAATTATTTGAGTTGCATCAATTCACAGAGAATATGAAGTCCAAAATAGCTATCTTTGGCCTCAAATGGAAATCAGACATCTGGTGGGAAGATGTAAAATGGGTCAGAGAGATCATAACAAAAGACTTGAGTTTTCATGAATTCGAGAGACATTTTAGGATGAAATACTTGTTAGAAAGGTACTATGATAGAAAATCCAAGGAATTCTATGAGCTTCAAATGGGATTAATGAAAGATGAGGAGTATATGACCTAGTTGCTGGAGCGATTGAGGTATGTACCATATCTTAAGGATGAAAAATCTAAAGTTCATAGATTCGTCAGTGGATTGCCATTAGATTTTATAGATTGGATTGAGTATGATGAGCCTCGGTCACTTAAGGAAGTTATTGGGAAATTGAAACACTATTACAAGCAGTCAAAGTGTAAGAATGAATCTCAGCAAGGATGGAAAGGGAAAGATAAAGGTAAATGTAAATGGAAGTCGAAGAGAACAAGGCCTCAGAATGTATAAGAGAAAGAGGATGTTGCACCATGCAAGAAGTTTAACATAGCTAGATAGCGACATGGGTCACAACAACATAATAAAGGTGATGGTATAGGATGGTTGGATTGTTGGACATGTGGTAAGGAAAATCTTAAGAGAGACTGTCCCAAAATCATGTTGGTAGGTCTAAGATCTATAGTGCATAGGAGGCACAGACTATTGGATATGTTGGGAAGAGCATTCCTTGTATCTATGCAACACTGGATAATAGGCATGCAGATCACTAGGCATTTATCATTGAGATGGGAGATAAACTTTGGGGTCAAGTTGTTTCTATCTTGATTGACCCTGGATCTAATTATAGTTATGTTAACCCTAACTTGGTGGATAAGTGTGCTTTGAATAAAGAAGTGTATGAAACATCTTGGTTAGTGCAGTTGGCTACGAGTACAAAGAAGAGAGTTCATCATTGGGTAAGAGCTTGTGATTTTGAATTGAATGGTATGCCTACATCAACACATTTGAATGTATTACTGTTGGGATCATACAATATGATTTTGGGTATGGATTGGTTGTATCTTCGAAGGACCAAATTTGATTTTCATGACAAGGCTATTAAGTTCTTGGATGACAATGGAGAACATAGCATCTTGCAGGGTAAGAAGAAGGCAACATCAGTTAGAATGGTGACAATTATGCAAGTGAAGCGTAGTCGCAAAAAGGGTGTGTGCTATTTGTAGTGCACATTTCCAATTATAAAGGTAAGGAGGTTTAAGATGCAGAGGTATTGAGCAGTTGCCCAATCTTGCAGCAGTTTCAAGATATGTTTCTAGTAGAGAATTCAGAGTTTTCATCTCATAGGGAAGTGCAATTTTCCATTGAGTTGGTACTAGGGGAAACACCAACATCAAAGGAACCATACATGATTAACACACCAAAGTTAGTAGAGTTGAAGTTACAATTGAAGTAAATGCTTGAAAGTAGATACATTAACCCAAGTGTATCACCTTGGGGTGCACCAGTATTGTTTGTGACAAAGAAGGATGGCACTCTCAAGCTATGCATTGATTACAAGCAGTTGAACAAAGTGACCATTAAGAACAGGTATATGTTGCCAAGGATTGATGGCTTGTTCAATCATTTGAAGGGAGCATCAGTGTTCTCGAAGATTGATTTGATATATGGATATTATTGGGTACACATTAAATAAGTAGACATATATAAGACAACTTTCTAGACCAGGTATGGGAATTATGAGTTTGTTGTAGTTCCATTTGGTTTGACTAATGCTACAACAAATTTCATTTTCTTGATGGATAGTGTGTTGTGTCCTTATTTGGACAAATTTAATATTATATTCATTGATGACATCTTGATATGTTCTAAGAATGAGGAAGAGTATGTTGAGAAATTAGAAACATTGTTGAGATTACTAAGAGAGCATCATTTGTATTTCAAGCTTACCAAATATAGTTTCTTTCAGAAAAAGGTACATTACTTGGGACATGTTGTTTCCAAGAAAGGCATAGAAGTGGATCCAGATAGGATAAGAGCTATCATTAAATGGGATGCTCCTAGGAATGTGGATGAGGTAAGATCATTCATGGGACTGGTGGGTTTTTATAGGAGGTTCATCAAAAACTTCTCTCGCATTGCATATCCTATTATGTCACTGCAGAGGCAAGGTAAGAAATTTGAATGGACAGAGGAATGTGCAACAAGTTTTGAATAGTTTAAGAAGTTTTTGACAAATGCTCCAACGTTAAATATCGCAGATGCGGACAAAGAGATTGTGGTATGTACAAATTCTTGTAAGAGAGGACTTGGTGGAGTCCTTATGTAGGAAGTATAGTTAATGATGTAGCAAAACTGAATATTTTCAAAATTCCACATGGACCTGTGATTTATGGGCCCATGTATACATCTTTAATGAAGTGAAGTTTCACCCGTTACACAAATTCCGAAATTACACAATTAAACCCCTATTTAATTAAACTATCAGACTCGACCTCTTGCGTGGATCCCAAATTAATTAAACTCCAGTTCAAACCTTATCACATCCGTTTTCTAAATTAACAAGCATGCATCTTCCAGAGCGATAGCTGTTGGATCTCGTCCATTCTTAATGAACGACTTTGATCGATCCAGAACTCAACTGGATTAAATCATGATCCATAAAATATCATGTCTGAAATCGAGATTAAACTTTGTGCATGTTCCAACGCCATTACCGTCAAATATGACCCCTTCAAATAGAAGGTCATGATTAACTGAGCTATTAACTTAGTTCTATGATTTATCATGTCCGATTTTGGAATTAATCTCTGTGCTTATTAGGACACGATAACCGTTAGATCTGTTGGATCTATCCGATCGTACGATTCACAACGATCTCACATTCTCATTGGGAAACTACATTCTGCACTTTCGCTATGTTTAGATTGTCATTGTTATCCCTTTGTAGCTTAATCAATAAATAGTCTACTTCTACTCACTATTAACTGATGTCGGAACTCAAGAGATCACCTGATACAATGAAGGGTTCACAACAGACTTGCAGCTCAATTCTAAGGAAAATATGGTGCATAAAGCTTTTAGTCTTCTATAGTTAATTGCCCAGAGTATTCCAATACCTCAAGCCCATTATACCAAAGAAAACCGAGCTTTCAACATGTAAATCAATTAACTTCAATTATTTCGAAGGGAGAATAAAACCATCCAGGGTTTGATCATCTGTGCACATAAATTAGAGAGGTATAGAAAATACCAAATTTTACATTCAATCCTTTAATAATTCGGAAATCTACATAAACACACATAGATGATTTTCTTGACAAAATATGCCAAAATTTAATTTATAATCACACGAGAAATTTACACAATTCATAGGCCTGATATGCAATCAAATGGCCTTCGTCATATCCCACTCACACACACCTCTACTCTCTAACCTCTAGATGTCACCTTCTCTCTCTCTCTCTCTAACCTTTAATTATTCAAAAGATCACAATTTATACAAATACGGATTCATGATCCAATTTAATTCAGAGCCAACAATCTCTCACTTTCTCCTAAAGTATTTCTTCAGCTCCACTCTTTTCTCAAACAAAATCCCAAATTAATCATTTAAATCCCTCAAATCATCACTCTTCTGAGGATTACTCAACTCTCTCCAAGATCTCTACATTCACGACATATTCTCCATAAATAGATTTACAATCAAAATTTCCTCAAACTCAACTAAACTTAGGAAAATAAATAAAATGATTAAGGGAACCCACTCCCTTTAGTAAATGTGAAATAAGACTCATGGGTCTTATAAGCTTTGATGGATGCTCCTACATCAGACTCCCTGAGTTGAAATAATTCATGGACTCATGTTCATGAGTCACCCAAGTGCTCCTGTTGTAAACTTCGTCAGATTTCATCTTCCAACCGGGTGTCTGACCTCTTTCAATTGCAGGTGCATTTACTGCCTTCTCTCTTTCTCCTGGATGCCGAACCTTACTTCGTAACTTGCCATCTCTTTCATCGTGCTGCTGCTCCATTTTTTCTGCCACTGTTGCTTTATTCATTCCAAGTTTCCAAATCTTATGTTGTTGTTGTCCTCTCTCTTTGATGATGCATATTTCTTTTGTTAATTTCCCTTCTTTGCTGGTTCTCTTCTTGACTGACTTCTTCATCCACAATTTCTCAATTTTCTCTTTACACTTTGCAACCTTTCTAAAACACATGGACCTTAGTTGAACTCTACTGTCAACCAACTGTTGTTCATTCTCTTTTTCCATAGAAATTATGAAATTTCTGTCCAATTTTACTTCACTTCTTTTATTTACAGCCTGTTGGTTGCACTTTATAGCTTCCCCTTCATTGCTATGAAAGACAAACGTTTCCTCTATATCATCAGGCTTACTTAACAACTTTTCCAGCAAATTAAATCTTCCTTCATATTCAATAAGCATGTCATTTACATATGGATCCCCTTAACTGTATAAAACAAAATTTCCATCACAATTGTCAGATTTAAGATTACTATGCTTTCCATTCTCTATAGATAATTCTGTCATCAAGCCTTTATTATGATTTTCTACAAAATTTTTGAAACTGTCAGAAAATTTGATTTCAACACTTTCCTCTACATTACACAGTGTTCCTTGTTTTGACACAAGACTATCATTCAACAATTCAATAGCTAGAATTTCTTGGAGCATATCATTATGAAGTATCCTTTCATCTTTTGTATGTATACCATTGCAACAAAATGATGTTGTTTCATCTTCATATATAACCGAAACAAAACTCTGTTTTTCTAAAGCTTCTTCATGGTTTACAGACTCAATAAAATAATCAATTTCAAAATCACATATTTCCTAAACTTTTGTATCTGTCAACATCATCATACATTCTTTCACATTTTCCATAATAATTCTATCTTGATTCTTTACTGAAGATGCTTCATTCTAGTAACAAACTATCATTTGCTTGTCTTCAGCTTCTTGAATTGTGACAAATTCCCTACCAACATCATTATTCTCAAAGTTATTAAATACATGCTCAAAACACTTTTCTAATCCAGCCATTTCTTCCAATAATCTCACTTCTTCATCAACATGCATAAGAACATTGTCCAATTGTTGTTCATTACCTGTCAAACCTAAAAACATACACAACATATTAGTTTCAAAAATACAAGACTCTTCATTTGAAGACTTAGTGATAAGATCTTCATGCTTCTCTAAAATATTTTGATAGTTCACTAAGTTATTGAGAAATTCTTCCTCAACATCTCTGATTTCTTTTTCATCAAAGAATACTTCTTGGACTGTAGCTTCTTGACTATGCTTGGCAACTTCATCATAGGTTTGTAGAAT
Source organism: Pinus tabuliformis (assembly GCA_031772625.1). Lineage (NCBI taxonomy): Eukaryota > Viridiplantae > Streptophyta > Pinopsida > Pinales > Pinaceae > Pinus > Pinus tabuliformis. Next base: position 808,982,880 of record CM062810.1, read on the forward strand.
ACCTTTCTGTTCTACACAATTCTCTCCATCACTCAGTTTAACCAAGTAAGACAATAATGTCTTTCTCTATTCTATGATAAGACTTTGATCCTTCAAAGTTTTCCTTGACTTAACTTTTTGAGCTGAGTTCTTTGTGTCAGCTTCTCTTCTCTTCACTTCAGAAATCTACAATGCATTTATTTCCTTTTCTCTGTCCATTTTCCATTGGGTTTCTATCCATGTTAATATTCCTTCAAACATGATCCAAGAAGTTTTTAAGAGAAGACACAACCATTCAGTTATACCATTTAATTTTCTCCACCAATTGAAGTCTTGAAATTATTTATGAATCTCCTTTTGTGTTTTTCTTATCTCTGCCTCTTTCAATTTTTCATGCACAGGCTCAAATTCATTAGGTTTCATACCTGAAAATTTTCATTCACACAAATAATTAATTCCAAAAATATGAGACTCCCTTGTGTGTGAAGATGCTACCAGTACCTTTCTCTTATGCTGATCTGTATAGATCATCTCTTCATCACTGTCTCCTTCTCCAAGGAGAGGTCCTTTCTCTGGTTCACAAATGGATTCTATTATTTCATTCTCAATTGTTCGGAGTATTAATTTCTCAGCAAACAATTCCCTGACAGGCCACTTAACTCTTTCCCCACATAAAATCCTTGTTTCCATCCTTCCCTGATTCCTTTTTGTATCAAATGACCAAGTTCTGTCTTTATCTCATCCACCTCTATGTCAATTTCTTCCTTACGCATTCCTTTGAGTCCAACTTCTTTGGCACGCTTTTCTCTATGTTTGTGACTTTCCTCTATACCCCTGTTATGACTAACAATAGTCAAATTCATTGTTTCCTTTGATGAACTTCCATTGTTCAATGGTGAGATGAAACTAACCCTTCTCTCTTCTATAACGAGTCTATTGGTTGTTACCCATACCAAATCATCCTTTTGGTATCCTTTCTTTTCCAGGTTCTCTACACTACAACCCTTTCTTCTCCTTGAGCACTCCGGCTTAGCTTCCAAAGATGTTGGCTACTGCATCTTCAATTTCTCACTTCCCTTTATCTTCAGTAATTTCATTTTACTATTGGGTATTTCCACCTTTTATTCATCCGAGAGTTCTTCTTACTTCATCTTCTTTAACATAGCTCATGTGCTACGATGCTACTATAGCTTATTCTATCTTTCAACAATTTTATTTCTTCCCTTGGCCTGCATAATCTTACCTCAAGATTAATCAAGTATCCTTCCAAACTTGCCAATTTTCTTCAAAGATATCTTAAAACTATTTCCTATCTTACTTTTCATAATGAACACCTCAGCTTTTAAGATCCATTAAGATTCTATCTGAACTTCAACAATATTTATAAAATTCATGAAAAACACTACAAATTTCTTCTGACAATGTTTTTGTAAGCAAATCTTGTCTTGTTTCTACAAATTTAAAATTGTAATCCTTGTAGTGGCTCTTCTTTCAGATCTATCGAATCCAGTCTTCAGTCTAACTATTCCTTCAACCATCAATATCATTGTCTTTAACAATACTTAAACAATCTTCATTCATTCTTCAATTTTCCACAAAATTTTTCAAATCATTTAAATGACTTCAGTGCTACAACAAACCACTCTTCTATTTTACTTTAAATTCAAAACCAATAATTCAATCAACTTACATTTAAACATTACTAAGCACTGACTTCAAATACATAAATTTCAATTGCCCATAAGGAAAACATATTGTCCTTTAAAATTTCACTTCATTGTTGTTATTCAGATATTCAAAACAAGTCTTTGTAAAAATCATCAAAATAAATATTCTTACTAGACCTTCGCTAGAGGATTCACTGTTTCCACATTTTGATCTCAGTATCTTTTGTGCTCTGATTTTTCTTTAATTTTTCTAACATGATGATAGATCTCAAATGCCTTTTTGATCATTCCAAAGGATTTTTTGGCTCCGATACCACTTTGATGCAGAAAAATTGCATCTTTTCAAAATTCCACGTGGACCTGTGAGTTATGGGGCCACATATACATCTTTAATTAAGTGAAGTTGCGCCCGTTACACAAATTCTGAAATTAAACAATTAAACCCTTGTTTAATTAAACTATTGGACCTGACCCCTTGCACGGATCCCAAATTAATTAAACTCCACCTTATCGCGTCTGTTCTCTAAATTAATCAGCACGCATCTTCTGGAGTGATATACGTTAGATCTCATTCCTTCTTAACGAACGACTTTGACCAATCTAGAACTCAACTGGATTAAATCACAATTCATAAAATATCGCGTCTGAAATTGGGATTAAACTGTGTGCATGTTCCGACGTGATTACCGTTAGATCTGACCCCTTCAAACAGACGGTCACGATTAACTGAGCTATTAACTCAGTTATATAATTTAACACGTCCGGTTTTGGAATTAACCTCTATGCTTATTGGCACGTGATAACCGTTAGATCTATTGGATTTTTCCGGTCGGACGACTCACAACAATCTCACGTTCTCCATCGGGAAACTATGTTCTGCACTACCGCTATGTTTAGACTATCACTATTATCCCTTTGTAGCTTAATCAATAAACAATCTACTTCTACTCACTATTAATTGATGTCGGAACTCAAGAGATCACCTGATAGAATTAAGGGTTCACAACAGACTTGCGGCCCAAATCTAAGGAAGATATGGTGCATAAAGCTTTTAGTCTTCTATAGTTAATTGCCCAGAGTATTCCAATACCTCAAGCCCATTATACCAAAGAAAACTGAGCTCTCAACATAAAATCAATTAACTTCAATTATTTTGAAGGGAGAATAAAACCATCCAGGGTTTGACCATCCGTGAGCATAAATTAGAGAGGTATAGAAAGATACCAAATTTTACATTCAATCCTTCAATAATTCAGAAATCTACATAAGCACACATACAAGCTTTTCTTGAAAAACTCTGCCAAACTTTAATTTATAATCACACAAGAAATTTACACAATTCATAGGACTGATATGCAATCAAATGGCCTTCGTCATATCCCACTCACACACACCTCTACTCTCTAACCTCTAGCTCTCTCCTTCTCTCTCTCTCTCTCTAACCTTTAATTATTCAAAAGATCACAATTTATACAAATATAGATTCATGAACCAATTTAGTTCATATCAAACAATCTCTCACTTTCTCCTAAAGTATTTCTTCAACTCCACTCTTTTCTCAAACAAAATCTCAAATTAATCATTTAAATCCCTCAAATCCTCACTCTTCCTAGGATTACTCAATTGTCTCTAAGATATCTACATTCACGACATATTCTCCATAAATAAATTTACAATTAAAATTTCCTCAAACTCAACTAAACTTAGGAAAATAAATAAAATGATTAAGGGAACCCAATCCCTTTAGTAAATGTGAAATACGACTCATGGGTCTTATAAGCTTTGACGGATGCTCCTGCATTAGTTAACATGATATGAGTCACAGAAACTGAATGGGCTTGGGCAAAATTACCCGACACATGATCTTGAGTTGGAAGGGATCATCCATGCATTGAAGATGTGGAGGCATTATCTTCTTGGCAAGAGGTTTGTATTGATGTGTGATCAAAGTGGATTGAGGTATCTATTTGACCAACCGAATCTGAATGCCAAGCAATCTAAATGGTTAGACACAATTAGTGAATTTAACTTTGAGATGAGGTACATCAACGGTAAAGAGAAGATGGTTGCAGATGCTCCTAGAAGGTGTATATAGGTGAATAATATAGTACCTATGAGTTCTTATGCGACAGACTTACAAGATTGGATCTTACAGTCAGGCTAGCAGGATGACAAGTACATGGAGCTTATGCACAGATTATAACAGGGTATAGGTGGTCAAGATGTGGACTATCTTCTCACAACATATGGTTTGATTAGATTTAGAGATATGATATATGTGCCAGATAGTAGTGAGCTCAAGAAGACTATCTTGAGAGAGTTTCATGAAAAATAATATTCAGATTACCCAAGATACTAGAAGACGTTAACAGCAATGAAGAAATTTCATTATTGGTCGAATATGAAGAAGGACATGGCCAAGTTTATGGCCAGGTGTTTGGACTGTCAGCACTTAAAGGCAGAGTGTACACATCCAGGTGAATTACTAGAGCCAATTTTGATTCCATAATGGAAGTGGGAGGTCATCCAAAAAAACCATAAACATCCGAAAAAGTAACCCTAGGAGATGAAGCGCCAAAACTATGGGCCCCGTAGGGGTAAATTTGTACATCAACTTCCCAGGGTCATAATTTGGCATACTATCTTCATTTGACATAGATGACATCAACTTCCCAGGGTCATAATTTGGCATACTATCTTCGTTTGACATAGAAATATTTATCCAAGGACTATAACTTTCAACTGAAAATTTTTGTAGTTGGCTTACATTTGCTCATTTTCCAAAAAACGGTCTTTTAGGGCCTCAAAATGGCTTTGGAAGTTCATGACCCAAAAAACTGCCAAAAATAGTAAATTGTGCTACAATTAAGGAAACTAAAAAATTGGAAAAGGCAATGGTGGGGTCTTGGAAATAATACTAAGGGGGGGGGGGGGGGGTGAATCAGTATTAGTCAAGTTAGTAATATTTTTCTTTTCATACTCAAATTTATATACGCTACTTCAATGAAGGTAACCCATGTGTACACGCAACTGTGTTTAAGGAAACTAGCATATATCCAACAAACTTATGATTCAGTTAAATTATTATATGTTGATCTTTAATCTTGTGCATCAGTACTTTATTAAACATTAAACAGTAACCATGTGCAGTTAATAACAGAATGAACCATCACATATAAGCAACACACATGAACACCAAGATATAAGGTGGAAACCTAATGTGGGTGAAAACCACCTGCTGTCGTCGTCTCTGTTTTCTTTTAATAATAAGAAAATATGTTTACAACATGGTACTGGTGCAGACTTATATCAGCAAGCAGGATTCTACTTGCAGAAGGTTTCTACCTTCTCTTGTTCTCCAACTTCTACTGGAAGGGAGCTACAATCCCCTAGCTCTTGTACTAGCTCATATGTTTACTAGCACATAGGTGCCGACCTACAGAAGGCTACAACCTTCTTTCTTCCTTCAGGGACCACATTTCATAAATTTTCAGACTGGATGCTCTTGGTACACAACAATACACATGAAGGCCTTGTTTCATCTAATTTTCATACTGGACCCATTATCAACATTGAAGCTCAAAATCAATCACCTACAACCATCAAATACATCTACATTAACTAATCATTAAAACTCAATCATAAATCTCTAAATCACACATAATTGAATCATTAAAAACCCATCGTCACTAAAGCATATCACAATCAATCAATCTGAACATTCAGTATACTGTCATCAAACTGCAGTCACCAGAACACAGAGTTGAACCCAGAATTTTGCAGCAACAGTTAGATCCACCTGTAAATTCAAATATCATATTACATAATGTATACACTACTTGGATGTGTTGAAATAGCATGTATATGAGCTATTATCAAAGCCAACCAGCGTATATGTCTGTAAATATTAATTCATAATTTTGTAGCTTTTCCAGACTTCAGTCGTACCCAGATCATAACATTTACAGAACAACACATGCGCCAGTATTCATATCTAGAATAAACATGATCAAACCATATAAAGATAATTCATTTCAAGCCTTAAGATCATGATCCATCATTAGATCTTATCCTCCATCAACCACTAAGGTTCATCCCTGGTTCAGCTCAAGCACAACACCATATGCCAATAACCTGCATACTAGATCTCATACTTCATCATATATTCAATACTTGCACACCTTGGCCTAATGATCTTCTCCTCCTTATATAGTTTTAGGCCTTTCTCAATACCATGGACCAAAACCACTTAGGACCAATACCTTGGACCAAATACCTAGGGTCAATACATCAGACCAAATACCTTGGACCAATACCATGGATCAAAATACCATGGACCAAATATCATGGACCAAATACCATGGACCAAAAGCTAATTTTTCCAACATATACACGCTTTTCCTTCTGTGAAAGTGCGTGTGTACGTATATGCGACTTGTGTTCAGTGAACCTACGTGTATACATAGCTTGGTCAAGGTGAACTTGCGTATACCTCTCTTTCTTCATTCTCTGTAGTCCGTTATGTAATTATTTGTTGTTAACTCGTTGCACTGTGCACTATCATTTGAGAGAGTTGCCACTGTACATTACTTATGAACTGATTCCTTTGAACTGCCCTACATTTTTTCACCACTGTCATGCATTCTATCACAGCTAATATATCTTCTGTAGATTTATCTAGTTACCATATACAAGTGAGTTGTTATGCTACAAGTGGGTTTCCATCAAGTACAACACATGCATCATAATGCCAACATGGGGGTCTAAGTGGAATCAGCGTGTGGCCACCAATATCCACCTGGATCAATCCTCCTTCTTAGGAAGAAATGGTCCCCATTGCGTTGAATGCCTCCATGAGATGGGGAAACTTCTATTGAACTTGGTGTAGAGCCTTGAACCTGTACCTTCCCATACACCTCTCAGCCTCCTTTTCCCACTCATTTCATCCACCAAGTTGATTAAATCATTGTATTTTAGGACTTTTTACATGGTTTTCTAACTATGCTAAGTGACTGTTGTTTGGTTTAGAATTTTGGTTCAGAGTGCTGCGTTTCCGCAGCCAACACAGGTTTCCGCAGCTGATCCGGGTTTCTGCAGCCATCACAAGATTCCGTAGCTGTTTTATTAAACGATATGTTACAGGTGTCCTCTGAGAAGATGAGCCACATGGGCAAGTTCCAGGGGTCAAGGACATGGTACGTGTCCCTACAGATCACCTAGAACAGCCATAAAAGCCCGCGGTCAACGAGGAGGCAAATACCGGTCAACAGAAGTGTTCAGTGGTGGCACGGCTCTGCGTTGCTTTGTTTTTGGGCACATGAAGCTAGGTGGCATCATCCTCAGCCACGGAGACAATCTAGAAGCACGAATCCAACAACCATATTATCCAGATTGAATGAACACGATGACAGTTACCTAGATCCGGGGACGCAGAGGATTCACGTGTTTTTAAACAGCTGGTTGAATAGCATAGATCTCGTTAAAGTAGTTTGCTTTCTCCCTATAAATAAAGCATCCTTGAACGCTGTAGAGTTAATCGGTTTGTAATCGTTTTTGTAATCATTTTGTATGTAATTTTGAGCTCACCACTGTACTTTACATTTTCTGTCAATACATGAGAAGACTGTTTTGCATTTAAGAGTATAACTGCTCCTTGAACCGGCTGAAGTAGGTAGAGGGCCCCTGTTTGCTGAAGCCCTGTACAGTAACCTTTAATTTCCTGCATTTCTTTTTCTTGTTTCATGTATATTAGCTGTACAAATGTCTTTTAAATTGCTGCGTTTTTATTTCTTTTCAACATGTATATTAGCTGTACATAAACTTTGATTTCTATTGATTTACATTTCTGCACTTTTATGTTCATGACTGATATGTGTGTTATGCAAGTTTCTTAGGCAAGCCCGGGACAATTTTCCTTCTTTTCTTTTCATAACTAGTGGCATGCGTGATCATCTTGTCTATGTTGCTGACCTTTATTGTTTTGCAGTTTTGATTTTCCTTACTTTCATTTCTTTAACTTGCATATTTACTTTCTGCTCTTAGATATCAAGTTGTTCATCTATTGATGGTTCCTTTTCCATAATCAAATAACTTTATTGGGAGCCAAAATATCACTTAGTATAGCTTGATTTAGTTTTCTTTAGAACTCACATTACTTGACTTATCCATAACTATTTCTTACATGATAAATTCAGCTGAAAGGCAAAAGGTGAAGAGAAAGTTAAAGTATTGTGACTAGTCTCTTTTATGTAGTTTCACTTAGATTTCACATTGATTATCATTTCATGATATCTTTTCATAGAGAAAATTAAGTCGAAGAGTTGAAATAGTGTGAGATAGTTGTTCTTACTTTTAGTTGGATTTAATATAGATTTCATTTTCATTTTTCATTCAGTAGCAGAGATACTGGGCCGATGTCATTAGTCCTTTATTTGATGTCTTTATTTTCCTTTAAGAATTGATTTTATTGTAGTTGTTGTTCAAGCTTTCGTGTAGAATACTTTTTAAGTTTTGAGAAATCATTTAGAGATCACTACAATCATCCACATTTCACTTGCTTTATTACACTTCCATCACATCACAGTAGGAAAGATACATTCGAAAACAAACTTAAAAAAGCTAAAAACGACAAAAGACTAAGAAAACGGTTACCTAAGTACACATAGTACACCTCACTTCATCAGCTTACGAGCCCCGGATTGACATTTAAAAGTTGCAATTTAGACATCACTAAATTGACCAAACATTTTAGCGCCGTTGCCGGGGAAGTGAAATTAGGTAGCCAATTTCTAAAAAAAAAAACAAGAAAATTTCAAGGAAGGAAAATTGATAACATCTCAAAGTATGCTCTCCTCTTTCACTTAATGTGATCTGGAGGATCAGAAAAGAGAAAGTTATTGGTTTAATAGTTTCTTGAGTATACTCTCTTCTTGCACCTAGAGTGACTTGGAAGATTAGAAAGAGAATTATTAGCCCGACTTGAAGAAAAAATAAAAAATGACATGCATAGAGCAAGAGATTCTAGGGGAAGGTTTTTAGCTAGAGCCAAAAGTTCGATTTTTACAACTCCATCTACTTCAAGGAATAGACAAGAGACACCTCCATCATCTCCAACTTACACTCCTAGCCCTAGGATTCCTGGAATTCAAGAGGCAGGAGTCGACTCTCCCACACCTTCCATCGAATTTGAACTAGAAAGAGATCCTTTCCTTCCTTCTACAGAGAGACAAATTGTAATTGAAGAAGTAGAATCATCTGAAGAAGAGGGAGAAATTCCTTCTCATACACCCTTAGTAGAAGAACCAGAAGATTCTGAAGTCTCCAGGGAAACTACCATGACAGAGGAAGGAGCAACTGGATTTGGTAGAGGTAGAGGTAGAGGATGAGGAGGAAACAATGGAGGAGGTAGAGGTAACATTGGGGGAAATAGGGATGGGGACAACTCATTCGAGTTTCCTATAGTCGATGAGGACTCCCGAGCCACAATGAAAAACATCTCACCATCTGTCCTCCCAAACTTCCATGGGTTTAGGAATGAGGACCCTGAAACATTTCTATTTGAGTTTGAGGTAGTGTGTCGAACTTATGATTATTTGGAAGACTCTCAAAAACTCAAATTGTTTCCTTCAACATTGAAAGGAGCAACCTTGAAATGGTTCATGGGATTACTCACTCAATCCATTAGGTCTTGGAATGATATGAAACAAGCATTTTTGGATAGGTACCTGGACTATTGCATGCCCACCAATCACAAGGATGAGGTATTCAAAATGATGCAAAAAGAAGATGAAAATTTGGAGGAGTTACCTGAAATATTTCAATATAATCTGAAAAGTGCAAAAATGAGTAACTTGGATGAGGAGACCTTGAAAGCCCTTTTATTAAAAGCCATTAGAGATGAATGGATAGATATTTTGAACATGATGAGAAAAGGAGATATATCTCAACTTCCACTTTCTGACATAGCAGAATTATGTGTCCATCTCTCAAGGGGGAAATCTAAAACTCAAAAAGGGCCTAGAGATCCTTCTCTCATCAGAGCAAATAAATCTGCAACTGGATCGGTAAGTAGGGCTGAGATTGGCAACATGCTTGATGAATTCAAAACTGATATCTTAGGGAGTCTTAGTGAGCAACTGGACACCCTTAAGATTCACAATAAGCAGAAAGCAGAAGTTGAGGCTTTGGCCATCTTTTGCCAAAAATGTAGGAAGAAACATGCTCTAAGGGAATGTCCCTTAGATGCAAAAGTTGTAGAAACATGTGTAATTTGTTCAGAGAATCATGAGACCAAGGATTGTCCTTCAATTCCTGGGCTCAAAGCTATCTTTCAAGAAGATCCAAATACAATCGAATCTCTCTGTTTTGTTGCAAGGAGACCTTGGCAGGGGCAAAAAAATCAAGGGTTTAGCAACTCTATGAATTTTCAACCCCCACCAAATTGGAATCCTTGGCAACAACCTTGGTCCCAACCTCAAAATCCTTTTCAATCATGGGTACAAGGTATGCAAAATCCTTATGGGAGATTTGCTCAATTTTACCAATATCCTCCATCTTTTCAAAACCAACAAGCTCCACAACTTCCAAATCAAAATCCACAACTATCATTGCCATTTCCACAACAACAACCTTCTCAAGAGAATCCAAATTCTCAACTCTTGCTTCCATTCCAACAGAAGTCAAACCAACTTCCTTCTCAGCCATTGCCAAACCCCAATAATAAAAGCCCTCAAAATGCTTACATGATGGAAGGTCAACAATTTCCTACCTATATGATTGTTCCTCTCAATAAAGTACAACTCAGATCAGGTAGAGTCCTAGATAAACCTTCTATAAATGCTCAAAAGCAAAGCATTTTTGAGGAAGATTCTCTTGAAACCAATAAGGGTTCTGAAGCATCTCTTCAAAACCCAAGTACTCAAAAAGAAAAAAAAAAGAATTAACCCCCACAACTCCCATAGTTGAGCAACCTGCATCTTTATCCACACCTCCTTTTCCTGAAAGATTACAAATTGACAAAGGAGTGGAAAAACAAATTTGGTTGCCTGACTATAATTTTCTAGATGAATTGAAGAATGTCTGTATCAAGATTCCCTTGTTACAAGCCATTAAAGAGATTCCTATTATAGCAAAAACAATAAAGGAGTTGAGTCTTAAAAGACCAGGAAGGAAACCAAGAGATACCAGAAGAATCCACCTGGTAGGGAAAATTGCAGATATCATGATGGGAAAAATTACTATGCAGAAATATGTAGATCCCGGTAGTCCAATTGTCAAAACACATATCAATGGGGTAGAAATACCAAATACTTTGATTGATTTAGGGGCTGCTATCAACATCATGAGTAGACAGACTATGGAACAGCTAAAACTTCCTAATCTTCTTTTTACACCTACTTTATTACAACTTGCAGATCGATCAATTATTAAACCAGATGGTGTATTAGAAGACATTCCAGTCTCCCTAGACTCTTGGGAATATCCAGTGGATTTCATGATTTTAACTCCCAAGAGTAATTTAGGAGGACATCCTCTTATTTTAGGAAGACCTTGGCTAGCCACAGTTGATGCTTTCATAAGTTGTAGGTCTGGGGATATGTATATTTCTGATGGTAATTCGACAAAGAAGTTCAATCTGTATCCTCCAGCAAAAGCAATTACAGAAATAGGAGATAATGAGTGGGTTGATGATGAAGATACTATACAACCTGTCTTTACCATTTCTGAGATTAGTGAAGATAGTCAAATTCTGAACACATTAGAAAAATTTGAACCATCTTCAGAATATGACCACACACAATTTCAGTTGGATTCTGACATTGAGTGTCTATCATCTAGACAAATGTCTCTTTTCTCTATGGAAGAGTTTGGTAGTTCTGCCATTGAAATTTTTCCAGGAAAAACATTGAATATCAACAAAAACTTGGAAAAATCACAACAGGAAGAGCTAACCAAAGTCTTGCAAAAACATTCTACTGCATTTGCATGGGAGTATACTGATATGAAAGGTATTGACCCTAAGACTTGTATTCATCACATCTACATTGAGGAAAATAGTAGACCAATCAGACAACCTCAAAGAAGGATGAATCCAAACCTTAGGGAGATAGTGAAAGAAGATCTCCAAAACTTACTTAATGTAAACTTCATTTACCCCATTTCAGATAGCCTATGGGTTTCTCCTTTGTTTATAGTACCTAAAAAGAATGGTAAATGGAGGGTTTGCATTGATTACATGGAATTGAACAAAGCAATTTTGAAGGATCACTTTCCTTTGCCCTTTATTGATCAGGTATTAGATACTTTAGCAGGCAAAAAGTATTTCTCATTTTTGGATGGTTTTAGTGGTTACAATCAGATTCAGGTAGCATCTGAAGATCAGGACAAGACCACATTTAACTGTCCATGGGGAACTTTTGCTTACCGAGTACTTCCTTTTGGATTATGTAATGCACCCACAACATTTCAAAGGGCAGTACTAGGGATCTTTTCTGATCTAATTCATGATTGTGTAGAGGTCTATATGGATGATTTTACAGTTTATGGTAATTCATTTGAAGAGGCATTAGAAAATTTGGAAAAAGTCCTTATAAGATGTAAAGAAACAAATCTTTCATTAAGTCATGAAAAATGTTTTATGATGTCTACTGAAGGGATTGTTTTAGGACATCATATTTCAGGAGATCGAATTAAAGTTGATATATCAAAAGTTGAAGTCATCTCCAAGTTACCTATTCCAAATTGTCAAAAAGATGTTAGAAGTTTTCTTGGATTTACTGGGTATCATAGGAGATTTATTGAAAACTTCACTAAGATAGCATCTCCTCTTTTCAAATTACTTACAAAAGACTGTGAATTCAATTGGGATCCTGACTGTCAATATGCATTTGAAACTTTAAAAACAAGAATATCTGAAGCACCCATTTTGAGAGGGCCAAATTGGAAACTTCCTTTCCATATTTCTACAGATGCTTCAGATACAGATTTAGGAGCTGTGTTGGGTCAAAAGGATTTAATTCCTTACGCCATTTACTACACCAGTAAAAATTTGACTCCTACTGAGTTAAATTATACTGTGACTGAAAAAGAGTTCTTAGCCGTTGTTCATGCAATCAACAAGTTTAGACACTATATAACTGGCTATGAAACTTTTGTCCATACTGATCATTCTGCAATTAGATATCTCATGAAAAAACCTGTTACTAATGGCAGAGTTACAAGATGGCTTTTACTTTTACAAGAATTCAATATTACTGTGTTAGATAGACCAGGGAAACAAAATACAGTAGCTAATTTCTTGTCTAGAATCCAAAATACAAACGAAGATTCTCCTGTAGAGGATAAGTTTCCAGATGAATATTTGTTTGCAGTAACTACTAAAACTTCGTGGTATGCAGATATTGCTAACTATTTGGTTACAGGGAAGCTACCTCCACGCTTATTTCCTAATGAGAAAAGGAAAATCATTCAAGAGAGTTCAAAGTATTCATGGATTTCTAATGAATTGTTCAAAACAGGGCTAGATTGTGTGATCAGAAGATGTGTTCGAGAAGATGAAATGCCTGACATCCTTAAGGCATGTCATGATGAACTGTGCGATGGACACTTTGCTGACAAGAGGACTGCCTATAAAATCCTTTCTTTAGGATATTATTGGCCTTCTCTCTTCAAAGATGCAAAACAATATGTTAGAAGGTGTGACAGCTGCCAAAGAGTTGGGAGACCAACTCTTTTAAATGAAATGCCATTACAGCCACAGGTACTCATCGAACCTTTTGAAAAATGGGCTTTAGATTTCATTGGACCTATTAATCCACCATCTAGACAAAACAAGTATATATTGGTTTGCACTGATTATGTTACTAAATGGGTAGAAGCCAAGGCATTGCCTTCTGCCACTGAAAATTCAGTTGTTCAATTTCTTTTTGAGGATATTTTTACTTGTTTTGGTGTCCCAAGAGAAATTGTGACAGATCAAGGAAGCCAATTTACATCTAACTTGATGGAGAAGCTGATGGAAGAATACAAAATCAAGCACAAAAAATCTACTCCATACCATCTGCAAGCAAATGGTCAAGTGGAATCTACAAACAAATTTCTTGAGAGCATCATCACCAAAACTGTTCATCTCCACAGAAGAGATTGGGCAGAAAGGCTTCCTGAAGCCTTATGGGCCTATAGAACTACATGGAGGAACACAACAGGACATTCTTCCTATGAACTTGTTTATGGGAAAGAAGTCTTGCTCCCCATTGAGTTTCAAGTCAAGAACTTCAAGATGGCAGTTCAGTTGGGGATGAATCTATCAGAAGCCCAAAAGCACAGAATGGAGCAGCTGAATGAGCTAGATGAAATAAGACAAGATTCAATTTTAAGGACTGATCTAGTTCAGCACCAAAGAACTAAGTGGCATGACAGATATATCAAAGAGAAAAAGTTTCAAAAGGGAGATTGGGCGTTACTGTTTGATTCCAAGTTTAAAGACTTCAAAGGAAAATTTCAGACTCATTGGCTTGGACCATATGAGATTGATGAAGTCTTTAGCAACGGAGCAGTTCGAGTCAAGACTATTGATGAGTTTCAAACTCCTCTCATTGTGAATGGCCACCGATTGAAAATTTATCATAAGCCACTCTCAAAAGAGGACTTTGTCAAAATGTTTCAAGAAAATTCTGAAATGAGGCTGGTGGAGAAGAATCCTTCTCCTCCATCAGCCTAGTCTTTGTTTCTTGCAGTTGAAAAAAAAAAAGAAAAAAAAAAGAAAAAAAAAAAAAAAAAAAAAGAAAAAATCTTTTGTATAAGCCTGAAAACCAATCATAGATTGGCAGTCTTATACAGAAAATGTAGAGTGAAAATCAGGGACACCTGACACTCTATATTTTCCAAAAAAAAATCTCTCTTCCTTTCCATCTTCACTCCACCTCACTTGTCATTTCCATCTTCACCTCCATCTCATCTTCATCTCCATTCCACTTCACTCCACTTCATTTCCATCTCATTCCACTCATCTCATTCCATCAATAAAGTCCCTCTCAGGACTATTTTATCCAGTTTGTTTTTTTTTCTAACTATCTTTGTGCAGTTAAAGGGGTGTTGTCTTAGTTTCCGCAGCTGGAAACCATTTCCGCGGCTAGAACTAGTTTCCGCAGCCAGAAACGATTTCCGCAGCTAGCATCACTCTGTCTCTACAGCCAGCAGCACTCTGTTTTCAAAAAAAAAAAATCACAGTCAAAGGTTAGCATCATCATCACCAAAGGCAGCAAAGATATGAGGCATCTGCAAGATCAAAGAGCAATAATGGGTCAGAAACCTTAATCAACAAATGGCAAACTTCCAAAGGTATGATCAAAATCTCTACCAAATAACAATTCAATGTCATTGTATGCATAGTTATTAGATCATGGAAATTCCACCAAATACAATGATTTGATATGGCAAGATCCATATCACTCCTCTTCCACGATGATAATCCATCCACCTCATTCCTTTCTAACGGTCCCATAATCACTATTAATTTAAACTCGAAATGGGGCTGCTCTTTCATTTATTGGCCGTACGTGGAAGAAGTGACCTACTGTACTACGACTCTCCACCATAATTTCCGCAGCCAACATTGAGACGTGGCGTAAGCCAACCGATTCAAAAGGACTCAGCCGTTATACTACCCATTTATCACTTCACTCCTGCATGCATTTGATGCTAAACCTGCGACTGTTGCTTACCTCGGTGCTCATACCATTCTCTGTTCTCCATTTCCGCTGCAACCTCCATAGCTTTGCTCTAAACCCTGATTACAGTCACTGCATACGCTTTGCATTTCGATTACGGCCACTCCACTTACCTTAAGAATCCCATAATCAGCTCGGTTTTCCCTTGAACGTCCACACACAATAAAATTTTCAGCCGGGGTTGAAAGCCGAGAATGGGAAAGTTACTCAGAGCTGAACCTGAGGGCCCAAAATACCTGGAGGGGTATCCGCAGACAAAGGAGTCATTGAAGAAAGCAAAGTGGCTGAAATTTATTCAAAAGTTCAAAGGTTATAATAATAAAGTCACTAAAGCTTTTGCTCGGTCCTTTAATGGACACGTAGTGGAGGTAGGGGATTTGAAATTTACAATAACAGAGGCCACAATAGCAGCAGCAACCAATTTACCACAACAGGGAGACAGATGGTTTAAAAACAGAGGTCTGGATGATCAAGGATGGAAAGTCATGCTCAAAAACCCAGGTATGGATACTTCCATATTTACTAAAGGAATTCCTGTGCATATAATCAAAGAAGAATGGTCTACGCTGTTATTACTTGTTCAAAAGTTTATTACATGCGAGGGTCGTTTTGGCACCATGTACATGTATCATGCAAGGATTATGATGAATTTTATGGAAGGCCATGCCCTTAATTTACCTTACTTTCTGTTAGCAAGCCTGAAGAAAATGAGCTCTACTGTTCAGAAACATGTAGGCCATATTGAATCGCACCTTTACCATCACGGGCTCATCAGAATTCTCATTGAAGATCAATTGAAAAATAATAACGATACTTGGGAAAAGTTTTTGATCAGAAATCACCTCCAAGAAGTGACTGAAGCCTCTGCCAGCAGTTCCCCAAAAATCCCAAAAATAAGTAGGAGGAAAGAAAGAAATGTTACAACCCAGGACTCTCCTACAAAAGACACTCAGGAAACTGTTCAGGAGGAAGAAGAAGAGGGAGCTAGAAATAAGAAGCAGAAAAAGGACAAAGGTAAAATAACTATTCAAGAGACATATCCATCCCCTGAACCATCTGTAGAAGAAGAGTCTCAAACCCTGGCAGAAAGGTTAGCACATCTTCAAGCTGCTGCCTCAGCAAAGAAACAAAAAGAAAAACAGAGTGCCCAGAAAGAGAGCACTAGTCCATATGTGAGAAGAAGCAGTAGGCTCAAAGGAAAGAAGAAAGTGACCCAAGAAAAACAATCACACTTCATTGATTTAGGTGAAGGAACACCTGAAAAAGGTCCAGCTCAGCAAGACATTGAGGCAAGTCCTCCACGTGAGGAAAGTCCTTTTCAGCTGGAAAGAGAAAACAATCCTCCTTTACCAGAATTTGAGTTCAGGCTGAGAAAAACACCTGAGGTAGATTCCACCCAGCAAGAAGCATATAACTACCTAGAGTCCTTGGAACAATCAGCTGCAGGACCAAGCACTACCTTGCCACTTGATGCACAAGTACAATCTTTAAAACAGGAAGTGTTTGAGCTAGAAGTCCTAAACAGGCACATTAAACAAGAAAATGAAGCATTAAAAGAGCAAAGTAAGGTGGACAAGATTGTCCATGACAATACCATGCTTCACTTAGGACTGTGGCAGAAGAAGAATAGAAAGTTGAAGAAAAAGTGTAAGAAGCTGGGCAGGGCATTGATTAATTTGAAGTTCAGGTGTCTAGTCAAGAAACCAAGGACCATTTTGGCATCAAGGAGAAAGAGAAGAAGGCTGGATGTTCTTGCAGAAGCATCAGAGCACATGGATTGAGGAAAAGAACTAAGTTTTGGTTGCATGAGGACATGCAACACCTTCACAGTGGGGGTATGTAGAGCCTTGAACCTGTACCTTCCCATACACCTCTCAGCCTCCTTTTCCCACTCATTTCATCCACCAAGTTGATTAAATCATTGTATTTTAGGACTTTTTACATGGTTTTCTAACTATGCTAAGTGACTGTTGTTTGGTTTAGAATTTTGGTTCAGAGTGCTGCGTTTCCGCAGCCAACACAAGTTTCTGCAGCTGATCCAGGTTTCTGCAGCCAGCACAGGATTCCACAGCTGTTTTATTAAACGATATGTTACAGGTGTCCTCTGAGAAGATGAGCCACATGGGCAAGTTCCAGGGGTCAAGGACATGGTACGTGTCCCTCCAGATCACCCAGAACAGCCATAAAAGCCCGCGGTCAACGAGGAGGCAAATACCGGTCAACAGAAGTGTTCAGCGGTGGCACGGCTCTGCGTTGCTCTGTTTTTGGGCACGTGAAGCTAGGTGGCATCATCCTCAGCCACGGAGACAATCTAGAAGCACGAATCCAACAGCCATATTCTCCAGATTGAAGGAACACGATGACAGTTACCTAGAACCGGGGACACAGAGGATTCACGTGTTTTTAAACAGCTGATTGAACAGCATAGATCTCGTTAAAGTAGTTTGCTTTCTCCCTATAAATAAAGCGTCCTTGAACGCTGTAGAGTTAATCGGTTTGTAATCGTTTTGTATGTAATTTTGAGCTCCCCACTGTACTTTACATTTTCTGTCAATACATGAGAAGACTGTTTTGCATTTAAGCGTATAACTGCTCCTTGAACCGGCTGAAGTAGGTAGAGGGCCCCTGTTTGCTGAAGCCCTGTACAGTAACCTTTAATTTCCTGCATTTCTTTTTCTTGTTTCATGTATATTAGCTGTACAGATGTCTTTTAAATTGCTGCGTTTTTATTTCTTTTCAACATGTATATTAGCTGTACATAAACTTTGATTTCTGTTGATTTACATTTTTGCACTTTTATGTTCATGACTGATCAGTGTGTTATGCAGGTTTCTTAGGCAAGCCCGGGACAATTTTCCTTCTTTTCTTTTCATAACTAGTGGCATGCGTGATCATCTTGTCTATGTTGCTGACCTTTATTGTTTTGCAATTTTGATTTTCCTTACTGTCATTTATTTAACTTGCATATTTACTTTCTGATCTTAGATATCAAGTTGTTCATCTATTGATGGTTCCTTTTCCATAATCAAATAACTTTATTGGGAGCCAAAATATCCTTTAGTATAGCTTGATTTAGTTTGCTTTAGAACTCACATTACTTGACTTATCCATAACTGTTTCTTACATGATAAATTCAGCTGAAAGGCAAAAGGTTAAGAGAAAGTTAAAGTATTGTGACTAGTCTCTTTTATGTAGTTTCACTTAGATTTCACATTGCTTGACATTTCATGATATCTTTTCATAGAGAAAATTAAGTTGAAGAGTTGAAATAGTGTGAGATAGTTGTTCTTACTTTTAGTTGGATTTAATATAGATTTCATTTTCATTTTTCATTCAGCAGCAGAGATACTGGGCCGATGTCATTAGTCCTTTATTTGATGTCTTTATTTTCCTTTAAGAATTGATTTTATTGCAGTTGTTGTTCAAGCTTTCTTGTAGAATACTTTTTAAGTTTTGAGAAATCATTTAGAGATCACTACAATCATCCACATTTCACTTGCTTTATTACACTTCCATCACATCACAGTAGGAAAGATACATTCGAAAACAAACTTAAAAAAGCTAAAAACGACAAAAGACTAAGAAAACGGTTACCTAAGTACATATAGTACACCTCACTTCATCAACTTACGAGCCCCGGGTTGACATTTAAAAGTTGCAATTTAGACATCACTAAATTGACCAAACACTTGGTCCCTGGTGAGCCACTTGCCTTGGTGCAGGATTTGGCTAGCTTTGACAACCTGATATAGTTGGATCTTATGCTAGTGAGTGTTCTTGATGTGTGTCCATGATTCAATCATTTCAGGCCTACTCCATGCAGTTTGGGTTTAACTTTGTTGGCGTTTGTTGTTCTACAATGACTGATGTGTCTAGTAATGGTGGAATTATGGTCGAAGGCAGTCCACATTAAACACTGGGTATAGTCCAGGGGATGGGGGAATGCTGAGCTCAAAAGAATTGTATCCCATAGACTTGGTAATGGTGTAAGGCCCATATCGGACTAGTCTGAGCTTCTTATGGGCTCTGGTAAGGCGTTCTTTCTACAGATACAACCAAACTTTGTCACCCACCTAAAACTTGTGTGGCACCCAATGTTTATCACGTCACTGCTTGTACTTGGCATTAGAATTCTCCAAGATTGCATGAACCTGTTGGTGGATGTGTTGGATGCATTCAATAAATTTTGTAGCTTTATCAACCTCAGATAGTACGTGTGTGGATTCTATTTGTGTAGTCACATGAGGCATGACAGCTTCAATCAGACATAATGGTTGAAATCCTAGATCCACTTGAAAGGGACTATCACTAGTCAAGCTATGGAGAGCTCTGTTATAACTGTGTCTTACATAGGGAAGACTCTCATCCAAAGTTAATGGATGCTTGCAGTTGTACATGTGGAGTATTTGCGCTATCATCCTCTAGAAATTAGTCTTGGCATGGAATGCATTTGACTTGGTGAGCTTGGTGTATAATAGTGTCTAGAGTCTTGACCAAAATATGCCCAGGAACCTACTGTGTTGATCTGATATAATGGTCTATGAGATCCCAAAATGTACCCACACTCATTCAAAGAAGCATTTGGTAGTGTCCTATGTTGTGATACTCTTCTTGTAGGTTACCAATATATCCATCTTAGAAAATTTGTCCACGAACACAAATACACAGTCATTACCATGCTTGGTAGAAGGGAGGCAAGACATAATTTCCATGGAGATGGATTTCCAAGGCAATCTCATATTAGGCAGAGGAGTGTACAAGCCTTGATTCTTGATGGTTTGCTTTGCGATGGCGTAGAAAATGCAAGATCTAATATATTTCCCAACTTCTTGTCGGAGTTTTGGCCAATGAAAGTACTTTTGTAGTACAACCACAATCTTTTTCACACCAAAGTGTCCTACAACCCGATTGTAGTGTGCCTCCCAAATCAGCTTGGCACGCTTGCTTTAAAGAACAAAAAGGTGGCCTAGGTAGCCTAATAATGTGTCATGGAGGTGGAAATCAGGAACTTGCTTTCCATCTACTAGCATCTTGTATGTGGAGGTGAACTTTGGATTATTTTTGTATAGTTGCACCCATCCAGAGGTCGCGTGGCCACAATAGTTAAGAACAGTAGTTAGTGCTGCAACTAGGGGTCAGCTAAGGTAGTGTACAACATTATTAGTGCTACCCTTTTTGTATTTTATGTTCAAGTGGAATTGTTGTAGATATGCAGACCACTTTTGAGGGTGATCGTTCTGCAACTTCCCTTGTGTCTGTATAAACTGAAGAGGTCAGTGATCAATGCGGATGATCGTCTTCTTCC
The DNA here is from genome assembly GCA_031772625.1 of Pinus tabuliformis. Classification (NCBI taxonomy): domain Eukaryota; kingdom Viridiplantae; phylum Streptophyta; class Pinopsida; order Pinales; family Pinaceae; genus Pinus; species Pinus tabuliformis. The sequence goes on from CM062810.1 coordinate 809,003,558, forward strand.
CTAGAACGTAATGATTCCATTTTTGCGAAGCCTACATGATGGAATACATATATTTATCATAGGTGCGGTACTTCTCAATTGCATCAGAAAGTGTCTCACTACGATAGGCCACTGGATGCTCGTTTTGGGTGAGGACTGCACCAATAACATAGTTGGAGGCATATGTCTCAATTTCAGATGGATGTTGCAGGTCTAGTAATGTGAGTAATGGTGTAGAGTAGAGGTGACACTTCAACTCAACAAATGCGTTTTTTTGGGACTGAAACCGGGAAAACTTTGCTTTCTCTCCACCCTTGGTAATCTGAATCAAAGTCCAAGTGATATGGGAGAATCCCAACACAAACTTTTGATAAAAATTTGCAAGGCCCAAAAATTGCGAAGCTTTGTTAGAGTGGTTGGGGTTGGCCAATTATGAATGACATGGATCTTAGTTAGATCCACATGCATGCCTCACTCATCTATGATGTAACCCAAATATTGGACTTCGTCATGCCAGAGGCACATTTCTCCATGTTGGCACACATTTTGTGCTGCCATAGGGTCTGAAGGACCTACCGAATTTGTTGTAAGTGTTCTTCCAAACTCTTTCTAAAGATGAGGATGTCATCTACATAAACAAGAATGAATGAGTTGGTGAAGGGTGACAAGATGTCATCCATTAGGCTCATAAAATTAGCAGGGGCATTTATCAACTTGAAGCACATAAACAACCATTCAAAAAGGCCTTCCTTAGATTTGAAGGCAGTATTACATACATTTGTGGGCTCTATTGGAACTCGGTGATAGCCAGACTTCAGATCGATCTTGTTGAAATACTTGGTCCCTTTGATTTTGTCCAAAAGGTCATCAATCCATGGGATTGGATACCTGTTCCTGGCAGTGATTTTTTTTAGTGCCTGATAATCAATGTAGAGCCTCCAGGTCCCATCCTTCTTCTGTACAAGTACAATAGGGTACCCACAAGGTGAGGAAATTGGTCAGATGTGCCCTTTTTGTAGCAACTACTAGATTTATTGCTTAATCTCTTCATTTTCTAGAAGGCATCAATGATATATGGGCCTGTTGGGTAGAGTTTCTTTAGGATTTAGATCAATTGAATGCTTGACCTAACAGTGCAAGGGTACCCCTGTGTGTTAGGTCCCTATAATACTAGTGATTACTGCATTAATATTGTATTTGCATCCCTTATTAATATTGTTGTGCCCCTATTGTCCCCATATTGTTATGACTGTGCCCCATAGAATCCTTCTATTGTTATTTTTGTGCCTTTATATTATTATTGTTGGGTCGGCTAGGTTATATTGTGACTCCTTAGACTCCTATATATAGAAAGGAGGTTTTGTCATTTGAATCATCCAATAATTGTTCATTTATGTAATGTAAAGGAGGTTTCCCCCTCGAACAGGCTAAATTCTAAGGTGTTGATCTATCTTTTCTATCTTTTTGTGAGCTGGTTCTATAACATTTGGTATCAGAGCTTTGGATTCCAGGGTTTCGCTGATCCAAATATGTCATCGTAGAATTTTCACTATAACTTTTTTTCTGAGACATTTCAAAAGCGAAACAAAAAACCCATTTGAGAAGAAATCGCACTAAACCTCGAGTCCGAATTTTAGATCTTGTGGCACTATATTTGCGGAGATATGATCTAAAGAAGTTGGTCCTTTTGCAGACTCCTGAATTACATTCCAAACAGGCGACCTGGGGAAAATTGTCATAACTTTCTCTCTAAGCATCAGATTGAAATTTCGTAAGAAGGTAGAGAAAGAGGATGGACGTTAGTTTCTTGTATATATTTTTTAGAGCCAAAGGTCGAAATAGGGACATGTGGCACGTCGTACAATTTCTCTCTACTAAACTAGTCTATAATCAGGTCACTGTGGGAGATTTGGCATAACTCTTCCTCGGAGAATCCAATTGGGATCAAACTAGTGGCATTGGAAAGAGGACACAGAGGGATACTGTAGGTCACAATTTCAGAACTGGATGATACAAAATTATAGAGATACATCAGAGGCAATATCGAGCTCCTACAAAGTAAAAAAGGTGTGTAGATTTTTTTAAATTTTTGCTCAAGCTTGGTTTGAAAAATTATTTTCAAGGAATTCAAAGGGCATAGTAGAGCATTATTATCGGTAACTGATGCCCCGAGGAAAGAAAATGTAAGCACCTAGTAAGCAACCTGAAAGATCTAGCATGACTCATGAAGAAGAGGAATAAATGCTACATGATATATCAAAATTACAAGACCAAGTGCAACAAATTTCACTCTTACAAAAGCTAACAGAAGCTAAGATAAATGGCGTGGAATCTAAGATAAATGGCATGGAAGTTAAGATGAATGGTGTGGAAGCTAATATTAATGATTTGAAGATAGATTTGACAAATTTTATACAAGAAATACTTACTAATGGTGAAAGGGTAGTAAAGGAAACTCATGATGCGAACAAAGGAAATGTTAATCATGATTTCATAGACTCTAATGTTGGATCGAAGATCCACCATATTCCAAAAATAGATATGAGGAAGTTTGATGGCAAGGATCCCACAACATGGATATTATAGATGGAGCAAATTTTCGATCTCAATAATGTGCAAAACACACAAAAGGTACGTATTGCAACTTTATATTTGGAACCAAATCAGTTTGTATGGTATCAATGGCTTTGCTCTCGTAAAAAAATTATCACTTGGGAAAATTTTACGGAAGAATTGACAGCACATTATGAGGATACAAAAAGTAACACTTGTTTTAGCCAATTGATGAGTCTCAAACAAAAGGGTTCAATAATGGAGCACATTGAGGAGCTCCAAAAATTGAACATAGGGGTAAAAAATATTCCATAGGAGCATAGGATTGATGTGTTCATAGGGACTTTAAAGGATAATATCCAACATGATTTTCACCTTTGGGAACCTGATTCCTTAGAGAAGGCATTCAGGTTAGCAAGAAAATTGGAAAGCAAAATTATGGCAACTAGGAAGCATACCACTCACAACTATAAAGATGGAAGGCTTGTTGCCCCTAGTCTTCCACAACCTATAAGGTTGACACCACAACAATTGGACGAAAAAAAGCAAAAGGGCTTTGTTACAGTTGTGATAACAAATACACTAAAGGTCATAAGTGTGCTGAGAAGAAATTATTCTACATAGATTGTGAAGAGGAAGAAGAAAAGGAGCAAGAAAGGTCAAGAGAAGATGATATACTCCAGGAAAAAAGCCTAGATAAAGAAGAAATGAATCCAACCATATCTTGTAATGCATTGGCTGGAATTACCACTCCTCAAATCATCAAGATAGAAGGACAAATCAAGAATAAAAAGGTAATAGTGTTGATTGATTCAGGAAGTACCCACAATTTTATTCATTGTAAGGTAGCAAAAGAATTGAATTGCTTCCTATATCCAGCACCAGAGTGTCAAGTGATGGTTTCAAATGGAGGAAAAATAAATTTCTTTGGAAAGTGCCATAATATCAAGCTATCCATGGGAGAATATGTATTGACTAGCCCAATGCTTTCCATTCCAATGGGAGGTGATGATGTTGTACTAGGAGTCCAATGGCTACAATCCTTGGGTACAATAGCTTTTAATTTTCAAGAACTTTTCATGAAATTTTTTGCGGAAGGAAGGAAAGTTGAATTAAGGGGTATTGTAGGGAAATCGAGAAACATAATAAGCTCTAACGGTATGAAAAAACTTCTAAAAAAGGAACAAATAGGTGTAATTGCACAATTATGTTCGCTAGATGTTTTCACATCCTAATCATCTATATCTCCATATCTCCAAAAATTCTTGGACAATCATTCCAAGGTATTTGAGACTCCCAAAGGTACCCCACCTATTCGTGATCATGATCATGCTATTCATTTGATTCCAGGAAGTGTTCCTCCAAACATGATGGCGTACAAATATCCCTATGCCAAAAAGAGTGAAATTGAACGTATGGTTGCAGAAATGCTAGAGGCTGGTATAATTCAACCTAGTCAAAGTTCTTTCTATGCTCTAGTAGCATTGGTGCACAAGAAGGATGGACCATGGTGCATGTGTCCGGATTATAGGGAGCTCAAAAAGCTCACTATTAAAGATAAGTTTCCCATTCCTGTCATTAATGAATTACTGGATGAATTGCATGGATCAATTTACTTCACCAAGTTGGATCTTCATTCCGGATATCATCAAATCAGAATGAAGACTGAAGAAATTCTGGAAACAACATTTAGAACTCATGAGGGTCATTATGAATTTTTGGTCATGCCTTTTGGCCTTACCAATGCACCTTCTACATTTAAAGGTTTGATGAATTCCATTTTCAAACCCTTCCTTAGAAAATTTGCGTTAACTTTTTTTGATGATATACTAATCTACAACAAGTCTTGGAAGGATTATGTTGAAAATGTTGACAGGGTGCTACAACTATTGGAGGAGAAACAATTATATTTAAAAAGATCCAAATGTTTCTTTGGAGTACAAGAGGTGGAATATCTGGGTCATATTGTATCTCATGAAGGAGTTAAGGTAGACCCTAGCAAAATTAAAGCCATTAAGGAATGGAAAATACCCTGTTAGAGTAAAAAATGGCACCATGACTATTTACAGTTGAAATGACTCTATCAACAGTCATACTACCCTCTTAGGCAAGTCTTATGCCTCTGCTCTCCATGTCAAACTCCAAAAAAGAGAGAAAGTCTTTCAAAATGTATTTATCTCTGGGGACGCAGGTTCTCTCAACCTTACCTGCGGGGACGCACCCAATGTTCACAAAAACTGCGTCTTTGGACGCTCTGTATGTAAAGGTGTAGGTGCGTCCCCCTGAAAAGGTTAAAATGCGCAAGTTTCATCTTTAAAAAGTCACTTGTGGTTATTTCTAGAGCATTCTAGAAGGTTGTTCGATGTGTATTGAGCGCCTCCAGATGGTTCATGCACTCCTACCAAAGAGGAACTTATCCCATCAATAGGGGAGCTATCCCATCCAAAGAGGGGATTATCCCATTGATGGTGGACCTGATTAACTTCCTCTTGAGCACTATAAATACAGGCATTGGGCCAGAAGGAGGGAGGTTGAAAGCTATACATTTCTAAGGGTAAATGCTGCAGGAATTAGGACTCCCATTTAGAAGCTTGTGAGGAGAGATTGCCATCTTTGCTTGTTCTATTTGGAAGTGGGTGAGCTTTGTCAAAGTAGAGGAAGACTCTTGTGGACCCTGGAAGGAGCTTGCACAACACCAAGGCTCAGGTTGTAATGGTTCCTTTTGATTACGTTTAATGCAAATTGGTCCATTCTTCTCAATAACTTGTTGTTTATGGGTTATTTCATGTACTCCTTGGTCTATATGTTGAATATGCTTTGTTTTATGTTATAATCAGGTGCTATTTAATTGTTTGACTGTTGGTGATTGCAGGTTTTGGAGAAAAGGAGGAGCTCATCCAGATCAACAAAGCTTGGACTTCTACAACAGCGTTTGGACAAAGGTAAGAACGAAACACTTGATTTCTCATATCATAATGCATGTTTAGAGAAGGATAGCTCTAGTTTGTTTTGTTTGTCATTAGAATGTCTTAGACTTCTAGGAAGGTCGGTTGTGTCCGCACTTTTGACTGATTCCGTGTGACAAATTGGCGACTCCGCTGGGGATTCCATTGATGAGAAAAGTCTTTTCCTTTGTGTGAACTTTGCTTTGAGAAAATTGGTTTATTTTTCTGGTTTTGGCTCTGTGACTTTGTCTCTGGGTGGGTTAGCTTAGGATTAGTTTTATTTTGGTTTTTCTCGAGTTTTTCAGTAGGACGCACCCTCTGAGTGCTGCACAGTGCGTCCCTGGACGCACTTTTGCTGTGTGCACAGAGCGGGCCCGCACCTGTGCTAACGGGTTGCCTGCGTCCCCTGCTAAAATTTGAAAAAATTCCATTGTTTGCATTTTTTGCTCTTAGATTTTGTTTTTCTTAGTTTTTTCTGCCCAGATTCATTAGTCCCTTGTCAAAAATCTTCACCTGAACTTGTTTCGATAGCATTGAGTGTTTTAGTGGATTTCATCGAAGTATAAGCCCTAGGGTTTGATTTTGAGTAGGTCTTATAGTGACTTTGGCGGTAGGAGTTGTCAAGCCTTAGATCTCTCTGGTTTTGTTAGCATTCTAAGAAGTCAGACCTGTCATAAAATCTACCTGTGAGAGTAACATACCATTGAGTTGTCTCTTGGGCCAATTTCGAAGTGGTTGTTGTTTGAGTCTTGAATTCCATTTTACAAAAAGAACAAAAAGATTTGAGTTTTGTTTTGACTAGTCTTTTGATTCTGCATTAGCTAGTCCTTGATTTGATTTAGATCAAGTAAAACAACCTAGAATCATCTTTGTAAGCTTTCGCCTTGTTAGATTTGTTTAGAGTAATTTCTCTTTTGATTTGCTTGTGAGTCAAGTTTTCATAGATTTTATAGTTTTTTGAGATTGTTTTTTGTTAAGATAGGTTTATATGCTTTATTTAAAAGAGAAAATACAAAAACATCTCCTTTGAAAAGTTTTGAAAGAAAAAGAGTTTTTCGTGCAAGTAAAGAGTGGTTATGTTTGTGTGCTTGAAAAGAAAAAGAGAATTGTTTCTTTGATTGTCTTTTCTAAGGAAGTTGTTTTCTCTAAAATTTGCATTCTCTCAACTCTCTTAGTTAAGAATTTCATTGAAAAAGGAAAGTAGCGTAAATCATCTTAGGTGCATATTTGTAGTGGTTGGATTCGAGTCTACACACCATTGGTTTCACTTCCACTACCTTTTGTCTTTAAAGGAAAACCATAAAAGTAACGCTTAAAGTAAAATCGAAGTAGTAACTTTTATTTACTAGGGCTCTGAAACACCAATTTAGATCAGGCTAGTGTCTTGGAGTAGGTGAGTAATTAACTCTCCAAGACAACAAAACCAAACAAGTAGCTTATCTTGTGATAGAATAAATCCAATTGTCTCACTTGTACTCTGGGAAAGCTCCTCTTAAAGGAGAAGCACGAGCTCGTGTCCGAACCAGTGAGGGGATCAATCCCCCCTCGTTGGGAACGACGCCAGACACGCACGTATTACAAACGGTAAACCTCGGATTAACCATTGTCGAGGAGCCAGGGGTCACGTGTCGGTAAACCTTGGATTATTGTCAAGGAGCTGGTAAGGGGATTGAGCTTGCTACTCTGCCCTTGCGTGCTGTCAGAGTTTAGACTGTTCCCCCAGGTGCATTTGTTGCGGTTGGTAACCTTAGTGACCATTATCTTTAGGATTCTACCGAGGTGACGGTGGAGGGAAGATCCCACTGTACCTGGAGCAGACGTCGGCTAGACTCACTTGGATTTTCTGGGGGGTTCACTTCACTCGAGACGGTTAAAGTGGAGGAACTTGGTCCAGTCTATTCATTAAGCAGGTTGCCGGGGTAACTGTTCCACCCGCCACTTCTGTACTGAATCCAGCGAGGTTGGGCTTCATCACCAACTAGCGCTTTCGGTCTGGAAGGCTACTGTTTGTGTTTGGTTTGACGCCCTAGATTCTTTAGGCGAGTGCTTCAAATTTGTTTGGTTCTTTAGAGACTTTAGGTGGTTTGATTTGAAAATTTTACTTTGTTTTCGTGTGTAGTAGTTAAAAGTTTTTAGCTGTGGCGGAATTACCGAGACAGTCCCGTAGACTTCGGGGCCAGTCTCCTGAAGTTGTTTCTGTGGCCGAATTGTTGAGAAGATCTCGTAGACTTAGGGGTGAACCTCCTCGAGACGAGTCCAGTCATCTAGAAGGTTTGAAGGTCCTTGTAACTCCTCCTAGTGGCAGTAGAGTAGGTTCACCTGAAGAAGGAGAATCTTCCTTGGTAGTCCATTCAGATTACCAAGGCTTAGAGACAGGTTATAATCCCGAAGCTGTTACAGTTTCTGAGCTTGTTGGTAGTTTTTCGTCTAGTGATACAGGCGAAGAACCAGAAATATCTGAACCTGTTACACCGACTTCTAGTGTTCCTGATTCACCGAGAATAGAAAGAATTATCACCGAAAATCTTCCTACTGGTTTGATTGCTATTGAAGAACTTGTTCCAGAGGAAGAAATAGGCGTCTCTGATCCTGAAGATCAACTTACCCTTGATCTAAGGGAGCGTGAATCTATCTTTTACAGTCCTCCTAGAAGTACTACTTGGTACCTTTCGTTAACCAATTATTTAGACAACTTTGGGCTAGGTTTTTCTGCACCTCGTCCTCCTTTTCCACCTGGAGGTATTCATACTCCTGTAGATATGTCTGGTCAGTCGTCCGTGTTTACACAAAGTCCTGAATCTTTTTTACATGGCGGTCCTTCTGTTCCTACTGGGTATCAATCTCTTTCTGGTACCTTTGCAGGAGCATCTCCTCAACCCGTTGATCATGGGTTATTAGTTGGAAACAGTGGTAATGTACCATTGGGTGTAGGAGACATTTACATGATGTTAGGTTCAGTTCCTGTTTCCCAACCTCAAGGTGGCCAATTACCGCCTGGGGGGCAGCCTCAGTTAATGCCTGGGGGGCAACTTCAAGGTACTCCATTCGTGTCTGGGGGGCAACCTCAAGGTCAGTACGCTCCTATGGGGCAATACATACCTCAACGTCAACCCCAGCCTCAATATGTACCCCAAGGTCAACCTCAGTATCAATATCAACCTCAAGGATGGCAACCTCAAGGATGGCAACCCCAAGGGTATCAACCCCAAGGGTATCAACCTCAAGGGTACCAACCTCAAGGTCAAGGTCAACCCCAGTACCCGTATTTACCTCAAGGTTATCAACCTCAAGGTCAATACTCAGGTCAAGGTTATCAACCACCTCAAGGTCAATCATATGGTCAAGGTATGGGAACTGCACCTTACAGTTATCAATCCTATCCTCAATCCGGCTATGGGTCTCAGTATCCTCAACCTGTTATGGGTCAATACCCTAGAATGTTAGTGTGGGATCCGTCACAGGGTCAACAGGTGTTGCAGCCAAGTATACAGTCGGTACCTCAAGCTGGACAACCTGTAGTTTCTGGTCCACCCCAGCAACCGCAACCTGTCCAGTCAAGTGTTCAAACCTCTGTAACTTCGGTAGTTACTCAGCCGCCAATTGCACCTAGTACTCCATCTCAAACGGCTGCTGCAACTACCGCCACATCTACCATACTTACTTCTGGAGTATCGACGGCTCCGGTTTCTACTGTCTCTGTAACCACTCCTCAGACATCTTTACCGTTGTCTGGATCTACGATTCAAACCACGGTCCAGATGCCTGTAGGCCAGCCTGGTATAAGTACGGTTGTCACTACTCAACCTCAATTTGTTCAACCTCCGTACCAGGGACAGTACCAACCTGGGCAAGCTGTCCAACAACCAGTTTACCAGTATCAACCGTATCCTGGGTACACTTATCAACAACCTCAGCAACCCCAGTACGGTCCGGTTAATCTTGGTTTTCCAGGCGGATATAATATCCCAAATGTGACTCCTGTTCCTAGTTATCCTGGATATCCTCCTCCTGGGGCCGGTATTGTGACCCAGAGTTTTAGAGATCCTAACCGGCAGTTACCGTTTATCGCAACTTTAGATTTACCAGATTTGACGCGCCTAACGAATGATCCAATTCAATATCTTCCGTTCTGGCCGTCAATGCCAAATAAGTTGCCCAGCGATATACCCAAGTTCGAAGGTAAGTCTAGAGAGGATCCGTCCAATCACGTGATGACTTACCACCTCTGGTGTGCTTCAAATTCTATCTCGGATGATTCGATCCGCTTACGTCTTTTCCAGCGCACACTCATTGGTCTCGCGGCCAAGTGGTACATTGAGTTACCACGGGCCTCTTTTTACAATTTTAGCCAGTTAGCTACCTCGTTCTTAACTCACTTTCAGTTGCCGGTCAGATACGATAACGGCACGGAGTTATTAACTTCACTAAAACAATCAACCTCCACGTATATTTCCGATCACATTCATGAGTGGAGACGTCGAAGAAGGCTAGTGAAAGTTTTTATCCCGGACCAAATCTTAGCTGAATGGTTTGTTAAATCATTATTACCAAGAATTACTGAAGATGTAGCTAAGGCCGGAGTAGTTACTGAGGAGCAAGTCATTGCTCAGGCGCAATACCTTGACTTAGTTTACACTCAGTCAGGTACATCACACGAGAAGATTCCGGATCTTCCAAAGTCGAATCAAATCGCTGCTGCTCCTTCGGGATCTCATGCCACTGACGGTATGATTGGTATCGTGAATACAAAGAGCAAGAAGAAGTCTTCCAAGGCTTCGACTACTCCTATTATCACTTTTCCCGATTCCCCGACAGGAGAGTCTTCTCCTGAACTTACCGCCGATATTCACGCTGTAGAGTCATCTACGACCAAATCAAAAAACGGCGGAAAGAAGAAAGGAAAGAAGAAGGCTAAAGCAGACAAGGCTCCGAAGGAGAAAACAAAAAAGTAGGAAACCAATGACGAAAAGCGCAAACCTCGATATCCTTGTCTTATTTGTGAAGAGGATCATTTTACGAGAGATTGCCCTCATCGGGCAGAGGTTGTGAAAAGAGTCAAAGGTTCTCCCATTCCTGTTGTGTTAAAAAATCCATTTCCGGAGCAGGAGAATAAGATGATAGGTTCTTATGCCAGTGAAGAACCCATTTTGATGATGTCTCATGTAAGGATTGCGACTCGATCGCAAGATTATGGTGGTAAGAATCCTGTTGTCGGTAAGGAAGCAAAATCTTCTCACTCTAACCCGTCAACCTCAACTCCTGGTTCCGATCCACTACAGATCGAGAAATCTAACCCGGACTTAGTAATTAAACTGCCCGCCAAGGGTGTACTTCGAAGGTCTGCTTTCAATCCACATGCGAGAGCGGCCCAGAATTACAACATTGTTGAGGACTTAGCTGTTTCACCCTCCGCAATGTCGGCGTTAGAAGTGCTGCAATCATGCCCAGCACAACGAAAATTGATTTTGTTGGCTATAGGAGCTGTTGATGTTCAGGACCCGAATCTAATAATATTCGATCTAGAAAATAGTACACCGCGTCTCCCCCATCAAATGGCTTTCCAAATTCCAGTGATAGTCAAAAACAGGCCTATTCATAGGACTGTGATTGATGAGGGAGCTTCTACGTGTATTATGTCGATTCAATGTTGGAGATCCCTTGGTTCTCCTTCGTTGAACCAATCCCCCACCATCCTTAAGGCCTTTGATGGCCGTGGGTTCCGTCCGTTTGGTATTCTACAGGAATTGCCTATAGGGGTAGAAGGTAAAACCGTTAGTCTGGATGTGGAAGTGGTTGATGCCCCTCTAGACTACAACCCTCTTTTGGGTCGAAGTTGGTCATATGCTATGACAACGGTCGTTTCATCGGTCTTCAGAGTAATTAAGTTTCCACATAACGGTAAGATCGTGACTATTGATCAGCTGACATACTTTTCGTCCGACCCAGCCTCTTCAGAGAGTATCCAGAATGTCGGTAAGATGACAATCCCTTATAGGGATGTTGGTGTAGGTTTAGTTAAGGATTCCGGTTTACTGGGAACTTTTCCTCTCCCTCCACTAAGCGTAGAACCTTAATTTGCAACAATTCATATGATTACATCAGAAAACATTATTTATGATGATCCTTGGATCGTCCCATCTAACTCTGAGATAGACTCATTCGGTGATGCTATGCCCTTGAGTCCATATGAAATTGCTTATGAAGCTCTCTTGTCTTTTACCGACTCTCATTCAACCGAGATCGACCAAATGAATGTGGTCAGTGAAGAATCACTTTTCACCTCAACCTTAGAACGGATAGCGTTTCCCGAAGTCGTGTCATCTGACGAACAACTTCGCGAAATCCTCAGTGTAGACGATCTACCATGGGAGGATCTCCATCACAGATCTTCGTTTTTACCTAAGGATGATGCATTTGAAAATGATTTTTCATTTATCTTTACCGCTGAATATGTCAAAGACGCTCAGGATCCAACGAAACATTCTGATTCAGAGTTGAATTTAGGGAATATTTCTCGTACTATTCCCATTGATATTTCAGTGAAGCTCGGAATTGAGGAGAACATTCATATAGGTGCCGCATGTACAGAAGAAGAAATCCAAACTTACAAGGCCCTATTCCAAGAATTCTGCGATGTGTTTGCCTGGTCTTATGAGGAAATGTCGGGAATCGATCCTGCCATTGTTGTTCATGAAATAAAGACCTACCCGGATGCTAAACCCGTCCGGCAACGGTTGCGTCAGATTCACCCTCGAAAAGCGGCTGTGATTAAAGCAGAAGTTGAAAAGCTGTTGAAAGCAGGTTTCATTTATCCGATCCCATTAACGGATTGGGTATCGAATATTGTTCCGGTCAACAAGAAACAAGGAACAATAAGAATATGTATCGACTATAGGGATATCAATCGAGCTTGTCCAAAAGACAACTATCCTACGCCTTATATCGATCAAATTATTGATGATTGTGCCGGAAGTGAAATGTTTTGCTTCATGGATGGTTTTTCGGGCTATAATCAAATCAATATTCTACCTGCCGACCAACCAAAAACGGCATTCATTTGTCCATGGGGGACGTTTGCTTATTGCAAATTACCTTTTGGGCTTAAGAATGTCGGGGCCACTTTTCAACGGGCGATGTCTTACGCATTTCACGACATCAAGCACATTGTGCAACCGTATCTCGATGATTTGCCTGCTCATTCTTTACGTCAAGCTGATCACCTTGTCCACCTACAAGCAATCTTTATGAGGTGTAGGCATTATCGAATTCGGTTGAATCCCCACAAGTGTGTTTTCTGTATAGAAACAGGTCGATTGCTGGGATTTGTTGTTTCAAAAGCCGGCATTCGCGTCGATCCCTCGAAAGTCGAGGCTATCATCAAATTGCCTCCTCCTTCGAGTTTGCGCCAACTCCAAAATTTGCAAGGGAAAGCAAACTTTTTACGCCGATTCACCCCGAACTACGCCGAGGTCACTAAAGGTTTTACACGGTTGTTGAAACAGAACGTTCAATTCTTTTGGGACGAGATTGCCCAACAATCTTTTGATGCACTTAAACACGCGTTGACCCATGCACCGTTGTTGCATCCTCCCAACTACAACCAGAATTACTTCTTATACCTCACAGCTTCGCATTCCACCATTGGAATGGTGTTAGTTCAAGAAGATGAATTCGGAGCGGAGAATGTGATATATTATCTCAGTAGGACCTTAAATCCCACTGAGCTAAAATATTCGCATGTGGAGAAATTGGCCCTGGCAGCCGTTCAAGCTGTCCAACGTTTTCGTCACTACATTCTTCTCCGTAAAACTACAGTTATTTCGGATTGCAACCCTATGATTTACATTTTGACAAAACAACTGCTAGGGGGAAAGTACTCTAAATTGATCGTTATCCTGCAAGAGTTCGACTTGGAGTTCGAGAAGTCCAAGTCTAAGAAATCCTTAGTTTTTGCGGAATTGATGTGTGACTTCCCGCGTACTGACACAAAGACTGTGGCGGAGGAGTCCATTGCGGACGAATCTTTGTTTCTTATCAGTACTTTAGATCCGTGGTACGGTGATATAATCATCTATCTCCAAACCCAAACCTTTCGGCCTAAAGTTTCAAAGGCGGAACGTCGAAAAATTCGGTTTCAATCCCAGCAATACAAAATTATTGGAGATACACTTTATCGCCGGGGGGCAGACTTAGTTTTTCGACGTTGTCTAACTCACGAAGAGGCTGAGAGGGTTTTGAATGATTGTCACTCTGGAGCATGTGGCGGTCATATGTCTGGGTATGCCATAGCTCAGAAGGTGTTGCGCGCTGGTTACTTCTGGCCATCTATGTTTAAGGATTGTATCATTGCAGTCAGGAAGTGCCACAACTGCCAAGTGTTTGATCGAAAGATGCACGCACCGCCTGCTCCTCTCCACCCTATAATTGCCATTGGTCCATTCGCCAAATGGGGTATCGACTTTATTACTTGTAACCCTCACTCGGCCGGGGGGCATGCGTATATCATCCTCGCGGTTGATTATTTCACTAAATGGGCCGAGGCGATGCCTACATTCGACGCAAGCGGCAAAACAGCTGCAGTTTTCGTATTCAATCATATTATAACTAGGTTTGGTGTCCCACAAGCAATCATTACTGACCATGGGAGCCATTTTCGAAACATCATGATGACTGAGCTTACAAGCCAGCTTGGTTTGCGCCACGACAGCTCTACTCCTTATTATCCGCAAGCCAACGGTTTGGTTGAGTCTATCAACAAAGTTCTAGTTATCATGATCCAACGAACCATTGGTATTCATCGGTCAAATTGGCACAACATGTTATTTTCGGCTCTATGGGCATACCGAACCTCAGTGAAAACCTCAATAGGGTTCACTCCTTTCCAGCTAGTTTATGGCTTGGAAGCTGTGTTACCCATTGAATGCGAAATCCCATCACTTCAAATGGCTGTCGAATTACTCCCAGCTACTTCCGAAGAGGAGAAACGTTTATTGTACTTAGCTAAATTAGATGAGACTCGACGTGACGTTGCATTGGCAATCGAGACTCACGCAAAGCGAATGAAAGCTCAGTATGATAGAAATGTGACCCCTCGAAGTTTTTCGGAGGGAGACCTAGTGCTTTTATATGATCAAGCTAACGATAAGCTAGGTGCTGGAAAATTCGTTCATATGCGGCATGGACCCTATATTGTAAAGCGAAAGCTAGCAAAAGGGGCTTATGAGCTGGTAGATTTTGATGGGGACTCTTTGGGTAAACCCAGAAATGGACTTTACTTAAAGAGGTATTATGCTTAAATGGTGGGTATGGAGGATTTTTAGTTAGGTTAGGTTTTCTTTCTAGCTAGTGTGATTGTTAGTTAGTCAGTGTGCTTAGCTTAGCGAGTGTGTTTTTTCGTCGTTATTCTGGCTTATCTTGGTTTTGCTCTTGATATTGCAGATGTCGATGCCTCTCCAAACATACATTGGATTTGCTGATGGCGCTTGTCGTAGTACACGGAATATTTCTTCCGCAGCTTGGGTTATCTATTCACCCTCTAACGAGTTAGTTTCTATGCATGGGGTAAGCCTCGGTCAAACAACGAATAACATTGCAGAATACAGTGCAGTGGTTGAATTATTATCCGAATCTATTTCATTTGGAATTCGACGTTTGATAGTGAGGTTAGATTCTGAACTTGTTGTATTACAGCTTAATAGAGTTTATGCCATTAGGAATCCTGTGTTATTAAGGTTGTTTTTGAGAGTGCGTCTCTTGGAAGGTGAATTTGATTACATTGAATATCAGCATATTCCAAGGTCCTTAAATACATTAGCAGATGCAATTTCTTCTCGAGTGTTGGACAGACATTTACAATAATCATGCAAGTAAATTTAAAAACATTTCATCATACATGTTAAACAAGATAAGCCGGTAATAGTGATATATATATAGATAGGAGTGTGTCAAAAAATATACATCGTCTTCGATCATAGGTTGAAAAACACCTTATGATCGGCAAAAATGATAGGGTACAAAAAAGTCAAAAATGTCACATGTGTCTACAAAATGACTAGCCAATCACTGGTGGTGCTCCCTGTACGACACCACTGCATAGGCTACCTTGCGCAAAAATCTCCTAAACGGTCCAGGGACCGCGACTACATAGCGCTGAAGTCTGATAGGAATATCATCCATAGTAGTCTCAGGTATATCCGCCGTCAGACGCTGTAGATCATGCTCCAACTCAGCTAGTACCTCTGCAGCCGCCGCGTCCTGTGGGGCCGGTACCGGTGCAACTGGATGTCTCCTCTCAAAAGGCCGGAGGTTGGCTGGACGCTGTGGACCAACATCTGCATTTTGAAAATTTTACTGTCAGTTTTGAGACGATATATATAAAAAACAAAAAAAATACATAATTTGAAAACTCGTGAAAAATAAAGTACCTCTGTCGTCCCATTGTTCTCCCTGTGGAAGAACCATGTCCGGATCACCTCGAAAATCTACTCCGGCATACAGAAAGTCCTGAATCGCAAACACCTGGTCCTCTAACCAGTGAAAATAACTGTCAGTAAATTGAACAACTGCCGCACCCTCGTCCGGATGCCGGGCCATCACCATAACCCATCGTATCAGCTTTGGCTCCTGAGGACCCAAAATATCAATAGTGAGATGCTGAGGGATCAGCATCGGAATTCTCTCTAGGGCAAAGCTCACGACTATAGGCCCATATCCAAAGGTCTTTAGTTTCCCGGTCTTTGCCCTGGTTAGTTGAGCTTTCAAGTTAGCCGACACCGCATCACACCAGTTGAAGATGGTGCCTTGGAGACAGTCAATTGCCATCCGCATTTGGGACCCAGTGGCAATATGTAAAGTGTCTGAGCCACAAATCCTGGTCACAGTGAAAGCTAAGACCATGAGTTCACGCCGAGAGATGTATTTGATCTCTATGCCTTTCGCATGGTGTCGATCAGGTAGGCACCAATCTGCTCGGAGACTATCAAGGGATTGGCCACCCGGCCTAGTCCCTGCTAGATTGAGTTGCTCGCCTCTATTCGGCAAGCCAGTGAGAAAGTAGATATCAGAGGGCTCTATCTCGAGTTTTTGCCCCCCGATATAAAAGCATTGCTCTTGAACGTTCCATCTCTCGACCAGCCACTCAAAGAATCTTACCTGAGCCCTCATGCCAGGTATGGCCCAGTATTTGTATAATCCACATCCTCTTAGGGCATCGAGGGAAGGTTGATGATTGATTGCAGCTTCATCAACCTCCTCATGCTCTCTTTCTCTCCAATCCAGCATGATAAGTGCCCTACACATGAACAAACAGGCATTAGAATAAATTTTGGGAAATTTGACTGGTTATTTGTGGAGATTGGGGTTTTAAAATCCGCCTTTCACGGAGGACGCACCCCGCGTTTACAACACAGGGCGTCCGGACGCAGCTGGCCTGAAGGTGGGCTGCGTCCCCCGACCATTTTCCTGTATAGGAAAAAGTCAGGGGACGCAGGTCACCCGAAGGGCACCTGCGTCCACCAAGTGGCGCATTCTAAAACCTAAACCCCCCCAAAAAACAAAAATAAAACCTAAAAATCAACTTTAATCGGATGAAAATGAAGAGTAGGATGTTGTAAAATACCTGGAAGAGACGGCGTTCGATTCTGACGGTCGGATTTTCCGCAGCGACCACAGGAAGTTTCTTGTCAAAAGCTCCTTTTTCAACCTCAACAGTCAAACGGTAAAAATGACATGGTAAAAAGTATTTTTATAGGTTTTTTGGATGAATTTGTTCATTTTTCACCATGGAAAGATGTTTTTCGATGTATTTTTGCCTATCTTAAACAGGTATGAGTAATGTGTCGCTTTTGTGCAGGACAAAGGGACTTAGAGGGAAAATTGTCATTTTTCACAAACCAAAACATCAGAGTCATCTTTTAAGCCCTTTTCTGACTCCTAAAAAATGAAAAGATTGCCGAGCGTTTCTTTTACACTCGTTAAAACGGAATTAAAAGACGGTCCCCTTATAGCTCTTTTCTGACCGTAAAATCAGGAAAAGATTGACGGGTTTTTGTCGTTTCAACCTCGATACGGAAATAAAACGACGTGTCCTTGATCACTTTTTACTTTTCAGGTCAATGACACTAATTATGAAAGTACTCCTTGGTCGCAAGATCAAGCGGTTCCCCCAGGTATTATTTTATACTTTTTCGGGCTTGAGGGACACAAATCTACGAAAAAGTTCAACTTGGAGTCTTCTTAAGTTTTTCAGACTCTCTAAAATTGAAAAACGCCGAGTTTCTCCTATACTGGGCTCGTTAAACATTTCACAGTAAAGGACCCGTTCAATTACAAACAGGAACGAACCACTCCTTCCTAGGGTTCGAATCAAAACTGGGTTGGACTCATCCGAAGGATGAGCTTATAATCAAGCATATGTTATCCTCCTCAAGCTTGTTAAAAATAAAGAGGTACTTGCCAGAAATGGTGGGGGAAAAGAGAGAAGAATGAGCCTATTTGTTACCTTTTGTCTCAGAAGAAACTTTATTACCACTCTTGGACACGACACTTTTCATTCACCTGGGTTGGGAAATCCTTTACCTCACAGTTGATCAAACCACTTTGAAAGTCTTCAGCCGGGTTCCGGGGATTAACTTTGAGTCGTTTATCACCAAGCCATCTGTCGTGTCGTTATGTGTTCAAGAGGTCTGCAAGTAAAACTTTCATCTGCAAAATATTTGTCATCCATTTGACCATCCCTGAGTTAGTCCTTACAGCAACATTTCTTCAACTTAAACAATGATTTCGTGTTGTGGGCTTGCCTGCAACGGGTCACTTTCTATCGACATCAGCAGATTATCTAGAGAGATGACTTAGAAATCGTCAGTGCCTTGAAGTCTGCATGCATCAACAACAGGTTTCTCGCCTTTGACGTCAGTTTACATCATTGACTTTCGATCGAAGGATTCCGTGAAATGTTCGACATCAACTCATTCATTCACATCTCATGGATTGTACTGGGTACTTTGAGAACCATTGACATTACTGGTGGTCTCTCTAACGCTTGTTAACAGTTCACATCATCGACTGGTAATCAAGTGGTTTCTACCATGTTCGACATCGACTCATTTATTCGCATGGCTAGAATCGTACCAATTCGAGAAGTAGGAATGAAGACCCTGGATCGAGTCTTTACCATCCAGGCTGCGAGGAGTTTTGTATTCATTATCTAAGTAGACTAATCATAAACAGATGGCTGCGCCCATACTGTGTCTACAAAAGTCTATGATTATGATGTACTGCAAAATCATTCCTGTATCAGAGTAGTTAGTGTGTTAGTTAAAGTTTTAATCTGAGTATGGGAATGCCTACCTCAGTGATGATATAATCTTATACATGTATTTTGTGTTGAAAATTGCAGGTTCTGACCAGGCTCTCCACGAGATAATCCTTGAAATGATAAAGCGCTTCAACCTTCCTAGATAATACAAAACCCTAATCTATTCCAGGCTTCGCACTTTAGGGGGCAATCTGTTACACTAAAAAATGGCACCATGACTATTTACAGTTGAAATGACTCTATCAACAGTCATACTACCCTCTTAGGTAAGTCTTATGCCTCTGCTCTCCATGTCAAACTCCAAAAAAGAGAGAAAGTCTTTCAAAATGTATTTATCTCTGGGGACGCAGGTTCTCTCAACCTTACCTGCAGGGACGCACCCAATGTTCACAAAAACTGCGTCTTTGGACGCTCTGTATGTAAAGGTGCAGGTGCGTCCCCCTGAAAAGGTTAAAATGCGCAAGTTTCATCTTTAAAAAGTCACTTGTGGTTATTTCTAGAGCATTCTAGAAGGTTGTTCGACGTGTATTGAGCGCCTCCAGATGGTTCATGCACTCCTACCAAAGAGGAACTTATCCCATCAATAGGGGAGCTATCCCATCCAAAGAGGGGATTATCCCATTGATGGTGGACCTGATTAACTTCCTCTTGAGCACTATAAATACAGGCATTGGGCCAGAAGGAGGGAGGTTGAAAGCTATACATTTCTAAGGGTAAATGCTGCAGGAATTAGGACTCCCATTTAGAAGCTTGTGAGGAGAGATTGCCATCTTTGCTTGTTCTATTTGGAAGTGGGTGAGCTTTGTTAAAGTAGAGGAAGACTCTTGTGGACCCTGGAAGGAGCTTGCACAACACCAAGGCTCAGGTTGTAATGGTTCCTTTTGATTACCTTTAATGCAAATTGGTCCATTCTTCTCAATAACTTGTTGTTTATGGGTTATTTCATGTACTCCTTGGTCTATATGTTGAATATGCTTTGTTTTATGTTATAATCAGGTGCTATTTAATTGTTTGACTGTTGGTGATTGCAGGTTTTGGAGAAAAGGAGGAGCTCATCCAGATCAACAAAGCTTGGACTTCTACAACAGCGTTTGGACAAAGGTAAGAACGAAACACTTGATTTCTTATATCATAATGCATGTTTAGAGAAGGATAGCTCTAGTTTGTTTTGTTTGTCATTAGAATGTCTTAGACTTCTAGGAAGGTCGGTTGTGTCCGCACTTTTGACTGATTCCGTGTGACATACCCACATCCATAAAGCATTTGTGAGGATTTCTCGGGTTGACAAGGCATTATCGCAAGTTTGTTAATAATTATGGGAGAATAACAACACCTCTAACAACAATATTGAAGAAATATGCATTTTCATGGACTCCAGAAGCAACAAAGGCCTTCGAACATCTTAAAGAGGTAATGTGCCAAGCACTGGTCTTAGCTACACCGGAGTTCACAAAAACCTTTATTGTGGAATGTGATGCTTCAGGAAATGGAATTGGTGCTATTTTAATGAAAAATGAAAGACCCGTTGCTTTTGAAAGTCGTCCAATCAAGGGAAAGTTTTTACACAAAGCTATTTATGAGAAGGAAATGTTGGCAATACTACATGCACTTAAGAAATGGCGACCCTCCCTAATGGGAAGACACTTCAAGGTAAAAATGGATCATGATAGCGTTAAATACTTTTTAGAACAAAGATTATCCTCTGAAGAAAAACAAAAGTGGGTCAAAAAGATGTTGGGTTATGACTTTAAAATCATCTACAAAAAAGGGAAGCAAAATGTGTTGGCAGATGCACTCTCAAGAAAGGATGAGGATGTGGAAGCATTGTTGTGGCCATTTCTATTATCCAACCAGATTGGAAAAACGAAGCAAGGGAGGAATGGAAGAATGATGAAGAAGTGTGGGCACTTATTCGAAAGTTACAACAAGATTCCAGTACATCTGATACATTTAGCTGGCAAAATGATTCGTTATGGTACAAAGATTGCTTATACCTCTGTAAGAATTCCCAACTCAAACAAAAGATTCTTATGGAATTGCACACTTCTCCCTTAGGAGGGCACTCAAGATTTTTAAAAACTTACCATAGGGTTAAGAAGGAATTTTTTTGGGATGGCCTTAAATCAGATATTCAAAAGTTTATGGTGGAATGTTTGGTTTTGCCAACAAAATAAAGTTGAAATAATTAAGACTCCAGGTCTATTACAACCTTTATCCATTCCAAGCCAACGCTGGGAGGAGGTTTCAAGGGATTTCATGATACGTTTACCTACGTCCGAGGAAAAGAGTTTCATCATGGTGGTAGTTGACAGACTTACCAAGTATGCACACTTTTGTGCATTATCACATCCATTTAAAGCCAATACAGTTTCTACTGCATTTATGGAAACAATTCAAAAGCTACATGGAAACCCAAAGATTATCGTAAGTGACAGAGATCCCATTTTCACTGGAAATTTTTGGACATGATTATTTTGTTGTCTTGGTACTCAGTTAGCTCATAGCTCATCTTATAATCCTCAATCTGATGGGAAAACTGAGATAGTAAACAAATGTTTGGAAGGATATCTTCATTGCTTTGTATATGATAAACAGACACAACGGGTCAAATGGTTGCCTCTGGCTGAATGGTGGTATAACACTTCCATCCATACAAAAATAAAAATGATCCCATTTATGGCACTTTATGGATATCAGCCACCATCCATCACATCATATTTAAGAGAAAATTCTAAGGTTCAAGCAGTGGAACATCACATCGAGCATCAACAACAAGTCTAACTCTTAAAGGATAACCTCGTGTTGGCACAGAATAGAATGAAACAATAGGCAGATCAACATCACAACGAAAGAAGTGTTGATGTAGGTGATTGGGTATTCCTACGGCTACAACCATATAAACAAATGTCACTCAAGCAAGCTAAGAAGGATAATAAATTATCACCAACGTATTATGGTTTGTAAAAGGTGTTGCAAAAGATTGGTACTATGGCATACAAATTGGAGCTTCCTGTAGCTTCTTGAGTGCACCCAGTTTTCCATGTTTCATGTTTAAAGAAGGTTATAGGCGACAAGCTCCCAGTTCAAACAATATTGCCAGAACTTGACGAGGAAGGAAAAACTATATTGGAACCGGAAGAATTCACAGAAACAAGAACTCGACAGCTATGAAATCGATCAATTTCGGAGTATCTCATCATGTGGAAGAACTTATTCACTGAAGATTCGACATGGGAGGATGAGAATTTTATACAGAAGCATCCAGAACTACTCAAGCGTTGAGGACAACAATTTTTTGAAGGAGAGGGGCATGTTAGGTTCCTATAATACTAGTGATTACCCCATTACTATTGTAGTTGTATCCCTTATTAATATTGTTGTGCCCCTATTGTCCCCATATTGTTATTACTGTGCCCCATAGAATCCCTCTATTGTTATTTTTGTTCCTTTATATTATTATTGTTAGGTCGGCTGGGTTATATTGTGACTCTTTAGACTCATATATAGAAAGGAGGTTTTGTCATCTGAATCATCCAAGGATTGTTCATTTATGTAATGTAAAGGAGGTTGCCCCCTCGAAGAGGCTGAATTCTAAGGCATTGATCTATCTTTTCTATCTTTTTGTGAGCTGGTTTCATAACACTGTGGGTGAGGAGAGGATATCCCTGTATTCTTCCACCTACTTCTGCTGCATGGAGGAAACCTTCCCGAGGGCCATGATATTCCCCTTACTTTGAGAGCGAATAAAAAAGAAAGCAAATTTCCCAGTCTGGGGGATGATCTTACTGCGTTTCTTAGCAGAGATCAAAGAGATGGTAGTAGGTAGCACAACCTCTGGTATCATGTATAACTTCTTATCCAAAGAAATAATAACTGTGTGAGGCCTCGACTCATTTACAACATGAATCTTCCACAAGTAGGATTGGCCTAATAATACATCACAAACTTCAAGAGGAGCAACATCACACAATACCTCATTCGTGAAGGGATTGATATTATAGGGAATGCAACATTGTTGGCTGACACAGATATTTTATCCTTGGTGAAGCCACCTGATAGTGTATAGTTGTGGGTATGGTGTGGTTAGTAGGCCCAACCGCTTCATGACCTCTATTGAAATGAGTTTCTATTAGGTCCCTATAATACTAGTGATTAACCCATTACTATTGTAGTTGTATCCCTTATTAATATTGTTGTGCCCCTATTTTCCCCATATTATTATTACTGTGCCCCATAGAATCCCTCTATTATTATTTTTGTGCCTTTATATTATTATTGTTAGGTCAGCTGGGTTATATTGTGACTCCTTAGACTCCTATATATAAAAAGGAGGTTTTGTCATTTGAATCATCTAAGAATTGTTCATTTGTGTAATGTAAAGGAGGTTTCCCCCTCGAAAAGGCTTATTTCTAAGGCGTTCATCTATCTTTTCTATCTTTTTGTGAGCTGGTTTCATAACATTTGGTATCGGAGCTTTGGATTCTAGGGTTTCACTGCTCCAAATAGGTCATCGTGGCATTTTCTCTATAAATTTTGTTCTGCGATGTTTCAAAAGTGAAAAAAAACCCATTTGAGACAAAATCGCGTTGAACCTCGGGTCCAAATTTTAGAGCTTATCACTCTATATTTGTAGAGATATGATCTGAGGAAGTTGGTCTTTTTGCAGACTCCTGAATTACATTCCAAACAAGTGACCTGGGGAAAACCGTCATAACTTTCTCTCTGAGCATCGGATTGAAATTTCATAAGAAGCTACAAAAAGAGGACGGACTGTAGTTTCTTGTATATATTTTTCAGAGCCAAGGGTCGAAACAATGACATGTGGCACGTCGTACAAGTTCGCTCTACCGAACTAGTCTATAATCAGGTCACTGTGGGAGATTTGGCATAACGCTTCCCTGGAGAATCCAATTTTGATCAGATTGGTGGCATTGGAAAGAGGACACAAAGGGCTACTGCAAATCTCAATTTCAGAATTGGATGATCTGAAATTACAAAGATACATCAGATTCAATATCAAGCTCCTACAAAGTGAAAAAAGGTGTGTAGTTTTTTAATTGTTTTTTCCATAAGCTTGGTTTGAAAAATTAGTTTGAAGGAATTCAAAGGGCATAGTAAAGAATTATTATCAGTAATTGATGTTTAGAGGAAAGAAAATGCAAACACCTAGTATGCAACCTGAAAGCTCTAGCATGACTCATGAAGAAGAGGAAGAAATGCAATGATATAACAAATACGAGACCAAATGCAACAAGTGTCACTTGCAAAAAAAATAATGGAATCTAAGATGGATGGTTTAAAGAAATATGTAGAATCTAAGATAGATGGTTTAAAGAAATGCATAGAATCTAAGATGGATTGTTTAAAGAAAGGCGAAGAAGCTAAGATGAATGATGTGGAAGCTAAGATGGACAGATTTGAAGAGAGGCATGGAAGATTTGAAGACAGATTTGACAAAGTTTTTGCAAGAAATTCTTACTAATGGTGAAAGGGTAGTAAAGGAAACTCATGATGAGAACAAAAGAAATGTTAATCATGATTTCATAGAGTCTAATGTTGGATCGAAGACCCACCATATTCCAAAAATCGATATGAGGAAGTTTGATGGCAAGGATCCCGCAACACAGATATTACAGATGGAGCAATTTTTCGATCTCAATAATGTGCAAAACACACAAAAGGTACGTATTGCAACTTTATATTTGGAACCAAATTAGTTTGTATGGTATCAATGGCTTTTCTCTCATAAACAAATTATCACTTGGGCAATTTTTACGAAAGAATTGATAGCACATATGAAGATACAAAAAGAAACACTTTTTTTAGCCAATTGATAAGTCTCAAACAAAAGGGTTCAATAATGGAGCACATTGAGGAGTTCCAAAAATTGAACATAAGGAGAAAAAATATTCTAGTGGAGCATAGGATTGATGTGTTCATAGGGACTTTAAAAGATAATATCCAACATGATGTTCACCTTTGGGAACCTGATTCATTAGAGAAGGCATTCAGGTTAGCAAGAAAAATGGAAAGAAAAATTATGGCAACTAGGAAGCATACCACTCACAACTATAAAGATGGAAGTGTTGTTTCCCCTAGCCGTCCACAACTTATAAGGTTGACACCGCAAAAATTGGAAGAAAAAAGAGAAAAATGGATTTGTTACAGTTGTGATAGAAAATACACTAAAAGTCATAAGTGTGCTGAGAAGAAATTATTCTATGTAGATTGTGAAGAGGAAGAAGAAAAGGAGCAAGAAAGGTCAAAAGAAGAGGATATACTCTAGGAACAAATCCTAGATAAAGAAGAAATGAATCCGACCATATCTTGTAATGCATTGGCTAGAATTACCACTCCTCAAACCATCAAGATAGGAGGACAAATCAAGAAGAAAAAGGTAATAGTGTTGATTGATTCAAGAAGTACCCACAATTTTAGTCGTTGTAAGATAGCAAAAGAATTGAACTGCTTCCTATATCCAACACCAGAGTGTCAAGTGATGGTTGCAAATGGAGCAATGATAAATTTCTCTGGCAAGTGCCATAATATCAAGCTATCCATGGGAGAATATGTATTGACTAGCCCAATGCTTTCCATTCCAATGGGAGGTGCTGATGTTGTACTACGAGTCCAATGGCTACAATCCTTGGGTACAATAGATTTTAATTTTCAAGAAATTTTCATGAAATTTTCTGTGGAAGGAAAGGAAGTTGAATTAAGGGGTATTGTAGGGAAACCAGGAAAGATAATAAGCTCTAACGGTATGACAAAGCTTTTAAAAAAGGAATAAAGAGGTGTAATTGCACAATTATGTTCGCTAGATGTTTCCACATCGAAATCATCTATTTCTCCAGATCTCCAAAAAGTCTTGGACAATCATTCCAAGTTATTTGAGACTCCCAAATGTATCCCACCTATTCATGATCATGATCATGCTATTCATCTGATTCTAGGAAGTGTTCCTCCAAACATCAGGACGTACAAATATCCCTATGCCCAAAAGAGTGAAATTGAATGTATGGTTGTAGAAATGCTAGAGGCTGGTATAATTCAACCTAGTCAAAGTTCTTTCTCTACTCCAGTAGTATTGGTGCAGAAGAAGGATGGATCATGGCTCATGTGTCTGGATTATAGGGAGCTCAAAAAGCTCACTATTAAAGATAAGTTTCCAATTCTTCTCATTGATGAATTACTGAATGAATTGCATGGATCAATTTACTTCACCAAGTTGGATCTTCGTTCAGGATATCATCAAGTCAGAATTAAGACTGAAGACATTCCAAAAATAGCATTTAGAATTCATGAGGGTCATTATGAATTTTTGGTCATTCCTTTTGGCCTTACGAATGCACCTTCTACATTTCAAGGTTTGATGAATTCCATTTTCAACCCCTTCCTTAGAAAATTTGTGTTAGTATTTTTTGATGATATACTAATCTACAGCAAGTCTTGGGAGGATCATGTTGAACATGTTGACAGGGTGCTACAACTATTGGAGGAGAAACAATTATATGCAAAAAGATCCAAATGTTTCTTTGGAGTACAAGAGGTGGAATATCTGGGTCATATTGTATCTCATGAAGGAGTTGAGGTAGACCCTAGCAAAATTAGCCATTAATCAATGGAAAATTCCCACATGCATAAAGCATCTACAAGGATTTCTCTAGTTGACAGAGTATTATCGCAAGTTTGTTAAGAATTATGAGAGAATAGCAGCACCTCTAACAACATTATTGAAAAAAGATGCATTTTCATGGACTCCAGAAGCAACAAAGGCCTTTGAACATCTTAAAGAGGCAATATGCCAAGCACCGGTCTTAGCTACACCGGACTTCACAAAAACCTTTATTGTGGAATGTGATGCTTCAGG
The DNA here is from genome assembly GCA_031772625.1 of Pinus tabuliformis. NCBI lineage: Eukaryota > Viridiplantae > Streptophyta > Pinopsida > Pinales > Pinaceae > Pinus > Pinus tabuliformis. Next base: position 809,030,220 of record CM062810.1, read on the forward strand.
AAATGGAATTGGTGTTGTTTTAATGCAAGATGAAAGACCTATTACTTTTGAAAGTCATCCAATCAAGGGAAAGTTTTTACAAAAAGCTATGTATGAGAAGGAAATGTTGGCAATACTACATGCACTTAATAAATGGCGACCCTACCTAATGGGAAGACACTTCAAGGTAAAAATGGATCATGATAGCTTTAAATACTTTTTAGAATAAAGATTATCCTCTGAAGTGCAAAAAAAGTGGGTCACAAAGATGTTGGGTTATGACTTTGAAATCATGTACAAAAAAGGGAAGCAAAATGTCGTGGCAGATGCACTCCCAAGAAAGGATGAGGATGTGGAAGCATTGTTGTGCGCCATTTCTATTATCAAACCAGATTGGATAAACGAAGCAAGGGAGGAATGGAAGAATGATGAAGAAGTGTGGGCACTTATTCGAAAGTTACAACAAGATTCCAGTACATCTGATACATTTAGAGGGAAAAATGATTCGTTATGGTACACAAATCGCTTATACCTCTGTAAGAATTCCCAACTCAAACAAAAGATCATTATGGAATTGCACACTTCTCCCTTAGGAGGGCACTCAAGATTTTTAAAAACTTACCACAGGGTTAAGAAGGAATTTTTTTGGGATGGCCTTAAATCGGATATTCAAAAGTTTGTGGAAAAATGTTTGGTTTGCTAACAAAATAAATTTGAAACAATTAAGACCCTGGGTCTATTACAACCTTTATCCATTCCAAGCCAATGTTGGGAGGAGGTTTAAATGGATTTTATCATAGGTTTACCCAAGTCTGAGGGAAAGAGAGTCATCATGGTGGTAGTTGACAGACTTACCAATATGCACATTTTTGTGCATTATCACATCCATTTAAAACCAGTACAATTTCTACTACATTTATGGAAACAATTCATAAATGTATTAAATCAGATATTCAAAAGTTTGTGGCGGAATGTTTGGTTTTGCCAACAAAATAAAGTTGAAATAATTAAGACCCCAGGTCTATTACAACCTTTATCCATTCCAAGCCAACATTGGGAGGAGGTTTCAAGGGATTTTATCATAGGTTTACCTAAGTCCGAGGAAAAATGTTTCATCATGGTGGTAGTTGACAGACTTACCAAGTATGCACACTTTTGTGCATTATCACATCCATTTAAAGCCAGTACAGTATCTACTGCATTTATGGAAACAATTCAAAAGCTACAAGGAAACACAAAGGTTATTGTAAGTGACAGAGATCCCATTTTCACTGGAAATTTTTGGACAAAATTATTTTATTGTCTTGGTACTTAGTTAGCTCATAGCTCATCTTATCATCCTCATTCTGATGGGAAAACTGAGATAGTAAACAAATGTTTGGAAGGATATCTTCATTGATTTCTATATGATAAACAGACACAATGGGTCAAATGGTTGCCTCTGGCTGAATGGTGGTATAACACTTCCTTCCATACAGAAATAAAAATGATCCCATTTATGGCACTTTATGGATATCAGCCACCATCCATCACATCATATTTAAGAGAAAATTCTAAGGTTCAAGCAGTGGAACATCACATCGAGCATCAACAACAAGTCTAACTCTTAAAGGATAACCTCGTGTTGGCACAGAATAGAATGAAACAACAGGTAGATCAACATCACAGCGAAAGAAGTTTTGATGTAGGTGATTGGGTATTCCTACAGCTACAACCATATAAACAAATGTCCCTCAAGCAAGCTAAGAAGGATAATAAATTATCACCAAAGTATTATGGTCTGTACAAGGTGTTGCAAAATATTGGAACTATGGCATACAAATTAGAGCTTCCTGTAGCTTCTCGAGTGCACCCAGTTTTCCATGTTTCATGTTTAAAGAAGGTTATAGGCGACAAGCTCCCAGTTCAAACAATATTGCTAGAACTTGACGAGGAAGGAGAAATTATATTGGAACTGGAAGTAGTCACAGAAACAAGAACTCGATAGCTATGAAATCGATCAATCTTGGAGTATCTCATCAAGTGGAAGAACTTATCCGCTGAAGATTCCACATGGGAGGATGAGAATTTTATACAGAAGCATCTAGAACTACTCAAGCATTGAGGACAACACTTTTTTGAAGGAGAGGCGCATGTTAGGTCCCTATAATACTAGTGATTACCCCTTTACTATTGTAGTTGTATCCCTTATTAGTATTATGGTGCCCTTATTGTCCCCATATTGTTATTACTATGCCCCATAGAATCTCACTATTGTTATTTTTGTGCCTTTATATTATTATTGTTAAGTCGGTTGGATTATATTGTGACTCCTTAGGCTCCTATATATAGAAATGAGGTTTTGTCATTTGAATCGTCTAAGAATTGTTCATTTGTGTAATGTAACGGAGGTTGCCCCGTCGAAGAGGCTTATTTCTAAGGCGTTCATCTATCTTTTCTATCTTTTTGTGAGTTGGTTTCATAATAGTTTCATTTGGCTCCTGCTTCTGACAATGAATTGTAGTGATGAACCTTTCACCCACATGTTTGAGTGGAAGAGACACTCCCCCTCCTCTGTATCTTCGGCCTCAATCTTCTTCATTTGGTGGCGACAACAATGGTACTGGGCTCCGAATTAATAATATTCTTTTGTTTTTCATTCCCCTTGTCAGATTTTGACTCAGAATCGAAACATGCATCTGATTCTGAAGCCTTCTACTTAGCTACTGGTGACTACTTGGCTTAACACTCACTTGTGTTGTTTGTGGATCACTTATGGAATTCACACCACTTCCCTGTGTCCTTCTTTGTTTTCATGGTGTTTTTCTTTTCTTATGTCTTTGATGGGTTATCCTGGGTCACCCTACCTTAGCTTTATCCTTTTTTCTGTGGTTTGGGGGTGCCTTTCGCTTGCTCCAGATTCCCAGATCAAAATTCTCGCTTCTCTTATTTAAAATTATGCTTGATATTGACAACGTATTGCTAGGTGTTGCTAAGCGAGGAGATGTCTAGGAACTCCATCTCATATTGGATGTATTTGTGCAGACAACCATGGTACTTGATTACCAAGTGCCACTCAAAATCCTTGATACCCAACTTCATGTGAAGGGTATGAAAAATATTTGTGAACTATGGCACATCCTGGTCCCTTCCCTGTCATAGTGTGGTCCACTTTATGTACTTATCTTCATAGCTCTCGACATGGTAATACTTCTCCTTGGTGGCATCTCAGAAGGAGTTCCAAGTGGGTGTCATTGAAAATAGTGAGGATTTCCTCCCATCCTTCTGCTCACAGTAGGTTTCCCAACAGTCCTTGGTGTGGGGGCTGGCTTTGAGGAGTGAAAAAGTAATCTTTTCCATATTGGAAAAGTCATGAACCGAAAAATACCCTTCCCATAGATTTAACCATCTATCTACAACATCTGCATCTATTGGCCTTCAAATATGGGAATATCAAAGTTGACTTGTACCTTGAAGGGAGTGGTGCCTCCAGAGTGGTTGGCAGATGAAGATGTGTCGCTTGTGGGCATTTTCCAAAGGATATGGGAATTTTTTTCCATCATCACGTTCCTTTGTCACTTGAGGTATTTTTTGAGCAATATTTTGAAGTGATCTCCTGCTCCCTCATCTTTATTTCTTCTACCATGGGATGTTGTTGGGGTTCGGGAGGCTCGTCTTGCGAAGGTTCAACAAGTTCGAGCCCTAACTCCTTATACCTTGACCTCATTGGGGACATGTAAAGAAAAACAGAGAAAGAGCACATTGCTGTGATACCAATGATCCAGACTTATGTAGGAACACAACATAATATAGATATAAACATAAACACAGAGATGTAACAAAAATTAAACTTTATTTCATTAATATCAAAGAATTGAAATATGCTTACACATAGAATGGAAATAAGCTAGCTCGAGTGATGGTAGCTTATCTCTAAGAAGTGATGTGTTGGCTATATGCCTCTGAACTGTGTTATAATGAGGCTCGAAGGCCTATTTATTGTTAAGAAATAATGGAAAACCCTAAACATCCAAAAAGCTAACCCTAGGAGATGAAGTGCCAAAACTATGGGCCCCGTTCAAGTAAATTGGTACATCAACTTCCGGGGGTCATAGCTTTGGCATACGATCTTTGTTTGATGCACACGATACCTTGTTAGAAATATCTATCCAAGGACTATAACCTTCGACTGCAAGCATTAGTTAATGGGAATTGTTTTCCCATTTTACAAAAAAACATCGTTTAGGGCCTCAAAACGGTTTTGGAAGTTCACGACTCGAAAAACTGCCAAAAATAGTAAATTGTGCTACAATTAAGGAAACTAAAAAATTAAAAGAAACAATGGTGGCGGTCCAAGTGGAATTGGCTGTTGGCCACCAATATCAACCTGGATCACTAGATGAGAAATTTTAATTCCATGCATGCATTAGCCATTTTGGATTGATTGATCAGTTAACTGACAAAAGAGTTAGATTGTTGTCTCACTACACAACTAACCTTCAAGTAACTCTATTAATTGTTAGAGGTTAGTTAACTGAGTACAGTTGAAATAACTGAACTAGATTGCTAAAATTTAGCAATCAACACATGAATGACTAAACTCCAAGATCACTAACTTGAATTTTCTGATCTAAATGAGTGACAAGAGCCATGTCACACTAGTTAACTACCTCCAAGTTGTCATGTTGATGTAGAATTTTGATTTAATCAATTTGACTAAGGCTAAATTCAAATTGAGATTTTCTTGCTACAATTTCTAGTAGGTGATCTATGTGGATCACTATCTCCTTTCCCACCAAATAGTGCTTCCACTTCTTCATAGCTTGCACTGGGGAATAGAACTCATGGTTTTCGTAGGTAGTGTAGTTAAGAACTACTTCATGAAATACTTCAGAATGGTAGCATACAAGCATTCCTTCCCATGTTAAGACCGCTGCCATAACATACCTATTCACATACATTTGCACTTCAAAGGGTTTTTACAAGACTGGTAATGCCAGAGCTAGTGCTTGGTTGATCTTCTTCTTTAGTTCCTCAAAGACCCTTTGTTGACCCTTTTCCCAATGGAAACTCTTTCGAGTTTTTGTTATGGCATGGAGTGGCACTGTTACCATTGAAAACGAGGTTATGAATCTCCTCAGGCACTGTGTTGTCCCAAAAAAACTTCTAAATTAAGAAACATTAGTAGGAACCATCCATTTTATGATGGCCTCCATCTTGGAAAGATATATCTTTAGCTTTCCTCCACCTATCACATACCCCATATACACCAAAGAATGATGTGCAAGATCACACCTCTAGGGATTTTCTAGCAGTTGGTGCTTCTTTAATGTCTCCAACACATACGTCAATTTGTTAGTGTCTATGAGTCACCAGTGATCAAATGTACTCTTTCCATGTGGTTGATAAGATCATTAGGTAAAATTTTTATATTTTCAAATAAATTTTCAAATAAAATTTGACATCTCCTAGTTGTCAAATGATCATGGTTATTGTCTAGGTCAGTGCTACTCCCTCCACTTGCTCATGGTCATCATCACTCATCATGGTCATGTCATCATCCCCCATCCTAGGTCATCAAAAGAGTGAATGTGTCATCATATAGGCCATGGTCTTGGATTTCACAATGATTGTCATCATGATGTCAATCATTAAAAGAAAAAAGAGAAGTAATGTCCATCATTTGGGTCACCATCATGGGAATTAGCAAATTAGGGACAAATTGAATCAAGGTACCATTTCCTTGTGAAAAAATTATACTGCAATACAATCACCTCATCATGTCATTTCTCAAAAGTACATGTGATGTTACACCACGACCAAAGAAAAAAATCAAGTTTCAAGCTATTAAAATACCATCCAAGCATTCAAAAACTTCATTTCATCCTCTAAGATATCTTCTTCAACATTGTGCCTAATCTGAGCCACCAGAGCATCAATTTTCATCGTCAAAACACCTTGCCGATCAACTCGCTGCACTTTTGGACATTCGCTGCGTTTTTGAGTTTGAAGGTCAAAGAAAGCAAGCAACAAGTTATTTCTCATTCAATAAGTGTTCAACACTCCTAAATAAGTAATTGAAGCATTCATTAGCCTCTAATGTAGTGATTTCCTTCAAAAAATGATGAAATCCCTCTCGTAGGGTTTTATGATGCATTTTTAAGATTTCATGGTTTTTTCTTCCTTCCAAGGAGAAAATCCCAATGTTTTCAGCCTAAACACCCTTGCATACACTTGATAGACCCTCCCTAGCCATTTCCCATACTTGTTTTTTCCTATCTCACCACTTTTCCCCAGAAACCCAAACCCATGATGCATTTCTGCTGTGTTTCTGGGTTTTCCCTGTGTTTTCCTCTTTTTCCCTTCCTTCCCTCTCCCATTCTAAGAAATTTCACTACCACTGTGTCCCTAACATCTACCCCTACCCCCTAAATTTTCCCTATAATTTTCCTTAAATCTATCCCCTCCATTTCAATCGCTAAAATAGCTCCTCTGTTTTCTTATTTTGCAACCTTAAACCCCTACCCTTTCCCCTATCAAACTAGGGTTTTCAGTCAAGCAAAACCAACATCATGGCCAGTGAAAAGAATAAATACGACAAGGGGAGATAGGTCTCAAGATATAAACCAACTCATATGCAAGAGATCAATGCTTCAGAGTTCATCAAGAGGTCATTTGAATAAGTAGGCTTCCTAGGGTTTTGTGAGAAAGTACAAGAGGTGGGCTACCATTGTGAGTTGACTAATCTATTTTCCACCAATTTTGGGAAGAATAAGACCACCATAATAAGGATGAACTTCCTAGTCTTAGTAGAGGTTATAGCTTCAGCCGCTAGTATTCCCCATCAAGGAGAAATTTGGTTTAAGGGGATGAATTTGGAGATTGAAAACTACGAAGTGTTCTTGAAACCACAATATAAGGAAACCCCATCTCATATCTTTCCTAGTAGGAAAATATTGGATAAATATACTCCTTTTATGAAGATGATTATGAAATATTTCACTTTTGAAGGCAGGTTCAACAGGTTATATCAGTATCACACTAGGCTATTGATGCATTTCACATCCATCAAACAACTAAACCTACCCAATTACTTCTTCAGAAGCCTGGTTAAAATTACCAAGAAAGTGAAAACTAAAGGGAGAGACCATCAAGCAAGCTTGTTTCATCATGCTTTGATCAAAGTCATAGTTCTCCACCAGCTCACACAGATCAACATGCCATGGGAGACCTTCTTGGAGGAAACTTCTTTTTTGCCTGCCTCTAGTCAGCCAAACAGTCAGAGCACTCCCTTAGCATCATCTAAGCCATAGGAGGTTGGCTCATCAAACAAGCCATCAGTGACAAAGACACCTAGAACATAAATTTCAAAGACTTATAGTAGAGGTAAGAGACTGGTGTTTGCCCCTGAAATAGTAGAGATTCCTAGACCTAGAACTAGGGCTCAAGCAAAGATGTTTCCTAGAAAAACTATCAGTGAAGAAGGAACTCAACTTGGCACTATGAGACAAGAATCATCAAGAGGCAAAGATGATACACCATTGCATAATGAAGAACAAGCATCTCTTGATTTAGACATGGTTGACCTAGCAGAACACAATGAAGACAAAGCAACTGAAGACATAATCAAAGAGAAAGAGGCATAGATCAGGGAGCTCAAAGATGATATTGCCAAGGAAAATTTCATGGTATCCTTCTTACAACAAGAGAATAGGCAACTCAAACTAAACCTACTATTGCAAAGAAAACCATAAGGGGATCATCCATCACCAACAAGGTCGATTTTGTGGTAGAGAAAGATAAGTGTGAGGCCATCATTGATTTAGAGATGGATAATGATGCAAGGATGACAAAGAATTGCTTTGGGAAGCTTGGGGATGCATACATTTTCAGAAAATGAGAAAATAGTGCTCATTTTTAAACCTTTCTGCCACTATTTCAGACCACTCGTAGCTCCTTTGGATAGTCTGATTTCAAGGAAAATTTTCAGGGATTTGGAGTATTTTTTTCAATGCTTAATGATTCGATGGTGTAGTAGACATCTCCATCTTTCCAACCATACAATTTTCAACCAAAAAATCCCCCGGGAAGGCCTCCAAATCACCTTCCAAACATTCACTGTGCTTCTGCAATCATTCACTGTGCTTCTATGGAGGAGGCCTATTTCTGCATTTTCGTGGTGTAGAGTTGATTTTTATTGATGTAATTAGTGTAAAAATGATTTTACCTGATGTATTTGAGTGTTTTAATGATGGTTAGAGTGAATATCTTGTAATTAAATGCTTTCAAAGTCAAACTCAAATCAATTAGTGTAAAGGAGGAAAGTGGTTTCTAACTCCTCATGATGTGGCAGTGGTTAGGTAGGATTAGGAAATCGGTTCCTAGGAAGGAGGATTCGACCCCTAAGAGGGGATTTTTGTTTAGAATCTATATGTAGTTAGATGAACTCATAGAGAGGGTTGTATTCTTGAAGCTCATCTCTTGGACTAGTGTATTAGAATTTTTTGCAGAAATATATGAAGTTGCAACTATTTTTATGGGATTCTTGTGATGTGGTTATTGTATTTCTTTAGTTTTCTTTATAAATTTGATGATTAAGTGTTTCCAACATTCATCTATATTCTTCTGGTGATTATCTCTTAAGTTTTACAACATATTTCATGATCAATGTACTTTGTTTTGTCTGAGGTTTTCATATAATTTTTTTTTATTCTAAGCAAATGAATTCATACCTATATGCTCATTTTGCTTCTTCTTTCCCCCTCATCATACTACAATTAAAAATTCACTTTGTGCCATTGATTACACCTACCTTGCCTCATTCTATATCTACAACTGATCATTTGGGATACTTGACCTAGTTCTCAGACCTAGTGCTTTTGTCTAGCAAACCCTAAATCAAACCCTACTGTGCCAAATACCTAGCCTAAAATCCATATATTCTCTAGTCATTTCCATTGGTTTTGATATTTTTTTAGAGAGATCCCTCTCTGATTTGGTAGGGCTAGCTGCCAAGTCTAAAGTTGTTTTGAGGATACCTCCTTGGCTTTGTTTCTCAACCTTGGGACACTGAGGAGTGCTAACAAAATCTATAAAAGGGAACAATATTTCATTCATTAAACTCATAAATTTAGTTGATGCATTACATAGGTCGAACAGAATGACTAACCACTCCTACAAAAGTTTCCTGATTTTCAAGGTAATTTTCTAGGTATATTCTTCTTTGTCTCTCCTATGCAGGGGGTACTTTTTCTTAAGCGTGATTTTGTTCAACACCTTGTAATCAATACACACCTGCCAAGTCCCATCCTTATTTGGCATAATGATGATGGGTGACCCACATGGTGATGTACTCTATTGAATGAGACATTGTTCCAATTATCTGGGAGGCTGTAGAAAACCTCAAAAGTCAAAGTGCTAAAAATTTGATTTAGACAACTCCATGTCAAAGAGATCAATGCGATGATTCCAATGCAATTTTCATTGTGTCAAACATAGCTTGTATGAGGAATATATCACAATTTAAAGTTTAAGCCAAATAGAAAATGAGAGGGCAGTGCTGACATTGCCACATGGAAACACTAGGAAGTGCCATGTGGCAAACCAAACAACTGACATGACAAACCTATAGGTGATGAAGTGGCAAGATCAAGACCTATCCACATGGTGTTGGTATCCCAAATTTATGTATTTTTACCCCAGTTCCATAAACTGTAACCTCTATTTTATCTCTACTTAACCCTCTCTTTCCTGCACTAGTCTAAGAAACTATCTATTCCTACATATGCTTTGTATTTTATATTAAGATTTATTAAAGTAATTTATTAATCATTCTACATATATTTCATGCCTATTAAGTACCTCTTGTAACTTATGTTTAATTTCCTAGAAGTAATTGAGAAATTGAGTGTTAATTATGTGTTAGCATGATTAGTGAAGGTAGATTACTATATCGCCAACGATGATTGTTCTGAGATCTTTGTGAGTTGAATCCTTCCACGCGGATGTTTTGATCCATGAATCCTAGTTCGATTGCAGACCAACCGAGTATGGATGTCGGTGGCGCATAATCAGGGATATTTGCCAAGGATGGTCTACGGCCAGTGAAGTTCGCGTTCTATTATAACTATTAGCCAATTTTGTAATGATTGGTTGTTAGTTTGTTTAACTGAAAGGCTTGAATAGGAAAAGGGTTGTAATTAGTAGAATACGGCTAAGGCTAAAAGTCTATAAAAAATATTGACTGTAGGTAGAAATAGGGAGCGATCTAAGTTGTAATTTCATTTGCTGTGTAATTTTGTATTTCCCTCAGCTCTGGGCTAGAATTTCGCCAATATGTATATTTGTTGATTAAGTAATACAAGGAACTCACCATGTTATTCACATGCTATGTCTAACTTATAACTTATGCGTACTTGAGTGCTAATTCGTTTCGTTTCTTAAATTGGAAATGATCTGGTTGGCTAGGGCCCAACCAACCTAGCTCGTTTACCCTTGTGCTTTTGCCATTTGGAAAGTTTGTGTGAACATTTATCCTTTGTATTTGCGTGGTTTGAATGGTTCTTATATTTACTCGTAAAGTTCTGAGTTAAATTCATTTCATAGTCAAGTGTGAACAGATTCACCCCTTGGAAGTTTGATTGAGTTTATTTCTTTCCTATAGTTTCTTCCCCGCAATTCTTTATCTGCAATTCTTGTCTCGATTTGCTTCCACTTGGGTCGTGCAGGAAGTCTCTTCCTGTATCAGTGCATGTAGTTTCCTGCACTACGGTTTAATTATTTATTTCATAGCAAATGTTACATTTCTTTTCCTGCTTATCATTTTAGTTATTTCTACAAGCAAATGTATTGCTAATTTCAGTAATCGTCCTTAACATTAAGAGCACATTTCTGAAGGATTTGAGAATGATTAGATGAATTTGTCGCAAACACTTTATACTTGCACTTTATGACTTGTGACCAAGGAGCAAAAATATTGCTGAAGCTAGCTAATACATGTAGATTAATTTGAATTTTACTACTTTGATTACTTCGAATTGCTTTCATTTTATGAAGTTTACTTTCATTGCAAGGTTCAATTAATTAAAGAATTTATTTTCCATAGATAATTTATCTCAAAATCTAGTCTGCAATTGCAATTATTTTCAGCATGTCTTTCAATCTTTTCGAAAGTAAATCAGAAACATTGGTGAAGGAAACTCTGCCTCGGTGCAACAACTGGTCTCTTGTTACAAAAACAGAGTGCTCTAAGCTCTGAGACTTAGAACACCTCCACAAAGACATAAATCTTCAGTAAGGAAGGTGAAATATACTTTTTCATAGAGGTATTGTACTTGCACTAGACTTGCAAGAATATTGCAATAGTACAAGAACAGGTTGTTTGTGTAGAAGGAAAATCAATTGGGAAACAAATCTCTGCAAGGGCCCACTTGTCAGGTTGTTAGCCATCTATCTGAAGGTAAACATAGCATTTCATTCCAGCATTTAATATTTCTTTCAGTTGTGTGAAATTTCCTTTACTTGATTTACTTGCAAATTGTTCTTTTACATTCTAGCACTAGGGTTGGTTTGGTGTCAATTTCCTTTAAGTTTTTTTTTTTTTTTTTTTTTTTTTTTTTTTTTTTTTTTTTTTTTCTGCAATATTTCCTTTAAGAAGTAGGACTAGGAATAGGTAAAGTTCATACCACTTTTGGCATTTCCTATGCTTCATCTCTAAGTTTACGAAACCCCTGGGTTGACAATTAAGTGTTGAGGAGTTTGCTTAAGTGCAAGTCCTGCACCCAACATTTTGGCGCCGTTGCCGGGGAGGCAATTTGAATTGGTAAGAATTTTCCATTTTTTGCAATAGGGGTAAGTCTACTATTATTTTTCCCTGCAGTGTGCTTCTATTGTTTGGAGGAATTTATTGGTGTTGAGTTATTTTTGAAATTGTAGCTTTTATTTGAATTTCCTTTTTGTCATTTTTTGAAATGAATGCCTAAAAGAGGTAGGGGTCCGAAGCCCACTAGAGGCCAAAGAAAAACTGATAAATCTGAAACAAAATCTCATATTGGGCCTTATTTTGGAGGCAAAAAGTCCAAATAAAGTTAGACTCATCACGTAGGAACAATTAATTTGGGCTTTGATAGCAGTAGTCCAGGTGTGACATAGCCCAGAAAGGGGAAGAAGGAGGGTATTAAAACCCATAGTCAGCCTTCTCAGCCTGTTGAGAGTGGTTCACATGGAAAAACAATAATGGCATATCAGGAAGAGCATGCAGAAGGAATTGGTGAAAACCAAGTAAATGAGGAACAATCCACTTTTGGATTCCCAATTATGGATCCTGATACAAAAGTACAAATGAAAAATATTTCACCATCAACTCTTCCTCATTTCTATGGTAAGGTACATGAAGACCTAGACTCTTTCTTATTTGAGTTTGATATTTTGTGTAGAAGTTATGATTACTCATCTGATGCCCAGAAGTTAAAGTTGTTTCCTGCAACCCTCAAGGATGCAACACTCCATTGGTTCATGGGACTAGGAGGAAACACTATATCTTCTCGGGAGAAAATGAAGAGAGTGTTCTTGTCAAAATATCAGGAATATTGTAAAACTAGAGATATTCAAGATGAAATCTTTACTATGGTGCAAAATGATGATGAGACTCTAGAGGACTACTTGGAGAGATTCTTGTATATCCTTCAAAGGTCAAAGCACAAATTTTATCCAAGTACCATTAGAACCTTGTTCTTATGTGGGCTTACTGATGATGTGAGGAATAATTTAAATTTGTTAGGACAAGGGGATATTTCTCAAAAATCTTTTGATTAAATCTGTGACTTGTGCAGGAAATTCTCAAGGAACCAATATAGATCTGGTAAAGGAATTTGGAATAGAAACAAGAAAACCAAATCTACTAATGCTATGATTATTGGATTAGAAAACAAAATGGACAATATGAAAATTGAAATAATGAATACTGTTAGTAAACAAATAAACTCTTTGAAGTTTCAGCAAAAATTGGTAGAGGAACAAGAGTCATTGTCTATTTTTTGTCCAAAATGTAGAAGAAAGCATCTTTTAAGAGAATGTCCTCTCGATATTAAAGAAATTGATAAATGTGCAATTTGTGCAGAGAACCATGCCACAGAAAAATATCCCTCCATACCTAGACTGAAAGTTGTACTTGAGGGAGGAAAACCTGAAGCCGAATCACTGCATGCTATGGGAGCACGAAGAAACTGGCCTCAGGTAAGTGTAGGTATGGCTCCTAAACCTCCACCACTTTTTTTTGGTTATAATGCACATTCATATTCCTATCCTAACTCTAGTCACTCTCAACATTGGCAGCATGGGAATCAATATCAGTATGGACAACCCTCCCAATCTTGGCAACAAGGATGGGGAGGGCCAAACCATTCACATCATTCCTATCCCGCACCTATGCAATCATACCCTCCTACATATGCACCTTACCCAATGCCACAACCATCATTACCTTAGTTGAGTCAACCAATGCTACCATTACCTTTACCTCCACCGTTTCGACCTTTTCAGTTGCCTTCTCAACCTTTACCCAACCCCAATAACAAAGCGGTACAAATGATCTATTCTATGAACCCACTTGCCTCATCTAGATATCAGTCTATGCCAGTTGGAGTCAATGATCTCCAATTGAGATCAGGGAAGATAGTAACCTTAGAAAATCAAAGGCAGCCTATGGTGATTATCAATGAGAAAGGAGAGGAGGAAACTCCTAACCATTTTGAAAAATATGACACCATTCAGCCTATTCTCGTACCTTTTGAGCCCTTGTCATCTTCTTCCAACTGACCTCCCTATCCAGAGAGGTTAGTTGTGGAGAAGAAAGACCCCATTCTTAAGTCTAGCCTGACGCCCGAGCTTAGGAATCTTTTCATAAGGGCACCTTTGCTCCAAGCTATTAAATAAATCCCCATCTACAAAAAAATCATTAGGGAAATCTGTTTCAAGAAGCCAGGAAGGAGAAGATTGGAACCTCAAACTATTCAATTTGTTGGTAGAGCAGCAGAGTTAATGATAGGGTGTATGCACATGGAAAAATATACCAACCTCGGAAACCCTGTTGTTTATGTTCATATAGGTGATTTCCTTGTCCCCAATGTACTTATAGACTTGCGGGCAGCCATTAACATTATGACCAAGCAAACCATGGATCAAATTGGATTGGTCCATATTCATCCTACTCCCATTGTGCTCGAACTAGCTGACAGATCTAAAATCAAGCCGGAAGGAGTATTGGATGATGTGGCCGTTTCCCTAGACTCTTGGGAATATCCCATAGATTTCATTTTCCTTCAGCCAAAGAATCCTATGGGAGGACATCCCTTGATCTCGGGACAACCATGGCTTGCCATGGCCGATGCTTATATCGGATGTCATTCTGGCAACATGTACATTTCTCATAGAGATTCTAGGAAGAAGGTCACCTTGTATCCACCCACTAGATCCATTCAGAAGCTCTGAGACACTTTATGGTTAGAATAAAGTAGTGATGAGGAGACTCAAATTGTTTCCTTGATACATCAGAATGCTGAGTTCTCGCAGGAGGGTGAAATTCAAGACTTCTTGAATAATCTAGACACCATGCCTAATTTTGAGTCATTGAGTCAGATTTTTAGTCTAGATTTTCAGGAAGGATATGACTCTCTACCTCCCTCACCGCCATCTCTAGTGACACCTCTGTGTACTCTTGAGCCTGATACCACTCTTGTTGAGATTAGTCCAGGTAAATCCTTGCATATCAATTCAGACTTGGATCCTTCCCAACAAGAGCAGCTTGTGAATTTGTTGCGAAACCATCTTGATGCCTTTGCATGGGGCTATGAAGATATGAAAGGCATCCCTCCTGAAACTTGTACACACCATATCTATATTCAGGATGGAGCTTGACCTATCTGACAACCCCAAAGGTGAACGAACCCAACTCTAAGAGATGTTGTAAAGGAATAATTGCAAAAACTCTTAGATGTTGATTTTATCTATTCTATTTTTGACAGCCAGTGGGTCTGTCCATTAGTATTAGTCTCGGAGAAAGATGGGAGATGGTGCATTTGCATTGAATACAGAGAATTGAACAAAGCCACTCTCGAATATTACTTCCCCCTTCCTTTCATTGATCATGTACTCGATACCCTTACTGGTAAGAAGTACTTTTCTTTTCTAGACGACTTTAGCGGGTATAGCCAGATACAGATTCCACCTGAGGATCAAGACAAAACCACTTTTACATGTCCATGGGGTAATTTTTCTTATCAAGTGCTTCCCTTTTGGCTATGTAAAGCCCCAGCTACCTTTCAAAGGGCATTTTTGGATATTTTTGCTGACCTTGAGTGTGTAGAAATCTATATGGATGAATTTTCTGTGTATAGTGATTCATTTTAGGAAGCCCTCAATGATCCAGGTGGATATTGGTGGCCACCTGCCAAGTCCACCTGGACCCCCACCATTGTTCTTCTCAGCATTTTCAGTTTCCTTAATTGTAGCACAACTTACTATTTTTAGTAGTTTTTTGGGTCCTGAACTTCCGGAGCCGTTTTGAGGCCCTAAACGACGTTTTTTGGGGAATCCATGAACTGATGTCGTCCGTTCGAGCAATGACAGTGCTCGGATAGATCTTTCTAACGAGCTATTGTATGCGTCAAACGGAGATCGTATGCCAAAATTACGACCCCGGGAAGTTGATGTACCAACTTACCCCAAACGGGGCCCATAGTTTGGCGTTTCATCTTCTAGGGTTAGGTTTTGGAATGTTAAAGGTTTTTCCACTGTTTCTCAACAATAAATAGGCCTTCGAGCCTCATTGTAAGAGAGTTCAGAGGCATGTAGCCATCACATCTCTTCTCAGAGATAAGCTACCATCGCCCTAGCTGGTTTATTTCCATTTCTGGTTGTAAGCATATTTCAGTATTTTTCCATTAATGAAATGAAGTATTATTTCCACTGCATCTTTGTGTATATGGTTATCTTTGTAATTTGTTGCGTTCCTATTTAAATCCGGATCAGTGGTATCAGAGTGGTCTGCTTTTTCTCTGTTTTTCTTTGCATGTCCCCAACAAGGTCGGGATATAAGGAGTTAAGGCTTGAACTGGTTGAACCTTTGCAAGACCAGCCTCGCAAATCCCGACGACCTCCCATGGCAGATGAGAATAAAGACGAGGGGGCAGGAGATCCCATCAAAATCTTGCTCGAAGAAGCCCTCGAGCGACAACGGAACGCGATGATGGACAGCTTTGCCCAAATCCTTCAGCGGCTACCCAGAGGCAATGCATCGGCTTCCAGCAGCTACTCTGGAAACGCCACACCCTTTAAGGTACAAGTTAATTTCGAAATCCCCATATTCGAGGGTCAGATAGACGCAGATGCCGTAGATAAATGGTTAAATCTGCTAGAGGGTTATTTTTCTGTTCATGAATTTTCGAGTTGGGAAAAGATTGTTTTTGCTCTTCTCAAAGCAGCCCCCCACGTCAAGGACTAGTGGGAAACCTACTGCGAGCAGAAGGATGAAAGTACTGGCTCACTATTTTCAGCCGCACCAACCTGGGATTCGTTCCGGGATGCCATCAAAGAGCAGTACTACCCTGTTGGAAGCTATGAGGATGAATACATAAAGTGGATCACGCTGTGGCAGGGAAGGGACCAAGACGTGCCGGAGTTCACCAATCTTTTCCATACCCTTCGCACAAAGTTGGGTATCAAGGATTCGGAGCAACATTTGATACTCAAATACCGTGGCTGCCTGCACAAGTACATCCAGGAAGAAATACAATTCCTAAACATCTCCTCGCTCGGCGCAACATACCGATATGCCGTCAAGGTCGAGCAGAAGTTTAAACAAAAGAAGCGAGACTTTAGATCTGTGAATCCAAAGCAGGGGAAAGGTGCCCCTAAACCACAGAACAAAGGACAAAGCCAAGGCGGGACAGCCCAAGACAACCAGCCGAAGTTGCAAGCAAAGTACAGCGCCGCGAAGCCGAGAAAGGACACTGGAAAATGGTGCGAGTTCCATAAGAGGTCCACTCACAACACAAGTGAGTGTCGGGCCAAGCAGTGACTCGTGGCTGAGCTAAAGGTTTCAGAATCAGATGCATGTTCCGACTCTGAGTCAGAACCCGATAAGGGGAATGAAAAAGGGAAGCAGATCATTGATGCGGATCCCAGCGCCACTGTTGCTACCGCAAAGATCTAGAAAAATGAACCCGAAGATCCAGAGGAGGAGGAGCGTCTCTTCCACTCCCAGATGTGGGTAAAGGGCTCCCCGATACAGTTCATTGTTGATAGCGGGAGTCAAAAGAACCTCATTTCGGCAGAGGTCGTGAAGCGGTTGGGCTTACCGACCACAGCACATCCACAACCATACACCACTGGGTGGCTTCACCAAGGACGAGATCTTCGCGTGAGCCAGCAGTGTCGCCTTCCATACAACATCAAGCCCTTCACGGATGAGGTATTGTGTGACATTGCTCCCCTTGATGTTTGTGATGTATTACTAGGACAACTATACTTGTGGAAGCGACATGCTGTGTATGAATCAAGGCCCCGTGCTGTTATTATTACATTGGGAAATAAGTTGTACAGGATACCAGAGGTAGCACCACCTACCGCCATCTCTTTGATTACTGTAAAACAATGCAGTAAGATCATTTCCAAAACCAAGAAATTTGTTTTCTTGATGATACGCCCTCAAGGAAAGAAGAAGACAGTGGCCGCGGCCTCCAGACGAGGTCCCTCTGCACGACAACTACAGATGGACAAGGTTGTGGAGGAGTACGAGGACATCTTCAACTCCTCGGAAGGGGTTCCTCTGCACTGTCAAGTCAAGCACTCCATCGATCTGACCCCAAGTGTGTCGCTACCTAATGGACCAATTTATCGATGCTCCGTTCTGGAGAACGATGAAATCAAGAGGCAGATTCAGGAGCTCCTGCAGAAAGGTCACATCCGTCCGAGTTCATCGCCCTGTGGGAGCCCGATCGTGTTGGTACAGAAGAAGGATGGGACGTGGAGACTCTGTATTGACTATCGGGCACTGAACAAGATCACTGTCCGTAATAGGTACCCGATCCCGCGGATTGATGACCTCCTAGACCAACTAAAGGGGGTGAAATATTTCAGCAAGATCGATCTGAAGTCAGGATATCACCAGGTACCAATCGAACCCTCTGATGTGTGGAAGACTGCCTTCAAATCCAAGGAGGGCCTCTTTGAATGGTTGGTTATGCCTTTCGGATTGACGAATGCTCCTACAACCTTCATGAGGCTAATGGATGACATCTTATGGCCATTCACCAACTCCTTTGTAGTAGTATACTTGGATGACATTCTGATCTTCAGCCAGAGTTGGGAAGAGCACCTCCACCACATCCGACAGGTTCTCCAAACACTGCGACAACACAAGCTATGTGCCAATTTGGAGAAATGCACTTTTGGCATGACCCAGGTTTAGTATCTGGGATACATCATTGATGAACAGGGGGTGCATGTCAATCCAGCCAAGATCGAAGTCATTCGGGATTGGCCCTCTCCAACCACTCTAACAGAGCTCCGCAACTTTCTAGGTCTTGCCAACTTCTACCGCAGGTTTGTGTTGGGGTTTTTTCATATTTCTTGGCCCTTGAGTCAAGTCACCAAGGGAGGGGCGAAAGCAAAATTCTTTTGGTCTGAATCTCAACAGAAGGCATTCATGGAGTTGAAGGATCGCCTCTGCACAGCACCAGTGCTCGCGTTACCAGATTTACAACAACCATTTGAGGTCGAGACAGATGCCTCTGACTATGCTATTGGTGCAGTCCTTACTCAACATGGACATCCAGTGGCATATCACAGTGAAACACTTTCAGACACAGTCCGGAAGTACCCCACTTATGATAAAGAAATGTATTCCATTGTACAGGCCTGCCGACAATGGAAGCATTACATTTTGGGGAAGGAAACGGTCATCCACACAGACCAACGACCCCTGCAGTTCATACAGACCCAAGGGAAATTGCAGAATGATCGCCATCAGAAGTGGTCTACATACCTGCAACAGTTCCACTTGAATATCAAGTATAAGAAGGGCAACACCAATAATGTTTCAGATTGCCTCAGTAGACCACCGATCATGGCGTTAACCACCGTGCTCAACTCTTGTGGGCACGAGACTTCTGATTGGCCACTTCTCTACAAAAGCGACCCAGAATTCGGCCACACATACCAGACACTCTCGGAGGGTTGGCATGTTCCAGATTTTAACCTCCAGGATGCCCTATTATGCCACCTCGGTCACCTTTGTGTTCCTTCAAGCGAGCGTGCAAAAATGATTTGGGAAACCCACTACAGTCGGGCTGCTGGGCATTTCGAGGTCGAGAAAACAGTGGCAGTTCTGCAAAATTATTTCTATTGGCCGAATCTTCGACAGGATGTTGGGAAGTACATCAGATCATGTACTGCCTGTGCCATTGCCAAACCGACCATTAAGAAGCACGGTCTCTATACCCCGTTGCCTACCCCTAGTCGACCTTGGGAATCCATCTCCATGGATTACATGTCAGGCCTTCCTTCCACTAAGCATGGAAATGACTGTGTTTTTGTGGTCGTCGATAGGTTCTCGAAGATGGCCATTATGGTGGCCTGCAAGAAGAATATCACAACATAAGCCACTGCTAAACTCTTCTTTGAACGAGTGTGGGTGCACTTTGGGATCCCACAGTCTATCATCTCAGATTAGGACAGTCGGTTTCTCAGCACATTTTGGTCCAGTCTCTGGTCAATGCTGGACACCAAACTCACGAAGTCCACAACCTTCCATCCTCAAACTGATGGCCAGACAGAGGTTGTCAATAGGATGATTGTGCACATTCTGCATGTATAACTCAAAGCATCCACACACATGGGACGAGAGCCTCCCCTATGTTCAACACAGCTACAACCGAGCTCTTCACAGCTCCCCTGGCCATAGCCCTTTTCAGGTGTTTTTGGGATTCCAGCCACTATGCCCCATTGATGTGGCCATGCCACTTGCAGCTACTCACATAAATTCAGCTCATGTCCAGTCCGAAACAGATAAGGCCACCAGCTTCATTGAGCGCATCCAACACATCCGCCAACAGGTCCATGATATTCTTGAGAAATCAAATGCCAAGTACAAGCAGCGACATGATCAACATCGGGTGCCACACAAGTTTCAGGTGGGCGACAAAGTCTGGTTGCATTTGCAAAATGAACGCCTTACTGGAGCCTATCGGAAATTGAGACCACTCCAATATGGTCCTTACACCATTACTAAGGCTATGGGAGACAATGCATTTGAGCTCAGCATTCCCCCATTCCTTGGCCTGCACCCAGTGTTCAATGTGGACCACCTTCGGCCATACTTTCCACCATTGCTAGACACATCTGACATTGCAGAACAACTCAAACCCACAGAATTAAATCCAGATTGCATGGAACAAGCTGCAACTGATCGGATCATGGACACACAAATCAAGAACACTCGCCAACAGAATATCCAACTGTATCGAGTTGTCAAAGCAGGCCAACTCCTTCAGCAGGGCAAGTGGCTCACCAGGGAACAAGTTCAGCAAAAGTTTCTTCATCTCATGGAGGAGCTCAACGCAATGGGGACCATTGCTTCCCAAGGGGGGAGGAATGATCCAGGTGGATATTGGTGGCCACCTGCCAAGTCCACCTGGACCCCCACCATTATTCTTCTCAGCATTTTCAGTTTCCTTAATTGTAGTACAACTTACTATTTTTAGCAGTATTTCGGGTCCTGAACTTTCGGAGCCGTTTTGAGGCCCTAAACGACGTTTTTTGGGGAATCCAGGGGCAACATGGGTCCATGGGATGGACAGATGTCGCCCGTTCCAGAAATGATAGTGCTCGGATAGATCTTTCTAACGAGCTATTGTATGCGTCAAACGGAGATCGTATGCCAAAGTTACGACCCCGGGAAGTTGATGTACCAACTTACCCCAAATGGGGCCCATAGTTTGGCGTTTCATCTTCTAGGGTTAGGTTTTGGAATGTTAAAGGTTTTTACACTGTTTCTCAACAATAAATAGGCCTTCGAGCCTCATTGTAAGAGAGTTCAGAGGCATGTAGCCATCACATCTCTTCTCAGAGATAAGCTACCATCGCCCTAGCTGGTTTATTTCCATTTCTGGTTGTAAGCATATTTCAGTATTTTTCCATTAATGAAATGAAGTATTATTTCCGCTGCATCTTTGTGTATATGGTTATCTCTATAATTTGTTGCGTTCCTGTTTAAATCCGGATCACTCAAGAATCTAGAAAAAGTCCTTCTTCACTGCCAAGAAGCTCATATCACCTTGAGTGAAAAAAAATGTAGATTAATGTGCAAGGCAAGGGTGGTTCTTGGCCATCTTATTTCTAACAATGGTATCTAGGTTTACCCTGCAAAAATATAAATTATTTTGAGTTTCCCTATACCCAAAACTCAAAGGGAAGTGAGAGTTTTTCTAGGACATGCAGGCTACTATAGGAGATTCATTGAGAATTTCTCAATGGTAGCCACCCCCCCTTTCTGACTTGTGACTAAGGATAGTGAGTTTTCTTGGTCCACAACTTGCCAATAGTCTTTTGAGACATTGAAGGAAAAACTAGTCCAGGCACCAGCTTTGAGAGGACCAAACTGATCCCTGCCATTTCATATTTCCTCTGATGCCTCAAATACTGATATTTGCACAGCTTTAGGACAAGAAGAAGACAAACAATATTATGTTATTTATTTCATTAGTAAAAACTTGTCACTCATTGAACTCAATTATACAGTTACTGAGAAAGAGTTTTTAGCTGTAATTTTTTCCATTAATAAATTCAGACATTATATTACAGGTTATGAAGTCTTTGTACATACTTACCATTCTGCAATAAGATATTTGATGAATAAAGCATTAACTAGTGGTAAGGTGACTAGGTGGTATTATTGTTACAGGAATTTAATATTACCATTATTGATAGACCAGGAAAATCAAATGTAGTAGAAGATTATATTTCAAGATTAAACAATCCTAGTGAAGCAATTCCCGTTAATGATGATTTTCCTGACGAACATCTTTTTTTAGTGTCAACAAAATCCCCATGGTTTGCTGACATAGCTAACTATTTAGTCACTGGAAAATTACCGCCTCACTTATCTGCTCGTGAAAAGCGAAATATCATATAGAAAAGTGCTGCATATTCCTGGATTCAAGGAGACCTCTTTTACACTGGAGAAGATCTCATTATCTATAGATGTGTAAGAGAGGAAGAAGTGTTTGATATTTTAAAATCTGCCTATGATGAACCTTGTGAGGGTCACTTCGTCGATAAGCAGACTGCATGTAAAGTGTTATGAGCTGGCTATTTTTGGCCTTTCTTTTTTAAGGATGCCAAACAATATGTCAAGTGCTGTGATAGCTATCAGGGAGTTGGCCAGCCTAACCAAACCAATGAAATTCCTTTATTTCCTCAGGTTATGATTGAGCCTTTTGAAAAATGGGCCATTGATTTCATAGGACCAATAAATCCAACATCGTTAAATAAAAAACATATTTTGGTTTGTAAAGATTTCATTACAAAATGGGTAGAAGCTAAAGCTGTTTCTTTTGCTATTGAAAGAGTTGTTGATTTTTGTTTTACTGAAATATTTACTAGATTTGGTGTGCCTAGAGAAATTATTTCTGACAATGGACCGCAGTTTATTTCTAATCTGGTATAGGGTGTGATGGAGCAGTATAAGATACGACACAGGAAATCCACACCGTATCACCCGCAAGAAAATGGTCAAGTGGAATCCACAAATAAGATGATTGAGTCCATCCTCACAAAGACGATAAATATTCATAGAAAGGATTGGGTTGACAAATTACCGGAAGCATGTGGGCATACCGAACAACTTGGAGAAACAACACAGGACACACAGCATATGAGCTGGTGTATAGAAAACAAGTCCTCTTGCCGATAGAATTCCAGATTAAGACTTTCAGGACTACAGTCCAATTTAGATCTCTTTGAAGCACAATAGCAATGTCTTCTACAATTGAATGAGTTAGATTAATTCTGACGGGATGTTGTTTAGCAGAACATCTTGGTTCAACAACAGTGCAAGAAGTGGCATGACAAGTCCATTCAGAAAAAGAAATTCCAACTAAGTGATTGGGTACTCCTTTATGATTCTAGATTCAAATATTTTAAAGGGAAATTCCACACACACTGGATAGGACCCTTTTACACTAAAAAATGTCACCATGGCTATTTACAGTTGGTGTGGCTCTATCAACAGTCATACTACCCTCTTAAGCAAGTCTTATGCCTCTGCTATTCATGTCAAACTCGAAGAAAGAGAGAAAGTCTTTATAAATATGTTTATCTCTGGGTACGCAGGTTCTCTCAAACCTTGCCTGCAGGTACACACCTATTGTTCATAAGGTCTGCGTCCAAGGACGCTCTGTATCTAAAGGGGCAGGTGCGTCCCTCTGAAAAGGTTAAAATGCGCAAGTTTTATCTTCAAAAACTTACTTGTGGTCATTTCTAGAGCATTCTAGAAGGTTGTTTGACGTGTATTGAGCGCCTCCAGATGGTTCATGCACTCCTACCAAAGAGGAACTTATCCCATCAATAAGGGAGTGATCCCATCCAAAGAGGGGACTATCCCATTGATGGTGGACCGAATTAACTTCCTCTTGAGCACTATAAATACAGGCATTGGGCCAGAAGGAGGGAGGTTGAAAACTATACATTTCTAAGGGTAAATGCTACAGGAATTAGGACTCCCATTTAGAAGCTTGTGAGGAGAGATTGCCATCTTTACTTGTTCTATTTGGAAGTGGGTGAGCTTTGTCAAAGTAGAGGAAAACTCTTGTGGACCCTGGAAGGAGCTTGCACAACACCAAGGCTCAGGTTGTAATGGTTCCTTTTGATTACCTTTAATGCAAATTGGTCCATTCTTCTCAATAACTTGTTGTTTATGGGTTATTTCATGTACTCCTTGGTCTATATGTTGAATATGCTTTGTTTTATGTTATAATCAGGTGCTATTTAATTGTTTGACTGTTGGTGATTGCAGGTTTTGGAGAAAAGGAGGAGCTCGTCCAGATCAACAAAGCTTGGACTTCAACAACAGCGTTTGGACAAAGGTAAGAATGAAACACTTGATTTCTCATATCATAATGCATGTTTAGAGAAGGATAGCTCCAGTTTGTTTTGTTTGTCATTAGAATGTCTTAGACTTCTAGGAAGGTCGGTTGTGTCCGCACTCTTGACTGATTCCGTGTGACAAATTGGCAACTCCGCTGGGGATAGATTCCATTGATGAGAAGAGTCTTTTCTTTTGTGTGAACTTTGCTTTGAGAAAATTGGTTTATTTTTCTGGTTTTGGCTCTGTGACCTTGTCTCTGGGTGGGTTAGCTTAGGATTAGTTTTATTTTGGGTTTTCTTGAGTTTTTCAGTAGGACGCACCCTCTGAGTGCTGCACAGTGCGTCCCTGGACGCACTTTTGCTGTGTGCACAGAGCGGGCCCGCACCTGTGCTAACGGGTTGCCTGCGTCCCCTGCCAAAATTTGAGAAAATTCCATTTTTTGCCTTTTTTGCTCTTAGATTTTGTTTTTTCTTAGTTTTTTCTACCCAGATTCATTAGTCCCTTGCCCAGAATCTTCACCTGAACTTGTTTCGATAGCATTGAGTGTTTTAGTGGATTTCATCGAAGTGTAAGCCCTAGGGTTTGATTTTGAGTAGGTCTTGTAGTGACTTTAGCGGTAGGAGTTGTCAAGCCTTAGATCTCTCTGGTTTTGTCAACATTCTAAGAAGTCAGACCTGTCATAAAGTCTACTTGTAAGAGCAACTTACCATCGAGTTGTCTTTTGGGCCAATTTCGAAGTGCTTGTTGTTTAAGTCTTGAATTCCATTTTACAAAAAGAACAAAAAGATTTGAGTTTTGTTTTGACTAGTCTTTTGATTCTGCATTAGCTGGTCCTTGATTTGATTTTGATCAAGTAAAACAACCTAGAATCATCTTTGTGAGCTTTTGCCTTGTTAGGTTTGCTTAGTGTAATCTCTCTTTTGATTTGCTTGTGAGTCAAGTTTTCATAGTTTTGTAGCTTTTGAGATTGTTTTTTGTTAAAGGTAGGTTTACATGCTTTATTAAAAAGAGAAAATACAAAAACATCTCCTTTGAAAAGTTTTGTTTCAAGTAGCTTTGAAAGTTTTGAAAGAAAAAGAGTTTTTCGTGCAAGTAAAGAGTGGTTATGTTTGTGTGCTTGAAAAGAAAAAGAGAATTGTTTCTTTGATTGTCTTTTCTAAGGAAGTTGTTTTCTATAAAAATTGCATTCTCTCAACTCTCTTAGTTAAGAATTTCATTGAAAAAGCAAAGTAGCGTAAATCATCTTAGGTGCATCTTTGTAGTGGTTGGAGTCGAGTTTACACACCATTGGTTTCACTTCCATTACCTTGTGACTTTAAAGAACAACCATAAAAGTAACGCTTAAAGTAAAATTGAAATAGTAACTTTTATTTACTAGGGCTCTGAAGCACCAATTTAGATCAGGCTAGTGTCTTGGAGTAGGTGAGTAATTAACTCTCCAAGACAACAAAACCAAACAAGTAGCTTATCTTGTGATAGAATAAATCCAATTGTCTCACTTGTACTCTGGGAAAGCTCCTCTTAAAGGAGAAGCATGAGCTCGTGTCCGAACCAGTGAGGGGATCATTCCCCCCTCGTTGGGAACGACGCCAGACACGCACGTATTACAAACGGTAAACCTCGAATTAACCATTGTCGAGGAGCCAGGGGTCACTTGTCGGTAAACCTTGGATTATTGTCAAGGAGCCGGCAAGGGGATTGAGCTTGCTACTCTGCCCTTGCGTGCTGTCGGAGTTTAGACTGTTCCCCCAGGTGCATTTGTTGCGGTTGGTAACCTTAGTGGCCATTATCTTTAGGATTCTACCGAGGTGACGGTGGAGGGAAGGTCCCACTGTACCTGGAGCAGACGTCGGCTAGACTCACTTGGATTTTCTGGGGGGTTCACTTCACTCGAGACGGTTAAAGTGGAGGAACTTGGTCCAGTCTATTCATTAAGCAGGTTGCCGGGGTAACTGTTCCACCCGCCACTTCTGTACTGAATCCAGCGAGGTTGGGCTTCATCACCAACTAGCGCTTTCGGTCTGGAAGGCTACTGTTTGTGTTTGGTTTGACGCCCTAGATTCTTTAGGCGAGTGCTTCAAATTTGTTTGGTTCTTTAGAGACTTTAGGTGGTTTGATTTGAAAATTTTACTTTGTTTTCGTGTGTAGTAGTTAAAAGTTTTTAGCTGTGGCGGAATTACCGAGACAGTCCCGTAGACTTCGGGGCCAGTCTCCTGAAGTTGTTTCTGTGGCCGAATTGTTGAGAAGATCCCGTAGACTTAGGGGTGAACCTCCTTAAGATGAGTCCAGTCATCTAGAAGGTTTAAAGGTCCTTGTAACTCCTCCTAGTGGCAGTAGAGTAGGTTCACCTGAAGAAGGAGAATATTCCTTGGTAGTCCATCCAGATTACCAAAGTTTAGAGACAGGTTATAATCCCGAAGCTGTTACAGTTTCTGAGCTTGTTGGTAGTTTTTCGTCTGCTAGTGATACAGGCGAAGAACCAGAAATATCCGAACCTGTTACTCCGACTCCTAGTGTTCCTGATTCACCGAGAATAGAAAGAATTATCACCGAAAATCTTCCTGTTGGTTTGATTGCTATTGAAGAACTTGTTCCAGAGGAAGAAATAGGCGTCTCTGATCCTGAAGATCAAATTACCCTTGATCTAAGGGAGTGTGAATCGATCTTTTACAGTCCTCCTAGAAGTACTACTTGGTACCTTTCGTTAACCAATTATTTAGACAACTTTGGGCTAGGTTTTTCCACACCTCGTACTCCTTTTCCGCCTGGAGGTATTCATACTCCTGTAAATATGTCTGGTCAGTCATCTGTGTTTACACAAAGTCCTGAATCTTTTTTACATGGCGGTCCTTCTGTTCCTACTGGGTATCAATCTCTTTCTGGTACCTTTGCGGGAGCGTCTCCTCAACCCGTTGATCATGGGTTATTAGTTGGAAACAGTGGTAATGTACCATTGGGTGTAGGAGACATTTACATGATGTCAGGTTCAGTTCCCGTTACCCAACCTCAAGGTGGCCAATTACCGCCTGGGGGGCAGCCTCCGTTAGTGTCTGCGGGGAAACCTCAAGGTCAGTACGCTCCTATGGGGCAATACATACCTCAAGGTCAACCCCAGCCTCAATATGTACCCCAAGGTCAACCTCAGTATCAATATCAACCTCAAGGTCAAGGTCAACCCCAGTACCCGTATTTACCTCAAGGTTATCAACCTCAAGGTCAATACTCATGTCAAGGTTATCAACCACCTCAAGGTCAATCATATGGTCAAGGTATGGGAACTGCACCTTACAGTTATCAATCCTATCCTCAATCCGGCTATGGATCTCAGTACCCTCAACCTGTTATGGGTCAATACCCTGGAATGTTAGTGTGGGATCCGTCACAGGGTCAACAGATGTTGCAGCCAACTATACAGTCGGTACCTCAAGCGGGACAACCTGTAGTTTCTGGTCCACCCTAGCAACCGCAACCTGTCCAGTCAAGTGTTCAGACCTCTGTAACTTCGGTAGTTACTCAGCCGCCAATTGCACCTAGTACTCCATCTCAAACGGCTGCTGCAACTACCGCCACATCTACCATACTTACTTCTGGAGTATCGACGGCTCCGGTTTCTACTGTCTCTGTAACCACTCCTCAGACATCTGTACCATTGTCTGGATCTACGATTCAAACCACAGTCCAGATGCCTGTAGGCCAACCTGGTATAAGTACGGTTGTTACTACTCAACCTCAATTTGTTCAACCTCCGTACCAGGGACAGTATCAACCTGGGCAAGCTGTCCAACAACCGGTTTACCAGTATCAACCGTATCCTGGGTACACTTATCAAGAACCTCAGCAACCCCAGTACGGTCCGGTTAATCCTGGTTTTCCAGGAGGATATAATATCCCAAATGCAACTCCTGTTCCTAGTTATCCTGGATATCCTCCTCTTGGGGCCAGTATTGTGACCCAGAGTTTTAGAGATCCTAACCGGCAGTTATCGTTTATCGCAACTTTGGATTCACCCGACTTGACGCGCCTAACGAACGATCCAATTCAATATCTTCCGTTCTGGCCGCCAATGCCAAATAAGTTGCCCAGTGATATACCCAAGTTCGAAGGTAAGTTTGGAGAGGATCCGTCCAATCACGTGATGATTTACCACCTTTGGTGTGCTTCAAATTCCATCTCGGATGATTCGATCCGCTTACGTCTTTTCCAGCGTACACTCATTGGTCTCGCGGCCAAGTGGTACATTGAGTTACCACGGGCCTCTTTTTACAATTTTAGCCAGTTAGCTACCTCGTTCTTAACTCACTTTTAGTTACCGGTCAGATACGATAACAGTACGGAGTTATTAACTTCACTAAAGCAATCAACCTCCACGTATATTTCTGATCACATTCACGAGTGGAGACGTCGAAGAAGGCTAGTGAAAGTTTTTATCCCGGACCAAATCTTAGCTGAATGGTTTGTTAAATCATTATTTCCAAGGATTACTGAAGATGTAGCTAAGGCCGGAGTAGTTACTGAGGAGCAAGTCATTGCTCAGGCACAATACCTTGACTTAGTTTACACGCAGTCGGGTACATTACACGAGAAGATTCCGGATCTTCCAAAGTCGAATCAAATCGCTGCTGCTCCTTCGGGATCTCATGTCGCTGATGGTATGATTGGTATCGTGAATACAAAGAGCAAGAAGAAGTCTTCCAAGGCTTCAACTACTCCTATTATCACTTTGCCCGATTCCCCGACAGGAGGGTCTTCTCCTGAACTTACCGCCGATATTCACGTTGTAGAGTCATCTACGGCCAAATCAAAAAACGGTCGAAAGAAGAAAGGAAAGAAGAAGGCTAAAGCAGACAAGGCTCCGAAGGAGAAAACTAAAAAGTTGGAAACCAATGACGAAAAGCGTAAACCTCGATATCCTTGTCTTATTTGTGAAGAGGATCATTTTATGAGAGATTGCCCTCATCGGGCCGAGGTAGTGAAAATAGTCAAAGGTTCTCCCACTCCTGCTGTGTTAAAAAATCCATTTCCGGAGCAGGAGAATAAGATGATAGGTTCTTCCTCGAATGCCAGTGAAGAACCCATTTTGATGATGTCTCATGTGAGGATTGCGACTCGATCGCAAGATTATGGTAGTAAGAATCCTGTTGATGGTAAGGAAGCAGAATCTTCTCACTCTAACCCATCAACCTCAGCTCCTGGTTCCGATCCACTACAGATCGAGAAACCTAACCCAGACTTAGTAATTAAACCGCCCGCCAAGGGTGTACTTCGAAGGTCTGCTTTCAATCCACATGCGAGAGCGGCCCAGAATTACAACATTGTTGAGGACTTAGCTGTTTCACCCTCAGCAATGTCGGCGTTAGAAGTGCTGCAATCATGCCCAACACAACGAAAATTGCTTTTGTCGGCTATAGGAGCTGTTGATGTTCAGGATCCGAATCTAATGATCTTCGATCTAGAAAATAGTACACCACGACTCCCCCATCAAATGGCTTTCCAAATTCCAGTGATAGTAAAAAACAGGCCTATTCATAGAACTGTGATTGATGAGGGAGCTTCTACGTGTATTATGTCAATTCAATGTTGGAGATCCCTTGGTTCTCCTTCGTTGAACCAATCCCCCACCATCCTTAAGGCCTTTGATGGCCGTGGGTTCCATCCGTTTGGTATTCTACAGGAATTGCCTATAGGGGTAGAAGGTAAAACCGTTAGTCTAGATGTGGAAGTGGTTGATGCCCCTCTAGACTACAACCTTCTTTTGGGTCGAAGTTGGTCATATGCTATGACAGCGGTCGTTTCATCGGTCTTCAGAGTAATTAAGTTTCCACATAATGGTAAGATCGTGACTATTGATCAGCTGACATACTTTTCATCCGACCCAGCCTCTTCAGAAAGTATCCAGCATGTCGGTAAGACGACAATCCCTTATAGGGACGTTGGTGTAGGTTTAGTTAAGGATTCCGGTTTACTGGGAACTTTTCCTCTCCCTCCACTCAGCGTAGAACCTTCGTTTGCAACAATTCATATGATTACATCAGAAAACATTGTTTATGATGATCCTTGGTATGTCCCATCTGACTCTGAGATAGAATCATTCGGTAATGCTATGCCCTTGAGTCCATATGAAATTGCTTATGAAGCTCTCATGTCTTTTACCGACTTTCATTCAACCGAGGTTGACCAAATGAATGTGGTCAGTGAAGAATCACTTTTCACCTCAACCTTAGAACGGATAGCGTTTCCCGAAGTCGTGTCATCTGACGAACAACTTCGCGAAATCCTAAGTGTAGACGATCTACCATGGGAAGATCTCCATCACAGATCTTCGTTTTTACCTAAGGATGATGCATTTGAAAATGATTTTTCATCTATCTTTACCGCTGAATATGTCAAAGACGCTCAGGATCCAACGAAATATTCTGATTCAGAGTTGAATTTAGGGAATCTTTCTCGTACTATTCCCATTGATATTTCAGTGAAGCCTGGAATTGAGGAGAACATTCATATAGGTGCCGCATGTACAGAAGAAGAAATCCAAACTTACAAGGCCCTATTCCAACAATTCCGCGATCTGTTTGCCTGGTCTTACGAGGAAATGCCGGGAATCGATCCTGCCATTGTTGTTCATGAAATCAAAACCTACCCGGATGCTAAACCCATCCGGCAACGGTTGCATCAGATTCACCCTCGAAAAGCGGCTGCGATTAAAGCAGAAGTCGAAAGGCTGTTGAAAGCAGGTTTCATTTATCCGATCCCGTTAACGGATTGGGTATCGAATATTGTTCCGGTCAATAAGAAACAAGGAACAATAAGAATCGATTATAGGGATATCAATCGAGCTTGTCCAAAAGACAACTATCCTACGCCTTATATCGATCAAATTATTAATGATTGTGCCGGAAGTGAAATGTTTTCCTTCATGGATGGTTTTTCGGGCTATAATCAAATCAATATTCTACCTGTCGACCAACCAAAAACGGCATTCATTTGTCCATGGGGGACGTTTGCTTACTGCAAATTACCTTTTGGGCTTAAGAATGCCGGGGCCACTTTTCAACGGGCGATGTCTTACGCATTTCACGACATCAAGCACATTGTGCAACCGTATCTCGATGATTTGCCTGCTCATTCTTTACGTCGAGCTGATCACCTTGACCACCTACGAGCAATCTTTATGAGGTGTAGGCATTATCAAATTCGGTTGAATCCCCACAAGTGTGTTTTCTGTATAGAAACAGGTCGATTGCTGGGATTTGTTGTTTCAAAAGCCGGCATTCGCGTCGATCCCTCGAAAGTCGAGGCTATCATCAAATTGCCTCCTCCTTCGAGTTTGCGCCAACTCCAAAGTTTGCAGGGGAAAGCGAACTTTTTACGCCGATTCATCCCAAACTACGCCGAGGTCACTAAAGGTTTTACACGGTTGTTGAAACAGAACGTTCAATTCTTTTGGGACGAGATTGCCCAACAATCTTTTGATGCACTTAAACACGCGTTGACCCATGCACCGTTGTTGCATCCTCCCAACTACAACCAGGACTACTTCTTATACCTCGCAGCTTCGCATTCCACCATTGGAATGGTGTTAGCTCAAGAAGATGAATTCAGAGTGGAACATGTGATATATTATCTCAGTCGGACCTTAAATCTGACTGAGCTAAAATATTCGCATGTGGAGAAATTGGCCCTGGCAGCTGTTCAAGCTGTCCAGCGTTTTCGTCACTACATTCTTCTCCGTAAAACTACCGTTATTTCGGATTGCAACCCTATGATTTACATTTTGACAAAACAACTGCTAGGGGGCAAGTACTCTAAATGGATCGTTATCCTGCAAGAGTTCGACTTGGAGTTCGAGAAGTCCAAGTCTAAGAAATCCTTAGTTTTTGTGGAATTGATGTGTGATTTCCCGCGTACTGACACAGAGACTGTGGCAGAAGAGTCCATTGCGGACGAATCTTTGTTTCTTATCAGTACTTTAGATCCGTGGTACAGGGATATCATCATCTATCTCCAGACCCAAACCTTTCGGCCTGAAGCTTCAAAGGCGGAACGTCGAAAAATTAGGTTTCAATCCCAGGCATACAAAATTATTGGAGATACACTTTATCGCTGGGGGGCAGACTTAGTTTTTCGACGTTGTCTAACTCACGAAGAGGCTGAGAGAGTTTTGAATGATTGTCACTCTGGAGCATGTGGCGGTCATATGTCTGGGTATGCCACAGCTCAGAAGGTGTTGCGCGCTGGTTACTTCTGGCCATATATGTTTAAAGATTGTATCATTGCAGTCCGGAAGTGCCACAACTGCCCAGTGTTTGATCGAAAGATACGCGCACCACCTGCTCCTCTCCACCCTATAATTGCCGTTGGTCCATTCGCCAAATGGGGTATCGATTTTATTACTTGTAACCCTCACTCGGCCGGGGGGCATGCGTATATCATCCTCGCGGTTGATTATTTCACTAAATGGGCCGAGGCGATGCCTACATTCGACGCAAGCGGCAAAACAGCTGCAATTTTCATATTCAATCATATAATAACTAGGTTTGGTGTCCCACAAGCAATTATTACTGACCATGGGAGCCATTTTCGAAACACCATGATGACTGAACTTACAAGCCAGCTTGGTTTGCGCCATGACAGCTCTACTCCTTATTATCTGCAAGCCAACGGTTTGGTTGAGTCTATCAACAAAGTTCTGGTTATCATGATCTGACGAACCATTGGTATTCATCGGTCGAATTGGCACAACATGTTATTTTCGGTGCTATGGGCATACCGAACCTCAGTAAAAACCTCAACAGGGTTCACTCCTTTCCAGCTAGTTTATGGCTTGGAAGCAGTATTACCCATTGAATGTGAAATCCCATCACTTCAAATGGCTGTCGAATTACTTCCAGCTACTTCCGAAGAGGATAAACGTTTATTGTACTTAGCTAAATTAGATGAGACTCGACGTGACGCTGCATTGGCAATCGAGACTCACGCGAAGCGAATGAAAGCTCAGTATGATAGAAATGTGACCCCTCGAAGTTTTTCGGAGGGAGACCTAGTGCTTTTATATGATCAAGCTAACGATAAGCTAGGTGCTGGAAAATTCGTTCCTATGTGGCATGGACCCTATATTGTAAAGCGAAAGCTAGCAAAAGGGGCTTATGAGCTGGTAGATTTTGATGGGGACTCTTTGGGTAAACCCAGAAATGGACTTTACCTAAAGAGGTATTATGCTTAAATGGTGGGTATGGAGAATTTTTAGTTAGGTTAGTTCTTCTTTCTAGCTAGTATGATTGTTAGTTAGTCAGTGTGCTTAGTTTAGTGAGTGTGTTTTTCGTCGTTATTCTGGCTTATCTTGGTTTTGCTCTTGATATTGTAGATGTCGACGCCCCTCCAAACATACATTGGATTTGCTGATGGTGCTTGTCGTAGTACACGAAATATATCTTCCGCAGCTTGGGTTATCTATTCACCCTCTGACGCGTCAGTTTCTATGCATGGGGTAAGCCTCGGTCAAACAACGAATAACATTGCAGAATACAGTGCAGTGGTTGAATTATTATCCGAATCTATTTCATTTGGAATTCGACGTTTGATAGTGAGGTTAGATTCTGAACTTGTTGTATTACAGCTTAATAGAGTTTATGCCATTAGAAATCCTGTGTTATTAAGGTTGTTTTTGAGAGTGCGTCTCTTGGAACGTGAATTTGATTACATTGAATATCAGCATATTCCAAGGTCCTTAAATACATTAGCAGATGCAATTGCTTCTCGAGTGTTGGACAGACATTTACGATAATCATGCAAGTAAATTTAAAAACATTTCATCATACATGTTAAACAAGATGAGCCGGTAATAGTGATATATATATAGATAGGAGTGTGTCAAAAAATATACATCGTCTTCGATCATAGGTTGAAAAACACCTTATGATCGGCAAAAATGATAGAGTACAAAAATTCAAAAATGTCACATGTGTCTACAAAGTGACTAGCCAATCATTGGTGGTGCTCCCTGTACAACACCACTGCACGGGCTACCTTGCAAAAAAATCTCCTAAACGGTCCAGGGACCGCGACTACATAGCGCTGAAGTCTGATAGGAATATCATCCATAGTAGTCTCAGGTATATCCGTCATCAGACGCTGTAGATCATGCTCCAACTCAGCTAGTACCTCTGCAGCCGCCGCGTCCTGTGGGGCCGGTACCGGTGCCACTGGATGTCTCCTCTCGAAAGGCCGGAGGTTGGCTGGACGCTGTGGACCAACATCTGCATTTTGAAAATTCTACTGTCAGTTTTGAGACGATATATATAAAAAACAAAAAAATACATAATTTGAAAACTCTTGAAAAATAAAGTACCTCTGTCATCCCATTGTTCTCCCTGTGGAAGAACCATGTCCGGATCACCTCGAAAATCTACTCCAGCATACGGAAAGTCCTGAATCGCAAACACCTGGTCCTCTAATCAGTGAAAAGAACTGTCAGTGAATCGAACAACTGCCGCACCCTCGTCCGGATGCCGGGCCATCACCGCAACCCATCGTACCAGCTTTGGCTCCTAAGGACCCGAAATATCAACAGTGAGATGCTGAGGGATCAGCATTGGAATTCTCTCTAGGGCAAAGCTCACGACTATAGGCCCATATCCAAAGGTCTTTAGTCTCCCGGTCTTTGCCCTGGTCAGTTGGGCTTTCAAGTTAGCCGACAACGCATCACACTAGTTGAAGATGGTGCCTTGGAGACAGTCAATTGCCATCCGAAATTGAGACCCAGTAGCAATATGTAAAGTGGCTGAGCCACAAATCCTGGTCACAGTGAAAGCTAAGACCATGAGTTCAGGCTGAGAGACATATTTGATCTCTATGCCTTTCGCATGGTGTCGATCAGGTAGGCACCAATCTGCTCGGAGACTATCAAGGGATTGGCCACCCGGCCTAGTCCCAGCCAGATTGAGTTGCTCACCTCTATTCGGCAAGCCAGTGAGAAAGTAAATATCAGCAGGCTCTATCTCGAGTTGCTGCCCACCGATATAAAAGCATTGCTCTTGAACATTCCATCTCTCGACCAGCCACTCCAAGAATCTTACCTGAGCTCTCATGCCAGGTATGGCCCAATATTTGTATAATCCACATCCTCTTAGGGCATCAAGGGAAGGTTGATGATTGATTGCAGCTTCATCAACCTCCTCATGCTCTCTTTCTCTTCAATCCAGCATGATAAGTGCCCTACACATGAACAAACAGGCATTAAAATAAATTTTGGGTAATTTCAATGGTTAATTTGGGAGCTTGGGGTTTCAAAATCCGCGTTTTGCGGAGGACGCACCCCACATTTGGCGCACAGTGCGCCAGGACACAGGTGGCTTGAAGGTAACCTGCGTCCCCCGACCTTTTCCCTGTGTAGGAAAAAGTCGGGGGACGCAAGCCAGCCTTTAGGAAACCTGCATCCCCCACAGAGCGGTTTTCAAAACCCAAAACCCCCCAAAAATAAAAAATGAAACCTAAAATAAAATTCTAAACGGATGAAATTGACAAGGAGGATGTTGTGAAATACCTGGAAGAGACGGCGTTCGATTCTAACGGTCGGATTTTCCGCAGTGACCACGGGAAGTTTCTTGTCAAAAGCTCCTTTTTCAACCTCAACAGTCAAACGGTAAAAATGACATGGTAAAAAGTCTTTTTATAGGTTTTTTGGATGAATTTGTTCATTTTTCACCATGGAAAGATGTTTTTCGATGAATTTTTGCCTATCTTAAACAGGTATGAGTAATGTGTCGCTTTTGTGCAGGACAAATGGACTTAGAGGGAAAATTGTCATTTTTTCACAAACAAAATATCAGAGTCATCTTTTAAGCCCTTTTCTGACTCCTAAAACATGAAAAGATTGCCGAGTGTTTCTTTTACACTCGTTAAAACAGAATTAAAAGACGGTCCCCTTATAGCTCTTTTCTGACCGTAAAATCAGGAAAAGATTGCCGTGTTTTTGTCGTTTCAAACTCGATACGGAAATAAAACGACGTGTCCTTGATCGCTTTTTACTTTTTAGGTCAGTGACACTAATTATGAAAGTACTCCTTGGTCGCAAGATCAAGCGGTTCCCCCAGGTATTATTTTATAATTTTTCGGGCTTGAGGGACACAAATTTATGAAAAAGTTCAACTTGGAGTTTTCTTAAGTTTTTCAGACTCTCTAAAATTGAAAAACGCCGAGTTTCTCCTATACTGGGCTCGTTAAACATTTCACAGTAAAGGACCTGTTCAATTACAAACAGGAACGAACCACTCCTTCCTAGGGTTCGAATCAAAACTGGGTTGGACTCATCCGAAGGATGAGCTTATAATCAAGCATATGTTATCCTCCTCAAGCTTGTTAAAAATAAAGAGGTACTTGCCAGAAATGGTGGGGGAAAAGAGAGAAGAATGAGCCTATTTGTTACCTTTTGTCTCAGAAGAAACTTTATTACCACTCTTGGACACGACACTTTTCATTCACCTGGGTTGGGAAATCCTTTACCTCACAGTTGATCAAACCACTTTTGAAAGTCTTCAACCGGGTTCCGGGGATTAACTTTGAGTTATTTAACACCAAACCATCTGTCGTGTCGTTATGTGTCGAAGAGGTCTGCAAACAAAACTTTCATCTGCAAAATACTTGTCATCCATTTGACCATCCCTGAGTCAGTCCTTACAGCAACATTTCTTCAACTTGAACAATGATTTCGTGTTGTGGGCTTGCCTGCAACGGGTCACTTTCTATCGACATCAACACATTATCTAGAGAGATGACTTAGAAATCGTCAGTGCCTTGAAGTCTGCATGCATCAATGGCAGGTTTCTCGCCTTTGACGTCAGTTTACATCATTGACTTTCGATCGAAGGATTCCGTGAAATGTTCGACATCAGCTCATTCATTCACATCTCATGGATTGTACTGGGTACTTTGAGAACCATTGACATTACCGGTGGTCTCTCTCACGCTTGTTAACAGTTCACATCATCGACTGGTAATCAAGTGGTTTCTACCATGTTCGACATCAACTCATTTATTCGCATGGCTAGAATCGTACCAATTCGAGAAGTAGGAATGAAGACCCTGGATCGAATCTTTACCATCCAGGCTGCGAGGAGTTTTGTATTCATTATCTAAGTAGACTAACCATAAACAGATGGCTGCGCCCATACTGTGTCTACCAAAGTCTATGATTATGATGTACTGCAAAATCATTTCTGTATCAGAGTAGTTAGTCTGTTAGTTAAAATTTTAATCTGAGTATGGGAATGCCTACCTCAGTGATGATATAATCTTATACATGTATTTTGTGTTGAAAATTGCAGGTTCTGACCAGGTTCTCCACGAGATAATCCTCGAAATGATAAAGCGCTTCACCCTTCCTAGATAATACAAAACCCTAATCTACTCCAGGCTTCGCACTTTAGGGGGCAATCTGTTACACTAAAAAATGTCACCATGGCTATTTACAGTTGGTATGGCTCTATCAACAGTCATACTACCCTCTTAAGCAAGTCTTATGCCTCTGCTATTCATGTCAAACTCCAAGAAAGAGAGAAAGTCTTTATAAATATGTTTATCTCTGGGTACGCAGGTTCTCTCAAACCTTGCCTGCGGGTACGCACCTATTGTTCATAAGGTCTGCGTCCAAGGACGCTCTGTATCTAAAGGGGCAGGTGCGTCCCTCTGAAAAGGTTAAAATGCACAAGTTTTATCTTCAAAAACTTACTTGTGGTCATTTCTAGAGCATTCTAGAAGGTTGTTTGACGTGTATTGAGCGCCTCCAGATGGTTCATGCACTCCTACCAAAGAGGAACTTATCCCATCAATAAGGGAGTGATCCCATCCAAAGAGGGGACTATCCCATTGATGGTGGACCTGATTAACTTCCTCTTGAGCACTATAAATACAGGCATTGGGCCAGAAGGAGGGAGGTTGAAAGCTATACATTTCTAAGGGTAAATGCTACAGGAATTAGGACTCCCATTTAGAAGCTTGTGAGGAGAGATTGCCATCTTTACTTGTTCTATTTGGAAGTGGGTGAGCTTTGTCAAAGTAGAGGAAAACTCTTGTGGACCCTGGAAGGAGCTTGCACAACACCAAGGCTCAGGTTGTAATGGTTCCTTTTGATTACCTTTAATGCAAATTGGTCCATTCTTCTCAATAACTTGTTGTTTATGGGTTATTTCATGTACTCCTTGGTCTATATGTTGAATATGCTTTGTTTTATGTTATAATCAGGTGCTATTTAATTGTTTGACTGTTGGTGATTGCAGGTTTTGGAGAAAAGGAGGAGCTCGTCTAGATCAACAAAGCTTGGACTTCAACAACAGCGTTTGGACAAAGGTAAGAACGAAACACTTGATTTCTCATATCATAATGCATGTTTAGAGAAGGATAGCTCCAGTTTGTTTTGTTTGTCATTAGAATGTCTTAGACTTCTAGGAAGGTCGGTTGTGTCCGCACTCTTGACTGATTCCGTGTGACAGACCCTATGAGGTGGTCAAAGTGTTTGAAAATGGAGCGGTAGAAGTTAAAACTATTGATGGACAAAATTATGTGTTCCTAGTAAATGGGCATATATTGAAGATATATTTTCAGCGCCTTACTAAAGGGGATTTTATGCATCATGTCCAACAACAATTTGAAAAGGAGTTGGTAGGTGGTAACACTAACCTATTGAACATTTGATTCTTTCTTGTCCTTATTAAAAATAATAAAAGAAAAAAATAAAATAATTTTTTTCCTATAATTATGAAAATTAGTTGACTGACATGATTGCAGAAGGATCAACCTGAAAACCAACATGGTGGAAGGAAGATCAAATTTTAATAAAAAGGGAATGTTACTTGATTTTTAGATATGTTGGCTGCCACCAAGAAGAAGCAGGTTCGAGAAACTGAGCCCTTACCCAAGTTTGGGGTAACTAGCATGGAGATTTTTATCCAAGTAAGCCCTTAATTCTCATTGCAAGTACTTTTTCCTGCACCAGTGTAGGCAGATTTTCAAGGTAAAAAAGAAACTTTGCCTTTCTTTTATTTCTAATTTTGAAAATTCCCACTATTTCCTTTTCTAAAAACCCCAATGAATTACCTTCCTCTTTCTTCTAAGAAAACTACCTTTCCCGATTTCGTAAAATCCCTCTTTTCCCCTGAATTTTTTTTCCACATCTCGTTTCATCTACCCCGCTTGGTGATAATATTCCTAGAAATCCCTGCTGTAATGTTCCTTCCCATTTTGAAAATTACCCTTTTCCCACTTCTTTATTCCCTCATAAATTGATTGCAGAATTTGATGCAGTTAATCCAGAAGGCATGCTCATGAAACACCAAAGGATGGTGAATAAAACTTTTATTGTATATTGAGGAAAAAAAAATTACCAGCTAAATAATTGTGTTCTATAATAATTTTTGTTTTGGTAAAATCCCTGGTGCATGATGCACAGTGCAAGTAGGCAGTGCAAGCACGGTTTAGTGCAAGCAGGATCAGTGCAGGAACGTGGCCGACTATGGAAGCAAGTGTAAAATAAAATCCACACAGTCCGGGAGCGTCTTATGAAGGACGTTTATGGATCTTTATTTTCCTGCACATGAGCACTGATATATCATAGCATTGTATATTTCAATTAATACTATGTTTTATCATTTACTGACTTAGGGAATTTTTTAGAGTGCAAGATGTATTAGGTTATGAAATCTAAATTTTTTAATAAGTACTGAAGTATGTCTTGATTGAATTATGAGGTAGATTGTGGGATATTACTGTTGTCCGATAGCTTTTATTCACCTTCCTTGAAACAATCTCGCATTACTGGTTCATTATTATCTTACCTTGTAACCCGATCATTATGACTGTTGCACCACCGCCGCATAAACCTCCACTACACCCAATCATTATTTCTCACCCGCAGCAGGCTGATATGAATCTATACCTGATATGAAGAGTTGTTTTCATCATGATCGGTTGAGTGGGATTGAAAAGATGGAGGATGGATGAACCTCTGGCATAAAGCTCTTAGCAATAGTTGGTATCACTCACCGAAATCCTTTTGAGGTTGTGACCAAGAATTGTGAAGTGTAATTCAAACATGGCACCTGTAAGAAATGAGTCATCATCCTTGAAGGAGATCAAGCAAAACGCAGAATACCGAAACAATCTTGCACTATTGCAAGAATGTGTGTTCCTTCCATTTTTACAGAAGTTCGACGGTTTCGACATGGTTGTGGTACTGGAGTTCGTGAAGATGTTTAAAGGAGGCTGAGTCAGGGTCGGATCATTAGAATTTGAAGTCATGGACGAGTCCATTGCACAACCTACAAGCTTGCCAACTACAGGGGAGCAGTGGTTCAAAAAGGAGCGTCTCGGGAAGAAACGATAGCATCGGTTTGTGGTTGACAGAAAGCTTAAGTTTTAAAACTATGCACCATTTTTAATATACGATTTGGGGTAATTCTAATAGACTTATGGAAATTCCCACATGGCGTTAAGGTTATGTAAACCCATGCTCATTCGACCAAGGGGAACCCTTGAGAGGAGACAAAGCCAATGCACACATACTAGGGCATGAATTTCAAGACATTATTTGAAATTAACGTAGGGAATATTTAGTTTGCATGACCCAATTTTTGAAGCAATGGGGCCTAGAGGAGGCCAGAGGTGATGGTGACATAACCTAATGATTTTTATAGTCATTCTTCATGATTTTAAGAGATGAGACCAATGGTGTAGATAGAATCTGGATATAAGCAACGAATTTGAGGGCTCATGGTTTAAAGCCCACATGTGCCATTAATTCTTGGAACAAATTTTGAGATAGAGATCCACATTCATAACTTTGTCATGTTTAAATTTAAAAGTTTCAAAATGATGAGATGGACATGTTGGTGCTTTTTTTCTATGTTTTGAGAAGCAACTATTAGAGTTCATGGCATAAGCCTACATGTGTCATTAACACTTGGCATGAACTTCTAAATAGAGATACAATTTTCAACAATTGGTCTTGTTTATAGTCAAAAGTTTTAGAATGATGAGATGAACTTGTTGGTGTTGTGTTTCCTACGTTTTGAGATGAAATTGAGTGTTTGGCACATAAACTGATCCAAATCTCATTTATTGTTGATTTACCCCTTTCAAGAGTTGTATCAGGGAGAAAATGTATTTGAAAATATGTTTGGGTATCAACAACATATTCAAAGAGAACCTTTGCCACTTGTTGTGAGAGTTTAGCCCCTTTAACTTGAATAAAGAGAGAACAATTTATACCA
Source organism: Pinus tabuliformis (assembly GCA_031772625.1). NCBI lineage: Eukaryota > Viridiplantae > Streptophyta > Pinopsida > Pinales > Pinaceae > Pinus > Pinus tabuliformis. Next base: position 809,071,578 of record CM062810.1, read on the forward strand.
CTTGTATGTGAGAATTCATTCATTTTTTATTTTATAAGGATAACATACCTTTAAAGGAGAGACATTGCCTCATGAGTGAGAGTTTAGTCCTTTTGTATTCACAAAGAAGAGTCTTATTGAAGAGAAGCTAATGAAGCGAATAGGAATTGAGCAAATCTTGGAGAAGTAGCTAACACATTGTAGGTGAGCTCCATTATAAAGTCTTGGTGCAATTTTCCATATTATCATTTCTTCATGTGTTTCTTCTTCATTTGTGTTTCACTTATGGTTATTTCATGCTCTTTATGCAATTTTATTTGAATTCATCTAAGTAAAGATCCAAGATCATCCAATAGTTGTTGCAATTATTTCTTCACCTCACTTGCTTCTATAATAGACTACTTGTATAACCTAATGTTTATTAATGGGGAGTCCGACAATAGTTGGATCTTGTGATCCACTTGCCTCTGGGTAGTAACCCTTTAGGCTCCTAAAACACATCCCTATATGTCTGTAGAAACTCTTCTAGTTGTTATTTATATTTCTTAGTACATCCTTCCAAGGATGCCTTGCCTCTTATAGGCTCTTCTACAAATTTATTTTATCTTAAAAACAATAACTTCTTGCTAGAACTGATCATTTTCTTGGCTTGGTTAGCAGTTATTAGTGAAAATTTTGACTTGCTTCTCTGCATGTTGATGGTAAACTATTTTCCATCCTTGAGGAGCCAGTACTGGTTGTATCTTCACATGAATATTGCATATTGACTGTACATGTAAGGACTTCCAAACACCACTCCATATACATCAAGGGGAACCAAATCTAGTTCTACTTCATCAATAAAATCGACACTAATAGAAAATGTAATTTTGCATTGTTTTGTTACCTTTAAATCTACATCCTTATTTACCCATACCAATGGATGTGGGGTTGGATGATCACAAAATTCCTATCCCAATTTGTTGACCAACTTAGCTGAAATGAGATTCGCCTACGATCTTGAGTAAAATAAAACATCAAATTTTTAATTGAGTTGTATATTTATGTGGAAACATTTGGTCATTTCTTTCTCTTCTTTTTGCTAAAGGATACTCAAATTCACTTCCTTTTGCACTAATGTAATTATAATATTCTCATCCACATCTAAGGTGATTTCAACCTGGTTGTTCAAATCAGTGGCCATGTGGTTCTTCTTCTTATTGTCTTTCCTTTTGTTCTTTAGCTTAAGGTCTAGATGAAAATTCTAACACTTCCCCTTCACGTGGTCGTCAATGTTGTAGTGGTTTCTTGGATCCTTTCCACTTACTCTTCCCCTCTTTAGAAGCATCTTGTTTCTCCTTCTGTTTGGATCCACTTGATTTCTCTTTCTCCAAGCCTATGTTCTCTAGGTATTTGACTGTACACAAGCCTCATCCATCGATCTAGGCTTGAATAAAATCACTTGCTTTCATAGATGGTTGTGTAGACCCCCTAGATATTTAAGGAGCACATATGGGTTCTTTGGGGAGATACCCAACATTATAGCTATCTTTCTAAACTCTGTGGTGTACTCATGTACGCTTTTTCCTTTCTTTTCCCTAAAGTATCACCACCAAATCTACTGGTCCTCTACATACCCAGTAGGGTAAAATTACAAATTTATGAGGGTTTTTAAGTCCTCTCACTTAGTTATTGAATAATATACCTCCAACCTTGGGGCCTCCATGTGGATTTGCCACCAAGTGAAGGTATGGCCCTCTAATTCCAGCCGCACAAATGAAATATTTTGTTCTCCCTAAACTTGATGGATACTGAAATATGCTTCTAATTTCTACATCCAATGACTTAGCTTCAGAGAAATGATCTCACCATAATACAAATTGATATCAACATTTGTTTCCATTTTGAATATGGGCTATGAATGATTCATGACACTTGAATTTGTTTGAAATTTTTTGGGTCCTTCTTTGGTTGGTTCTTTCTTTCTTCTAGATCTTTTGATCTCCCCTTGGATTTGTCCTCTGCATTAGAACCCCCATCATCTCCAAATATCTTGAGTTTATTGCTCAAGGATGACACGAGGAGATTAATATTATGGCTTATATATTGTTATGCAACTAGATAACAAAACAAAAGTAAATATAGATCGACGACTTGAAAATTAGCTTCTCCGAGGGGGAAACCTCCTTTACATCACATAAATCAATAATTCTTGGATGATACAAATTAAAAGATCTCCTTGGTATATATAGGAGTCTAAGGGGTCACAATATAATCAGAGCCTACGTAAAAATAATAATGTAAGGGCGCAACAATAACCATAGTGGGTTTCTATGGGGCACAATAATAATAATATGGGGGCTACATGGGCATAACAATAACAATAGGGGGATACACTAACAATAACAATAAGGGGCTACAGTAATAATAATAAGGGGGCTACACTAGTATTATAAGGACCTAACATGCCCCTCTCCTTCCAAAAAGTGTTGTCCCCAACACTTGAGTAATTCTGGATTCTTTTGTATAAATTTTCATCCTCCCATGTGAAATCTCCAATGAGTAAGTTCTTCCACTTAATGAGATACTCCAAAACTGATCAATTTTATATTTGTCAGGGTATTTCTTTCATGACTACTTCAGGCTCTAATATGTTTTTCCCTTCTTCATCACGTTCTAGTAACACTGTTTGAACTGGGAGCTTGTCACTGATAACCTTGTTTAAGCATGAAACATGGAAACCTAGGTGTACTTGGGAAAATTCAGGAAACTCCAATTTGTATGCCATAGTATCAATATTTTGCAACACTTTGTAAGGACCATAATACTTGGATGATAATTTATTATCCTTATTATATTGCTTGAGGGACATTTGTTTGTATGGTTGTAGCCTTAAAATACCTGGTCACCTACATCAAAACTTCTTTCACTATGATTTTTATCTGCCCGTTGTTTCATTCGATTATGCGCTAGACTGAGGTTATCCTTTAAGAGTTGGAGAACTTGTTGTTGATGCTCGATGTGATATTCCACTACTTGAACCTTAGAATTTTCTCTTAAATATGATGTGATGGATAGTGGATGATATTCATAAAGTTCCATAAATGGGGTCATTTTTGTTGTAGTATGGAAGGAAGTGTTTTACCACCATTCAGCCAAAGCTAACCACTTGAACTATTGTCTTTGTTTATCAGATACAAAGCAACGAAAATATCCTTCTAAATTTTTGTTCACTATCTCTGTTTTCCATCAAGTTGAGGATGAGAAGATGAGCTATGAGCTAACTAAGTACCAAGACAAGAAAATAACTTCATCCAAAAAATTCTAATGAAAATGGAATCTCTATCACTTACAATAATCTTTTGGTTTCCATGCAACTTTTGAATTGTTTCCATAAATGCAGTAGCAATCGCAACGGATTTAAAAGGATGAGATAATGCACAAAAGTGTGCATACTTCATAAGTCTATCAACTACCACCATGATGACACCCTTTCCTTCAAACTTGGTAAAATTGTGATAAAATCCATTGATACCTCCTCCCAACACTGACTTGGAATGGCTAAAGGTTGTAGAAAACCTAGGGTCTTAATTGTCTCAACATTAGTTTGTTGGCAAATCAATCATTTTGCCACAAACTTTTGAATATCAGATTTAAGGCCATCCCAACAAAAAATCCTTCTTGACCTTGTGGTAAGTTTTAAAAATCCTAAGTGCCATCCTAATAGGGAGGTTTGCAATTCCAAAAGAATATTTTGTTTGAGTTCGGATCTTTGTACCATAATGAATCATTTTTCTAGATAAATGTATCAGATGCACTGGGATCTTGCTACGACTTTTGAATGAGTGTCCACACCTCTTCATTATTCTCCCATTCACCCCTTGCTTCAATTATTAAATTAGGTTGGATAATAGAAATGACACACAGAAATGCTTCCACATCCTCATCCTTTATTGAGAGTCAAATGAAAAAAAATTCTTCCCTTTTTTGTAGATGATTTCAAAGTCATAACCCAACATATGTGTGACACATTTTTTCTAATTTTGTGAAGATAATCTTTGTTCCAAAAATTATTCAAGACTATCGTGATATGTTTTTATCTTGAAGTGTCTTGCCATTAGGTAAGGTTTCCATTGCTTTAGTGTATATAGTATTGCAAAAATTTCCTTCTCATAAATAGGTTTTTGTCATTACTTTCCCTTGATTAGATAACATTAAAAAGTAATCGGTTTTCCTTCTTGCATTAAAAAAACACTAATTCCATTTCTTGAGACATCACATTCGACAATAAAGGTTTTTTTAAAGTCTGGTGTAGCTAATACCGATGCTTGGAACATTTCCTCTTTAAGATGTTCAAAGGTCTTAGTTCTTTTGGAGTCCAAGAAAATGCATCTTTCTTCAGTAATTTTGTTATAGGCGTTGCTATTCTCCCATAATTCTTAACAAACTTTCGATAATACATTGTCAACCCAATAAATCCTCAAATATGCTTTAGGGTTGTGAGGATTTTCCATTCCTTAATGGCTTTAATTTTGTTATGATCTACCTTAACACCTTCATGAGATCAAATATGATCCAAATATTCCACTTCCTGTACTCCAAAGAAACATTTGGAGTTTTTTTCATATAATTGTTTCTCCTCTAATAGTTTGAGCACCCTGTCGACATGTTGAACATGATCCTTCCAAGACTTTCCATAGATTAGTATATCATCAAGAACTACTAACAAAAATTTTCTAAGGAAGGGTTTGAAAACAGAGTTAATCAAACCTTGAAATGTGGAAGGTGCATTAGTAAGGCCAAAAAACATGACAAAAAATTCATAATGACCTTCATGAGTTTTTAACGTTGTTTTTAGAATGGCTTTAGTCTTCATTGTAATTTGATGATACCTTGAATGTAGATCTAGCTTGGTGAAGTAAATTTCTCCATTTAATTCATCTAACAATTCATTAATGAAAGGAATGGGAAATTTAGCTTTAATAGTGAGCTTGTTGAGCTCCCTATAATTCGAACACATACGGCATGATACATCCATCTTGTGCACCAATGCAGAGAAAAAAATTTGACTAGGTTGAACTACACATACCTCTAGCATTTTTGTAACAATACGTTCCATTTCACTCTTTTGGGCATAACAATATATGAAGGCTTGATATTTGGAGGAACACTTCCTAGAATCAAGTGAATAGAATGATCATAACCATGAATAGGTGGGAGGCCTTTGGGAGTCTTTAATACCTTGGAATGATTGCTCAATACTTTTTGGAGATCTATAGAAACAAATTATTTCGATGATTGAACTTGTAATGAGCATAAATGGGCAATTATGCCTTGTTATTCTTTCTTAAAAAAATTTGTAATACCATTAGAGATGTTTATCTTCCTTGGTTTCCCTGCAATACCCCTTATTTCAATTTCCTTTCCTTCCCAAATTTTTTTCAAGAAGAGTTCTTAAAAATTAAAAGTTATTGTCCCCAAATATTATAACCATTGGACTCCTAATACAACATCATGATCCAGGGGTTCAAGAAAATGCTCAAAATTGAAAGTGCTTGAAACTAGTGTCATATTGTAGTGCTTCTCTTCTTGAATACAATGCCACTTGAATCACCTCAAACTGACATTGTGTGCTCAAGATATCACATTCTAAAGTTTTCGTCAAACAACAAAATAGTCAAACAATAAGGTTGACTGGGCAGACCATACAGTTGATGTCATTATGACATCAGCATGCTAACTAGGCGTACGAAAGACAACTAGACCAATATAGACTTGCCACACATTAATTTCATATGGGACCGATTGGAAAAATATTATTGGCCGAGGGTAAATGGTACAGTCCAATCCCAAGGTGCCACATGGCATTCCAAAGAGAGGCCAAAATTTTGCTATGGATACTAGCTAACCCCACAAAGATTCGAACCTGTGACATGTTAAACAACAACCAACCACATTACCAATGGACCACATATATGTTTTTAATATATATTATGTGTCATTTATATTTAAAGAGTAGTGGTTTGTATGGTGGCATGAGGGGTGAGGCACTTGGCCCCAACCCTTGGTTACATGATGCCATAAGACTAGAGGCATCGACAGAGGGATAGGTTCGTTAAGCCCTAGCCATGGTTCTATCAATGACAATACAATCGTCGAAGGAGGCAGACCAGGTGGCACCTGGCCCATGTCAACCCTCGCTCCCATGATCCATAACGTAACCAATCGCCGAGACAAGAGGAGTTGGAGTAGTAAGGGTGGGCGATAAGCCCTAGCCCCCAGCCACATGGCACTTAATGTGACCTTGGCCCATCTCTTAAGGGTTATTGGCTGAATTAAACATGCGACAAATTGCATAAATTCTGGTAGGAATCATGTCGGCGCCAACCAAACTTATTTCTTTGTGGTTGGCAAAAAGGTGGAATTCATGGGATTATTAGCCAGAATTGTAGATTTGCAGAATGGTTAGAAAAATTTGGCCAAGGAGGCATATCTTGCTCATTTTCCAAACTTTTTGAGCTTAAGAAAATCCTAAATTGTGGATTTTGAGCATTCTGAATCCATTGGTAGCACTATTTTTGCAATTTGAGCACGATCAACTGATGTAATTTCATATTTAAGCATATAATTGAAGGCACCCAACACTGGAAGTTGGACCCAAAGAAATAGCGTAGGAGGGGTCAACTCCATTATCAAAATTTTGTTTTGTGTTGTTGTTTATGGTTCATTTTTCTTTGTTTTATTTTTGTAAATTGAAATTTAAAACACTAAGTTCATGTGCTTTTGCAACTTGATCCATTGCCCACAATACATAAACTTGCTTGCACTTTTTAAGAAACCTTCAAGTTTTTAATTTCAGATCATTTTGGTATCAAATCATGGTTGTTTTTAAGGTTTAACTGTGTTTGTAGGTATTTTCTTGATGCTTAGAAGGTTAAAGTTGAAAAGAGGAGAAGGAGTTCTTGAAGAACAAAATCCTCAAATTGGTTCAAGGAGGTCACAAACTCCTCAAACTCCAACAGTCATGGCACATGAAGAAGGACATGAGATGATGTCTAAGGATGAGAGATATTTCAGAAAGGATTTCTATGACATGTCTGAAATGGTGAAAGTTTTATATCAGGAGAGGATAACAAGGTTGCATGGAGAGAGCTCAAATCAACCAAAAGGTAATGGTGGTGATGGGAGCAAGACTCCACCTCCACCTCCTCCTTCACCTCCATATTCACCTTCATCCTCATCTCCTTCAACTGCTTCACATACTCCTCCAAGATATCCAAAAGGACATGCTAAGTCTCCTTTGTTAAAGCTTGATGCCAAGTTTGAATTGTGTGTGTACAATGGGGAAATAAATGCTAAAGAGTTGGATAATTAGGTTCATACGTTTGAATTCTATTGCAATATTCAAATGAATAAGGATGATGTGAACAAGATCTAGCTTGCTTCTCTTTATTTCGAAAGTGAAACCCTCATTTGGTGGGAGACCATAAATTAAGAAGACTTGAAGAAAAGTAGTAAAATTATCTCTTCTTGGAATGATTTTGTAGTTGCATTAAGAAGGAAATTTTATCCATTAGCTTACATGCGAAAATAAATCATGGATTGGAAAAAATTTAGACAAGCTAAAGGTCAAAGTGTTCAAAGTTACACTCAAGAATTTAGAATAAGAGCTTTAATCTTGGGTGTAGATTTGTCTTCCCAAGACACTCTCCTTAAATACATAGGTGGATTACATATTTATTTGAGACACAATCTTATGTTTAATCCCACCAATCGAGATGAAGTATGTGTTCAAAAACTCATTTAGAGGCAAGAGGTAAGAATGTTACTCCAAAGCCTAACAAGAAACCATTCAAATCTAGAGACAAAGGAAAGGGGAGGTTTAAAGGCAAAGTAAAAAGAATGCTACAATAAAGAAAGAGGGAGAGAAACTCACATGCAAACATTGTTCAAAAGAAGGACATGATGAAGACCATTGTTGGAAACTACATCCAGAAATGAGACCAAAGAAGTTCAACAACAAGGGGAAACAAAAGACTACTGCAACAACTCAACAAGATCTAGAATCTAATGAGGCGATGAGACCAAAATCATAGTCATGGGAATGAAAGGTAAAGCTTCTATTACAAGTGCTATTTCTTCTAGTAAGCCTATTGAGTCTCAAAATGATAAAGAAAGTGTTAGTGTCGGTCTTGAGCCCTCCATCAGTGATCAATAACTCTTTGCATATGCATTTATAGGTGTCTCATCAGTGTCAGTTTTGCATCCCGCTAGGCATGCCATAACACTGAATGGAGGAGCTGGTCTTTGTCTTCTTGGCTTTGCTGGATCAGGTCATACAACAATATAATTGAGTCAGGCTTGTTCTTGTTTTTGTCTTAAAGTCCCATGGTCTTAGGTTTAGGGTTTTGAGTCAAAATCATTTCAAGGTCATGAGTCATGGTCAGTAAGTGCCCAGCAAGCCGGAAGGAGTTTTGTACATATGTTTCATTGTCATCTTCTTCAGCTACAGCTCATTTTATGCCTTGGATTTAAAAACACTGTTTTTAATTACAAGGTCATGTGGATTTTGAAAAAACAAAGAAAGTTTCAAAAATTTGTAAAAGTGCCGGCAACAACCCTGGTTCCTTCGCTACAGTCCATCAGGCGGTCAACCTGCAAGAAGAACGGAGTTAAACGCATCAAAAAGCTCATTCCAGGACAAAAAGACTCTAAAATAGTGTTAAAGAGAATACAAAGGTTTAAACATTATAAAGTGGGTTTTTAAAGTCAATTTTTTTTTTAAATATGAGCCTATAAAAGCAAATTCCCTCTTGAAAGGTCTTCATTGTGCATTTGGAGCAAGAAATTACAAGCAAAAGGCGATTAGAGGGCGGAATTGGGCAAATTGCAGAAGTTTCAGTCTTTCGGAGGCTGCGCGACCAAACGGAGGGGCGCGACCAAAAAAAGGCCAACGCGCTGTGTTAAATTACACAGGCGCGACCAAACGGAGGGGTGAGACCAAACTGGCAGCTTGCGCGACCAAAAAGTCTGCCCACCCTAAAAACTCTCCCAAACGCTCAAATTCACTCAAATTCACTCCAATTTTTAAAGGTATGCCTCCTCCACGTTTTGTGTAATGGTGTTGGGGTTGCAAAAGAAGATTATGGTCATGATTTTATGCAAGGAAATCCATAGAAAATAGGTTAAAATGACTTGATGTTTTTGCATGCTAATGTTAGGTAGTATGTTTGTTTTTCAAGGCAATTTTTTCCTTAGTCCCTCCATTCATTTTCCCAATATAAAATCACAGGTGTTAGGATGTCATTTTTATTAATCTCATTTGCAAAGAAAATACTCAAAACCTACCCCAAATTCCATGAAACCCTAACCCCTCCTGAACCCTATTCCAAACCCTGTTTCTACCATGTATCATGCTCTAACCCTAAGCACTACTACACACAGCAATTCATGTATAAAAACACAGCAAAATGAAAAAGAAACATTATAAAAAAAAAAACAAATAAAAAAGTGATGACAAGGCATGCACATAAGAAATTGTAAAAACAGTGAAAATGTCATTTGCATAGCCTTATAAAAAATAAAGAAAAGTGTCATCTTGCTGTGTATATGTCAAAGATTCAAAGCTGTGTTAAAGTCATCACAAAATTCATGAAAAATACAGCTGCATAGTTATCAAAAGAAGCAGTCTTGCTGTGTTAGGGTTTTGTATTAGCATGGTTTTCATCCCCTTTCTCAAAACTCTGTTTTTCCCTACCTATTTCCCTATGTAAACCCCAATTCAATTGCTTGTCCCTTCAGTTAAACTCCCTAGGCAATTGAATGTCCCTCCCTATGATCAAAGCACACAGTCAAACCCTAATTCCCCATGGTAAAAGCATGATGAAGCTGCCACTGTCCTAAATGAATTGCTGTTACAAAAATTAGTTGGCAGTGATTATTAAAAGGGTTTCACTGTCCCCCCAAACCTAATTCCTAATATCCTCTCTTTTCCCTAATTCCCAAGTTATCAATTCCCTCTCCCTTCCATTGTAACATGATCACAGCAATCCCCTTCCCTTCTTCTTACAATCTAATACCCAAAATCCCTGTTTCATATTAGCATCAAATGGTCATTTCAAAATGTGGAAAAAACAGAGTATGCTCATGAAAGATATTTGAAGACAAAATATAAAAGCAACAGCCTGTTAAATGTTTATGATTGATGCTACCCTATTCCCTTATACTTTCATTCCCTCCATGATGAAAATCTATATTGTCCTTTCCCTTGGTGATCATAAAACATATTTCCCTAATACAGTATTCATTTGCAAATGATGAAAGATGGAATGACATGTTTAGCATTATGTGATGTTTTCCTTCAGAATTCCCTGCTTATATATATATTTTTTCCCTTTCCTATATGTAAATTCCCTCCCCTAACATATCCCTCATGATGTTTCCCCTTGAAAACAGCATACTTCACAGCATTTTGCAGGCAGGGCAGCGGTCATTTTGACTTATTTATTCCACCTTGCTCAATAACACCATGTCAACCACTGAGACTAATGAGCAAGGTGATGACCGATCATCATCTACTGAGATTGAGATACAGCAGAGGCCTCGTAGGGGAGGCAAGGGTGGTCATCACAGGAGGGAAGAGCCCACATCATTGACAGAGTTGCAGGCTTGCCCATTGGCAGTGTCTTGTTTTCAGCATATGGCTTGTTTTCAGTTTTGTGAGAGGCTGTCACACATCCAGCATCACAGAGACTTGGCCTGGTTGTTTGTCCTCCATCTCCATGACAGGCAGGTCACCCTTGCAGGGGTGAATTTTGTGTTTTCTCCAGAGGCTATCACAGATGCTACCGGGATACCCAATGTGGGTGAGGTGTGGCCGAAGCGCAAGTGGGTGGACCTGGTATACTATGAGCCATATGTTAGGCCTGCCCATGTGCATCACTTGACAAGGAACTTTCCTATCAAGTTCCTCCGAGCAGAGTATATAGACACCATGAGACTCATTATGCACTACTTCACATGCGAGGGGAGATTCTCACGAGTATTTTCTTGTCATATCCGCATGATGATGCACTTCACCAGAGTGAGGATGATGAACATTTCGGCATTCTTATTTCATGACATTCAGAGGATAGCCACTACCTTTCGGAGACAGACTCCAGTACAGCAGCTCCGGAGCCTATGCCATCATGGTCTTATTCAGCTAGTAGTTTCCCATCAGCTGAGCCAGCAGGGCATCCCTTGGGCGGATTTCATCTCCCGAGATGTTTTCACACAGCCACATTCAGGGCCTGAGGCAGTTCATGAGGAGGGAGGGTCATCACATCAGCCCGAGACCAGCATCCCGAGACACATGGCTTCTTCTCCTCGGGTCACATATCAGAGAGGTCACAGGACCTTATTTGCAGCAGCCCGACGAGTACTTTCTCTACAGCCAGTGGAAGGGGTCTCGTCTTCATCATCAGAGCAGCGAGTGTTATCTCCACATCAGGTGGAAGGGGCCTCGCTTTCTTCATCGGCACAGGTAGTACGAGAGGGCAAGCAGCCCATGGTTGAGGATGAGGCAGTTGGCGAGGCACATGATGATTTCACTGGTCGTGATGCTCATTCTCCTCCTTCTTCAGATTTCTATGAGCTCAAGGAAGAGAACCTTGTGTTGCAGCGGAAGCTTGAGATGGCTCAGTGGACTATCACTTATTTAGAGCAGCGGACCAAACAGCTGGAGACCGAGAAGGAGTTGGATGAGTTATGGAGGATGCGATTTGACCGAGTCATCAATCGCAGGAGGCCGGGGGACCCACTGCCCATGGATAGAGAGTTATTGCTCATCCGAGCAAATTGGCGCTTGGAGGGACTGTTAGACAAGGCAAACCGTGACAACAAGCTGCTCCGGAACATGAAGACACACTACTGGGCAAGATTACATGTTTGCAAGGCGAGAATAAAAATTCTCCAAAGAGAGCTGTCAGAGGCCCGGAAGAAGAAGAAAAGGACAAATCCACTCCGCATCTTGGCTGAGGCATCCCTCACTCATCATGGTACTGATCAGCCTTGATCTAGCATCAAAATCTGAAAATTTTGAGAATTTTGGAGCATTTTGCAAATTTTTGGTAAAATTACAGGTTTTGCCCACGGTTTGGTCTCACCCCGGGTGAGACCATTTTGAAGGGCTGCTCGGAATTTTGCAAACTTGGCATTTTTGGAAAGGGCATGCAAAAAGAAAAATTACCAGTACTTGGGGGCAGCCTAATTTTGAGTTTTGAGCCTCCAAAAGCTCAAAATACACCTTAAAAATGACTTTCTGCCCACTTTTTGAGTTGCAGAAAGTGACCTTGGGAGAAATGGTTTTTGAGGGGTCAAATCAACACCAAATCCAGAAATTCCACTTGGGATGGAAAGTAGACAGGCCAAGCTTTCCAATGAGCCATCTTGCACCTGATTTGGATCAGTGGAACCCACTCAAAAGTAGCTGCAAAGGGGCGCGACCAGAACTTCCACGGGCGCGACCAAAACCTCCAGATTTGCCAATTTTTGACTAGTTCGGCCAGAAAAGCACTATTTTCACTTTGGTTGACTATTTGAGCATGTAAATGATGGATTATTGTGTAAATTTCATGGCATTAGATACTTTTACTCTTCTTTACCACTTCTAGAAGCTTCTTTGATGTAAATAGTGAATATTTAATGCATAGATAAGCTTCCTAAGTTTTAGAGGTAAGTTGTTGAGCTGGCCTATTATCTAGTGACTGATTTAGAATTAGTTGCAACAGCTCCTAGGAAGCTGAGATCGACCCCTAGAGGTGGGGAAAGAGGTTTGACCTTCTATATTATGCCTTCTCTTTCTCATTTTGATGGTTGGACTCTAGAGGGAGAAGTGCTATTGTATTTTTGACTTGTATTTTCTGCAATTTGAGGAAAAGGAAGGCCAGGGTTTTGCAGACTTCATTGTGGATTCTTGTGGATTATTATGTTGATGGTGTGTCTCCTACTATTATTGTAAGTGTGTTTATGTGTTCCATTTCTTGATCTCTTGCTGCTATTTAAACAAAAGAAGTGATAAAGTTTGAATTCATGCATGCCATGCTCAGCTTTCAATTTTGTTTAAAATTTATGTTTTCCACTGTCTAGAGAGGATTCGAATTCATTGTTTGCCCTCTTTAGCCTCTTTTCTTTCTTCCCTGATCATCTCTTTCAGTTAAAGGCATCAGCATAGACTCCTACCTTGCCCCAAAGACCCACCTGCAAAAACTGAGCTCAATCCCCGCACCCTAAATTGCACTCCCTCCAATTGCCACCAAAAACCCAAAAAATCTTTAAATCAACCCCCCTTATCAATTTACTAGCCTAATATCTTTGATCCTAATTGGTCAGCTTATTATATTATAAGATCTATCAAATCTGACCCGAGAGAGCCTTCTCATACCTCGTAGGGCTAGCTACGAGGTGAAATGGTTTGATGTAGCCTTGAGAGTTTGTCTATCTCAGCCTAGGTGAATTCCAAGCGCTAACAGAAAGAATTGAGATTTTCCATATTAGAGTCATTCCAAAACATACCAAAGTTGATACCTTGTTTGATAGTGGATCTAAAGTTAACCTTATTTCTGAAGCTATTGTCAGGAAACTAAACTTAAAAACTATACCTCATCCTAAACCTTACCCTTTGGGTTGGGTATGTGACAACGCCAAATTGAAAGTGACAAGAAAATGTAAAATTAAATTTTCCATCACTGCAAAATTTATTGATGAGGTAGAGCTTGATGTTGTACCACTATACATATGTGGAATTTTTTTAGGGATTCCATACTTGTATGACCAAAAAGTCATATTCTATCGTCATGAGAACAAATATCATATTTTTAAATATGGAATTGAGTATATAATTAGAGAACATCACAAGAAGATGAACTTGTCTCTTCTAAGTGTTGGTAAAATGAAATTACTTGTAAATGCTAGTAAGAATTTTGTATTATTGATGATCAAATCCAAAGATATTATTGAATCTCAAGCTTTCCAAGGATCTGATGAAAAACTCAAGTATGATTTGGTTGAAGTTGTCAACACATATAATAAGCTATTTTAGGAACTTGAAGGGTTACCTCCTACAAGAGGAATCCAACATGAGATTCGGGCAGTAGGATGCACCTTTTCTAAACATTGGCACATACAGAATACTAGTTTTGGAGAATGCAGAAATAAGGAAGCAAATTGAAGAGCTACTTGAAAACGGGGTCATTATAACAAGTACATAGCCTTGTGGGTCTCCTGTTGTCTTGGTTCCAAAGAAGGATGGTACATGGCACATGTGTGTCGATTTTAGAGCTTCGAAAAAAATCACGTTAAAGAATCACTATCCTCTTCCTCGTATTTATGATTTGCTAGACCAATTAAAGAGGGTTTCTTATTTCACTAGTTATATTTGAGAAGAGGTTATGATCATATCAGGATTGCTGAAGGTGATATTTGGAAGATTGATTCCAAGAAAAGACAAAGTTTTTTGGAATGGTTAGTTATGCCATTTGGGATTTGTAATGCACATACCACATTCATGAGAGTTATGAATGATGTGTTGAGATCATTCCTCGATGATTTTGTCATAGTCTACTTAGATGATATTTTGATTTTCAGTAAGACTTGTGAAGAGCATGTTAAGCAAGTTTTAGATGTCTTAAAGAAAGATAAATTGTATTTGAATATATCTAAGTGTGAATTTGGGAAAACCTCTTTAGTTTATTTGGGTCATATTCTTGGTGGGGATGAATTGAAGATTGATCCCTTAAAATTTGAGTTCATTGTGAATTGGCCTAAGCCCAATAATGTGACAGAGGTTAGGAGTTTTTTGGGAGCAACTCAATATTGGAGAAAGTTTATTGCTAATTTCTCATCTATTGCAGCACGAGTGTGAAACAAGTCTTTTAGTGGGGAGGAAAGTAGCATAAATCCTTCCATACATTGAAAGAGAGAATCATCACAACACCATTTCTTGAACTTCTAGATCTTAAGTAGCCATTTGAGATTCAAACCGATGTAGGTGATTATCCCGTGGAAGCAGTTTTGATGCAACATGGTAAGCTTATTTGTTATATTTCTGAAACATTTACCGATGCAGTAATTAACTATCAAACTTATGATAAAGAGTTGTATTCTTTGGTATAAAGTGTGAAGAAATGGAACCATTATTTGATGGGTAAAGAAATGATTATTCATTGTAACCATCAACCTTTAAAATATTTACAATCGTAAACCAAGCTACAACAGGCTAGACATTTCAGGTGGATGGGATTTATACAACAATTAAATTTGGTAACCAGGTACAAGAATGGTATATACAACAAAGCTGTTGATATGTTGTTAAGGCCTATTGTTAATACATATATCTTTATTAAGCATAACTCAAACATGCATGAAAATTATATTGAATGATATGCTCAATATGACGATTTAAAAAATGTTTATGCAGCTTTGACTCAAGGCCATCACATTGAAGAGTTGGATTATCATGTTCATAATACGTTGTATCATCTTTGCAAGTTGTGTATTCCATAGAGTGAATGAGGCAACATCATAAGGGAAGCTCATACTTCTCTTATTGTTGGCCACTCTGGTGTGGGAAAAACAATTGCACAATTACATAGGTATTGTTATTGGCCTTGTATGAATGAAAGTGTATCAAGATATGTAAGAGGATGCTCCATGTGTGCTACTAGTAATCATAGTAATAGAAAGTTGGGTTTGTATACCCTACTTCTTATTCTTTCTCATCCTTGGGGAAGTATTTCTATGGATTTTGTAGGAGGACTACTAATATCAAAGAAAGGTCATGATTATCTTTATGTTGTTGTGGGTAGCTTCAACAAAATGTGTGGTTATTCCATATAAGAAATAGGTTACAATTGAATAAGCCACAAATATATTCTTCCAAAATGTATGGGTACACTTTGGGTTGCCCAATTCTATTATTTATGATCAAGATTCTCGATTTGTCAGGAAACTTTGGTCAAGTTTATGGGAACTCATCGACACCAAGTTGAAGAAGAGCATAACATTTCATCCAAAAAACTGATTGCCAGACATAAGTGGTGAACAAAACAGTAGTACGTCTCCTCTGTGGATATTTTAGCAAGCATTCTAAGATTTGGGATGAACACTTACATTACATCCAACATGCCTACAACATAGACTAGCATTCAAGGACTTGAACAACTCCATTCAAAGCATGTTTGAGATATTTACCAAAATCTCCCTCAGATTTTATCTTTGGTAAAGTTGTAGTGGTGGATGGACACAATGATATAGATAAGGCCAAGCGCTTCATTGAATAAATTTAGTTGGTGCATCAGATGGTACAAGAAAAGTTGGAGAAGAGTCAAGCCAAGTACAAGGCAAGATAAGCATCGTGTTGACCACAACTTCGAGGTGGGTGATCAATTTTGGCTTTAATTAATTAAATTATTAATTGTTATTAATTATGGAGAGGGTTATGTCCAAAATTGGTGTCCAATCACCTATGTGGTTAGCCAATGCCTATATAAGCACACCGCCAAGAAGGATTGTAATCATCATTCAAGTATTTTATTCATTAATTAAAAAATTATTACACATTTTTTGTGTCTTTTGCCTCAAGTCTGTTGCTACAGTTTCCATGTGGCTTTCCTAACAAGTGAAGGCATGACCCTCTAATTTCAACCACACAAATGAAATGTTTTGTTCTTCCTCAACATGATGGACACTGAAATAAACTTCTTATTGCTACAACCGATGATTTAGTTTCAGAGCATCGATCTCGCATTGGTATAACTTGATATCGACCTTTGTTTCCATTTTGAATATGGGCTATGAATTATTCACAACATTTGAATTAGGTTGATCTTTTTTGGGTCCTTTCTTTGGCTTGTTCTCTATTTCTTCCCAATCTCTTGATCTCCCCTTTGATTTTTCCTCTACATTAGAACCCTCGTAATCTCTAAATATCCTGAGCTTATTGCTCAAGGTTGACATGAGGAGATTCATATTATGACTTATATCTGTAACTTGTACTTCTAGCCACAAAAACCTTTCCTTTGTAGGATAACAAGGGTCATTCATAGATTCATTGGCTATGATTAGGGTTTTATGACTTTTGGCCTAACCGATATAGATCCCCTACAAATATCCATAATATACCCAAAGAATCATGTTTTGATATTGACATGATTTGTAAATTTTCGTTTATATTCCATTGATAGTTCATCACAATAGATTTGATAAAACTATAAAAATATGAAATACACACTATTAGGGTTTTATATGCCTTTAGAATTTTGGATTTGTAGATTATTGTTAATTGCATATGCATGCAAAATTAAAATTAATTAGAAAATAGAGAATAATGAAATAAAAACTCACAAACCATGGTTTGACACAAGATATGACCTAGGAAACCCTTTAGGGAGAAAACCCAAATAGAAGGTGAGGTCGCTTTGCTCTCTTCCTCTGAATAGAAAATGGTTGCGAGTACAAGGCAGTATAGTTTGTGGCCATTGGGATACTATAGTACATAAATCATCTTTGTGTGCTTTATATCTTGTCCGTCTCATCTATTTTTTCTCATATATGGAGAAAATACACTCGAAATAATGGAACCCCTTTTCCTCCTAGTGGCCCAGTTATAACACAACCCAAGAGCCTACTAGTGGTTAGGTTTGACTACCTCAAATTTTAACTAGAGTTACAATATGGATTCTTGTAGAGTCGTATTCACCATAACCATATGGCTTTCCCATTTTCCATGAATAATGGGGGCTAATGTGGCATCCTCTCAAATTATGGTGGTGAAAATAGGAAGATCAACTTCTGATCGACATAACTTTTGCATACAGAATCTGATTGATAAGGTTCTTGCACTGTTAGAAAGGTATTTGTATGTACAATATGAAAATATTATTTCATGCTAAAGAAAAAAAGTCTTACCCCCCAAAAAAATTGTTTGATGCCTCTAAATTCTCCTTAGAGGTTTAAGACCCTAATTTTCCAAACTGGGCCTCGCCACTAAAAATGGTCCCATGAGCTTATTCGTCCATTTTTTCTAGTTTGAAAGCATTGAGTTGGATGAAAAACAATATAATGATCCAATCTAGATCAAGGATGAAGAAGTGTGATGGAGTTGGAGGCCTAAGGGACTCGCAGTGCCTTGAAGGACAACCAACGCACGTTGAAGGTGAAAGTTCAAATCCCACCCACATCCCTACAACAAAATAGTGGCATCTTCCTCATCGTGAAGGAGGTTAACTAGGATATTGCAAATAGCCCATGCATTGTCACCAGTGATGTGCATCTCCTGGGCATCTAAGTATGCTACTATGCACGATAACAATGGGGTTTCTCTCGTCGAATTTCTATATTCCCTAACTATATGAGGGGGTAAGAGGCATCCTGCCTCTACCTCTACTGCCCCTAAGAGTTCTACCATGTTCCCTTATCGTTGCAGCTGCAAAGGAGTGCTGAGACAAATTATTTTGATTTGTAATACCTCTGACTGTTTACAACCATCGCTTATGTGAGTTGATACCCCTATTTGTGGTGCCCTTAACATTCTTTGTGAGTGAGCCATAATTTCCAACATGATAATGAGTGTACAATGGCCTAAACAACCATAAATTCTTGTTGAGAGGAGGGTTCCACTGTAGCATATGTTGGAATGATAGACAGGTGAGGGGGTAAGCCCAAGGCACTGTCGTTCCCTTGGATTAAATACAACAAGAAAGTCAACCATTGAGGTTGTAAATGTTTCCCTTTGCCAACGTGACACCCAAATCCAAGGTTATATTTTTTATGGTTAATATCGAAAACAAAACGAATTTACATTAATATATTTCATTTTAATGTATTATTATTTTATTTATTATGTTGATAGGTGTGTGTATTTTGCAATAGGACTTGCAAAATTTTAATTTAGTTATTAATAATTATTAAGTGGATAGTAGGGATTTAACTTCCATGAAATATTCTAGAATATTCATATATCAAAGATCAAGATTTATTGTAATATATCATTTCAATTAAATTGATTAATTAAAAGAATTTTTTATTTTTTATTTTTTATTTTTATTATTATTATATATATATATATGGAATGTGAAATATATGATGGAGTAAATGTTTTTTATGACTATTTAAACCAGATTTAATTTATAAGTTAGACTAGGTTCAACCATTCATAAAGTTTTAATTCATTTTAATTTCAAAAATATTAATTTTTTTAATTAAATATATCAATGCTGGCGTGTTGAGGACGTCTGATGGCATATCCGCCCCCTAAGGCGCCCGAAAAGTGATTCACAAACAGCAAGTAGCGAAGGGTAGTATCAAGTTCAGGGTTCTGTTGGAATGTTAATTCCAACTGCAGGCTGCAGGCGGACGTGGGCAGCCGATTCAGCAAGCACAACGACGGGAGCCCAAAACCGTTCAGCGAACCCGCCTGAAATTTTTCGCGCCAGCTTTCTGGGGAAAGAATATTCCGGCGAGCGACTCCAATAAACTGTGGTGGCACCGCATGTCACTCGCCTGACGTCAGCCGACGAAATTTTTCACGAGTTAAATATTGGGAATCTTACCTATTCCGATATTCATCACCGCCGTCCGATCTCCTCGCGCGTCCTCAGCCGTCGATCTCCGAAGCTGCTGCCCGCCTACGTCAAATCGATTTTTTTTTTTGCGTGGAGTGTTAAGCAATCTGTTGACCGTCGAGAACAGGAAATTTAATGGATTTGATTTCTGTTCGTAGGAAGTAGGTGCATGTGTTAATTTTTCCTACGACCCTTAATGTCTTTCATTTTTTTATATAGACATATGTATGTTTTATATAAAAACATGGAGTAGAGCCCGTGTGCAGTTTTTTTTATGGAGAAACGTATGTTTATGTATAACAATGTAATGGAGCCTGCACGGTTGTATTTTTGCATATAGAACAGGGAAAAGAGCACAGTGAAGTGTGCCTGCGCGCGGTGGTTCTCTATGGAAATGGTATTGTAAAGAACGCACAACAGTGCAAGAAACAAAACAGAGGCGGCATGTATTGTTTGTTTTGCCACTGTAAATCACAGTGAAGTGTTGCGCGCTGGAGTTTTTATGAAGAACAGAGAAGGGTGCCTGCGCGCAGTAAGTTTGCTCCCGGGTATGCAGTGAACGCACAGTAGTGCGAGAAGGGAAACAGAATAAAGGCATTGTAATGGTGGTTGGCCATTGTAAAACACAGGAACACCATGAAACTGATTTGTAATAGCCACAGCAGTGGAAGACCAGAAATGAAGGAGACAGAGTCTCTTCAGTGAATCCCTCTCTGCGCAGAGGATGAGTTTGTAACAGTTTTTGTTTTTTTAGCAATAGAAAATGTTTTATGCTGTATAATGGACTGTTATGAGTCATTTGTTTTTAATAGCTTCACTATGCAAAGGTCCTGGAAGAAATGAAACAGAGCATTGGCTATGTTGTGTTTATTTGTTTGGTTTTGGTATTTCCCCATCGAAAAATACCCAACAATGGTATCAGAGCTGGTCCAGGCTCTTTGATGGTGACAGAGCTGGTTCAGGCTCTTTGAAGTGTCAAAGAAGCTGAAGGAAAGACTTTTGTTGCAGCAGAGAAAGCTTCTCCAGCAGAGTGAAGTCTTAGGCACAAGAACGCAGGTATTCCTCAAAGTTTTTTTTCTGTGTTGCTGTTGAAGAAACAATGAGTCATTTTAAAAAAAACAGTCAAGTATTTAGAGCCTAGATATGGAAAGGTCAAAGAAGAAAGCCTCCAAACCTGTTAAAAATGTGTCTCCCTCCTCTACTAAACTAGAAGGCAATCCATTTGAAAGCATTCTATTTGAGGCTTCAAAGTTTAATGGAAATTATGATATGTGGGAAATAAAAATGAGGGCTGTCTTACAGTGTCAAGGGAGTGAAATCTGGGAATCAGTGATTGATGATAGCAAGAAGGATAAAGAATCCAAGGAATACAATGCAAAGGCAGCAAAGACTATCTTGGATGGACTGCCTGATTCTATAAAGAAGAATATAGGAAAATATTCATCAGCAAAGGATATATGGGACAGACTGCATGACCTTCATGCAAAGGGAGCACTGACCATGACCAGCAGTGAAGAAGAAAATTCTGAACCCATCATAGAAGCTGAAAATGAGAAGGTTGACCTCATCAAACTTCAAGTAAAAGAAATGGATGAAGAGCTAGTCAAGCTTAAGAAGGAGCTCTATCAATGCAAGAGGAAACATCATGAAGAAGTCATATCCATGACAAATCAGCTGAATGAAGCAAAGAAGCAGGAAGACGCCTTGTCAAGTCAACTTGAACAAAGGCACAAGAGAGTGAACAAGCTTTTAGAAGAGATTGGACAGTACAAGGTAGAGGTCTCCTCCCTTAAGTCTGAACTACAAGAAGCCAGGAAGCAGGCACAAGGAGCTGAAAAGAAAATGGAAAGCAGTCAAGCAGAAATCTCCAAAATGAAGTCAGATATTATCTCCTTCAAAGTAGTAGCAGCTGAAGCTACTTGTAGCAAAGAAGAAACTGAAGAACAACTTGCAAAGAAAAATAATGTATGTGAAAAGTTGGAAGAAGAGATTGTCCTCCTCAGGAAGAAGGTTGAAGGGATGAACAAGATCATGAAGAGCTCTCAAGCTTTGGATGACATGCTCAACTATCACATATCTCCATCTGATAAATCAGGACTTGGGTATGTAGGTGAACCCTCAAACAAGGATGAAGATGCTTTAAGCAAAGGAGATGTGAAGAAGCCAGAAAGAAGTTGTGATGCTTCTAGTTCCAGCAAAGGCAAGGAGAAAAATGAAGGCTGCAATAGAAGAAATCCTACTGCAAGCAGAAAACCAGCTCCAAGAAGAAATGTAGCTGATGTCAAAGAGGCAAGATGCAATGGTTATCATCAAAGGATCTCAAGCCAGCAAGGCTTTAGAAGTACATCAAGGAAACCTCCATCTCCCAGGTACCAAAGTTCATTTTTTGGTTATTGTTATGCGTGTTCAAACTTTGGTCATATGGCAAAAGACTGTAGAGCATTTCATGGAGATAGATGTTGTGGTCCCCGACAATCTCCAAGAAATAATTTCACAAGAAGAAATCATGAATTCTTATTCATGAATAATGTAGAATGTTTCAAGTGTCATAACATTGGGCATATGGCACGTGACTGTAACTTGAGATGGGCTGATATGCAAACTAGACTCATGCAAAAGAAGAAAGTTACACAAGTATGGAGAAGGAAGGAAATGCAACCTGAAAGCCCCTTGAACTCCCCAGTGGATCTAAATTTGTTTTGAGAAGAGTCTGCCAAAAGAAGACAAGCACACATTAAAGGGGAGCTTGAAATTTTTTGTTGTTGAACTGTCTTAACAATCACTCTTTGATGAAGACCTTTTATAAGGGAAAAATATGAAGCTAAATCTGCCATAAAAGCAGAGAAGAAAAGTATGCAAAGCAAGAAGACCCTCACAGCAGTGGGAAGACAGAACATAAAACAACAGTTTGGAAAATTTTTTTGAGCACATGCATTGAAATGCATAGCAATGGAAATGTTTTGTATTGGGAATGAAAATGCAAAGCAGTGAGAAGAAAATGAGAAGAAGGAAAAACGCAGCAGAGCGTAAATGCCCAGTGGCTGAGAATGCAATGAAATTTTTCACACAGCAGTGAAAAATGTAATATTTTTTTGTATGCAATGCAACATGCACAGAAATGCCTAAAGAAGAACAGGGGCAGCCATAGTGCAAATTGGAGAGGCAACGCAGCAGCAAATAAAAACCCAGGGATGACAGAGTCTATGGTTATGGGTATGGACAGCAGTGCATAAGAAAAGGCAACAACATGATGGCAAGAAGGAGAAGCACAGTAGTGCGAAGAAAATGAAACCAGAACTAAGAGAGAATGAAGAAATGTGTTTTTACACAGCAATGCAAATAAGAAAATGTAGCAACATGAAGTTTTTGTTGAAGAAATGAAAGGTAATGGACAACAGTAGATGTAAAAGAAATTTTTCTTTACAGCAGTAAATGTAAGTATAGTGAATGTGTTGTTCATTGAATTGAAATGCAACATATGCAACAGCAGTGAATGTAAGAAATGTTTACACACAGCAGTGTAAATTTGTAAGGTGGGACAGAGTAATTGTTCCAGAAAAGATAGAGTATTCCGTCTTTGAAGAATGCACAACAATGCAGAGTTTGCAAAGAAATGTAAGTGAAGTGCAGCAACACAACAACAAGTGTAGACACAGCAATGTGGGGTAGACGCAGCAAAGAAGATGACACAACAGTGCAACAGAGAATATGCAGCAGCATAAAAGAACAATGTAATGAGTATGCACAACAGTGCAATGGATGTTTTGTTTTGAAACTGCATCTAAAGCAGTGTTTGGCAGTAATCCCTCCGTGAGAGGAAGTGAAGTTCTTAGTGAATCCCTCTGTTAAAGAGGAAGGTGATTTTCAGCACAGTGTCATGGTAAATCCCTCTGTCAAGAGGAAGATGCTTTTTAGCATAAACATGGTAAATCCCTCTGTTAAGAGGAAGATGCTTTTTAGCATACACATGGTAAATCCCTCTATCAAGAGGATGATGCTTTTCAGCATAGTCACAGGTGAATCCCTCTGTCAAGAGGAAGGTGCTCTTCAGCACATTGTTATGGTGAAACCCTCTGTCATGAGGAAGGTGCTCTTAAGCACAGTCTCAGGTAAATCCCTCTATTAAGAGGAAGACTATTTTGTTGTGTGTGGAACTGCATCAGAAGCAGTTGGTGAATCCCTCTATGCGAGGAAGATTGGTGAATCCCTCTATGTGAGGAAGTGTTTGGGTATGTATGAATGCCCAACAGTTGAAATTAAAGGGGAGTGTTGGAATGTTAATTCCAACTGCAGGCTGCAGGCAGACGTGGGCAGCCGATTCAGCAAGCACAACGACGGTAGCCCAAAACCGTTCAGCGAACCCGCCTGAAATTTTTCGCGCCAGCTTTCCGGGGAAAGAATATTCCGGCGAGCGACTCCAATAAACTGTGGTGGCACCGCGTGTCACTCGCCTGACGTCAGCCGACGAAATTTTTCACGAGTTAAATATTGGGAATCTTACCTATTCCGATATTCATCACCGCCGTCCGATCTCCTCGCGCGTCCTCAGCTGTCGATCTCCGAATCTGCTGCCCGCCTGCGTCAAATCGAATTTTTTTTTGCGTGGAGTGTTAAGCAATCTGTTGACCGTCGAGAACAGGAAATTTAATGGATTTGATTTCTGTTCGTAGGAAGTAGGTGCATGTGTTAATTTTTCCTACGACCCTTAATGTCTTTCATTTTTTTATATAGACATATGTATGTTTTATATAAAAACATGGAGTAGAGCCCGTGTGCAGTTTTTTTTATGGAGAAACGTATGTTTATGTATAACAATGTAATGGAGCCTGCACGGTTGTATTTTTGCATATAGAATAGGGAAAAGAGCACAGTGAAGTGTACCTGCGCGCGGTGGTTCTCTATGGAAATGTTATTGTAAAGAACGCACAGCAGTGCAAGAAACAAAACAGAGGAGGCATGTATTGTTTGTTTTGCCACTGTAAATCACAGTGAAGTGTTGCGCGCTAGAGTTTTTATGAAGAACAGAGAAGGGTGCCTGCGCGCAGTAAGTTTGCTCCCGGGTATGCAGTGAACGCACAGCAGTGCGAGAAGGGAAACATAATAAAGGCATTGTAATGGTGGTTGGCCATTGTAAAACACAGGAACACCATGAAACTGATTTGTAATAGCCACAGCAGTGGAAGACCAGAAATGAAGGAGACAGAGTCTCTTCAGTGAATCCCTCTCTGCGCAGAGGATGAGTTTGTAACAGTTTTTGTTTTTTTAGCAATAGAAAATGTTTTATGCTGTGTAATGGACTGTTATGAGTCATTTGATTTTAATAGCTTCACTGTGCAAAGGTCCTGGAAGAAATGAAACAGAGCATTGGCTCTGTTGTGTTTATTTGTTTGGTTTTGGTATTTCCCCATCGAAAAATACCCAACAGTGGTATCAGAGCTGGTCCAGGCTCTTTGATGGTGACAGAGTTGGTTCAGGCTCTTTGAAGTGTCAAAGAAGCTGAAGGAAAGACTTTTGTTGCAGCAGAGAAAGCTTCTCCAGCAGAGTGAAGTCTTAGGCACAAGAACGCAGGTATTCCTCAAAGTTTTTTTTCTGTGTTGCTGTTGAAGAAACAATGAGTCATTTTAAAAAAAACAGTCAAGTATTTAGAGCCTAGATATGGAAAGGTCAAAGAAGAAAGCCTCCAAACCTGTTAAAAATGTGTCTCCCTCCTCTACTAGACTAGAAGGCAATCCATTTGAAAGCATTCTATTTGAGGCTTCAAAGTTTAATGGAAATTTTGATATGTGGGAAATAAAAATGAGGGCTGTCTTACAGTGTCAAGGGAGTGAAATCTGGGAATTAGTGATTGATGATAGCAAGAAGGATAAAGAATCCAAGGAATACAATGCAAAGGCAGCAAAGACTATCTTGGATGGACTGCCTGATTCTATAAAGAAGAATATAGGAAAATATTCATCAGCAAAGGATATATGGGACAGACTGCATGACCTTCATGCAAAGGGAGCACTGACCATGACCAGCAGTGAAGAAGAAAATTCTGAACCCATCATAGAAGCTGAAAATGAGAAGGTTGACCTCATCAAACTTCGAGTAAAAGAAAGGGATGAAGTGCTAGTCAAGCTTAAGAAGGAGCTTTATCAATGCAAGAGGAAACATCATGAAGAAGTCATATCCATGACAAATCAGCTGAATGAAGCAAAGAAGCAGGAAGACGCCTTGTCAAGTCAACTTGAACAAAGGCACAAGAGAGTGAACAAGCTTGTTGAAGAGATTGGACAGTAAAAGGTAGAGGTCTCCTCCCTTAAGTCTGAACTACAAGAAGCCAGGAAGCAGGCACAAGGAGATGAAAAGAAAATGGAGAGTAGTCAAGCAGAAATCTCCAAAATGAAGTCAGATATTATCTCCTTCAAAGTAGTAGCAGTTGAAGCTACTCGTAGCAAAGAAGAAACTGAAGAACAACTTGCAAAGAAAAATAATGTATGTGAAAAGTTGGAAGAAGAGATTGTCCTCCTCAGGAAGAAGGTTGAAGGGATGAACAAGATCATGAAGAGCTCTCAAGCTTTGGATGACATGCTCAGCTATCACATATCTCCATCTGATAAATCAGGACTTGGGTATGTAGGTGAACCCTCAAACAAGGATGAAGATGCTTTAAGCAAAGGAGATGTGAAGAAGCCAGAAAGAAGTTGTGATGCTTCTAGTTCCAGCAAAGGCAAGGAGAAAAATGAAGGCTGCAATAGAAGAAATCCTACTCCAAGCAGAAAACCAGCTCCAAGAAGAAATGTAGCTGATGACAAAGAGGCAAGATGCAATGGTTATCATCAAAGGATCTCAAGGCAACAAGGCTTTAGAAGTACATCAAGGAAACCTCCATCTCCCAGGTACCAAAGTTCATTTTTTGGTTATTGTTATGCGTGTTCAAACTTTGGTCATATGGCAAAAGACTGTAGAGCATTTCATGGAGATAGATGTTGTGGTCCCCGACAATCTCCAAGAAATAATTTCACAAGAAGAAATCATGAATTCTTATTCATGAATAATGTAGAATGTTTCAAGTGTCATAACATTGGGCATATGGCATGTGACTGTAACTTGAGATGGGCTGCTATGCAAACTAGACCCATGCAAAAGAAGAAAGTTACACAAGTATGGAGAAGGAAGGAAATGCAACCTGAAAGCCCCTTGAACTCCCCAGTGGATCTAAATTTGTTTTGAGAAGAGTTTGCCAAAAGAAGACAAGCACACATTAAAGGGGAGCTTGAAATTTTTTGTTGCTGAACTGTCTTAACAGTCACTCTTTGATGAGACCTTTTATAAGGGAAAAATATGAAGTTAAATCTGCCATAAAAGCAGAGAAGAAAAGTATGCAAAGCAAGAAGACCCTCACAGCATTGGGAAGACAGAACATAAAACAACAGTTTGGAAATTTTTTTTGAGCACATGCATTGAAATGCATAACAATGGAAATGTTGTGTATTGGGAATGAAAATGCAAAGCAGTGAGAAGAAAATGAGAAGAAGGCAAAACGCAGCAGAGCGTAAATGCCCAGTGGCTGAGAATGCAATGAAAGTTTTCACACAGCAGTGAAAAATGTAATATTTTTTTGTATGCAATGCAACATGCACAGAAATGCCTCAAGAAGAACAGGGGCAGCCACAGTGCAAATTGCAGAGGCAATGCAGTAGCAAATAAAAACCCAGGGATGACAGAGTCTATGGTTATGGGTATGGACAACAGTGCATAAGAAAAGGCAACAGCATGATGGCAAGAAGGAGAAGCACAATAGTGCGAAGAAAATGAAACCAGAACTAAGAGGGAATGAAGAAATGTGTTTTTACACAGCAATGCAAATAAGAAAATGCAGCAGCATGAAGTTTTTGTTGAAGAAATGAAAGGTAATGGACAGCAGCATATGTAAAAGAAATTTTTCTTTACAGCAGTAAATGTAAGTATAGTGAATGTGTTGTTCATTGAATTGAAATGAAACATATGCAACAGCAGTGAATGTAAGAAATGTTTACACACAACAGTGTAAATTTGTAAGGTGGGACTGAGTAATTGTTCCAGAAAAGACAGAGTATTCCGTCTTTGAAGAATGCACAACAATGCAGAGTTTGCAAAGAAATGTAAGTGAAGTGCAGCAACACAACAAAAAGTGTAGACACAGCAGTGTGGGGTAGATGCAGCAAAGAAGATGGCACAACAGTGCAGCAGAGAATATGCAGTAGCATAAAAGAACAATGTAATGAGTATGCACAACAGTGCAATGGATGTTTTGTTTTGAAACTGCATCTAAAGCAGTGTTTGGCAGTAATCCCTCCGTGAGAGGAAGTGAAGTTCTTAGTGAATCCCTCTGTTAAAGAGGAAGGTGCTTTTCAGCACAGTGTCATGGTAAATCCCTCTGTCAAGAGGAAGATGCTTTTTAGCATAAACATGGTAAATCCCTCTGTCAAGAGGAAGATGCTTTTTAGCATACACATGGTAAATCCCTCTATCAAGAGGATGATGCTTTTCAGCATAGTCACAGGTGAATCCCTCTGTCAAGAGGAAGGTGCTCTTTAGCACATTGTTATGGTGAAACCCTCTGTCATGAGGAAGGTGCTCTTAAGCACAGTCTCAGGTAAATCCCTCTATTAAGAGGAAGACTATTTTGTTGTGTGTGGAACTGCATCAGAAGCAGTTGGTGAATCCCTCTATGCGAGGAAGATTGGTGAATCCCTCTATGTGAGGAAGTGTTTGGGTATGTATGAATGCCCAACAGTTGAAATTAAAGGGGAGTGTTGGAATGTTAATTCCAACTGCAGGCTGCAGGCGGACGTGGGCAGCCGATTCAGCAAGCACAATGACGGTAGCCCAAAACCGTTCAGCGAACCCGCCTGAAATTTTTCGCGCCAGCTTTCCGGGGAAAGAATATTCCAGCGAGCGACTCCGATAAACTGTGGTGGCGCCGCATGTCACTCGCCTGACGTCAGCCGACGAAATTTTTCACGAGTTAAATATCGGGAATCTTACCTATTCCGATATTCATCACCGCTGTCCGATCTCCTCGCGCGTCCTCAGCCGTCGATCTCCGAAGCTGGTGCCCACCTGCGTCAAATCGAATTTTTTTTTGCGTGGAGTGTTAAGCAATCTGTTGACCGCCGAGAATAGGAAATTTAATGGATTTGATTGTTGTTCGTAGGAAGTAGGTGCATGTGTTAATTTTGCCTACGGCCCTTAATGTCTTTCGTTTTTTTATATAGACATATGTATGTTTTATATAAAAACATGGAGTAGAGCCCGTGTGCATTTTTTTTTATGGAGAAACGTATGTTTATGTATAACACTGTAATGGAGCCTGCGCGGTTGTATTGCATATAGAACAGGGAAAAGAGCACAGTGATGTGTGCCTGCGCGCGGGGGTTCTCTGTGGAAATGGTATTGTAAAGAACGCACAGCAGTGCAAGAAACAAAACAGAGGAGGCATGTATTGTTTGTTTTGCCACTGTAAATCATAGTGAAGTGTTGTGCGCTGGAGTTTTTATGAAGAACAGAGAAGGGTGGCTGCGCGCAGTAAGTTTGCTCCCGGGTATGCAGTGAACGCACAACAGTGCGAGAAGGGAAACAGAACAGAGGCATTGTAATGGTGGTTGGCCATTGTAAAACACAGGAACACCATGAAACTGATTTGTAATACCCACAGCAGTGGAATACCAGAAATGAAGGAGACAGAGTCTCTTCAGTGAATCCCTCTCTGCGCAGAGGATGAGTTTGTAACAGTTTTTGTTTTTTTAGCAATAGAAAATGTTTTATGCTGTGTAATGGACTATTATGAGTCATTTGTTTTTAATAGCTTTGTTGTGCAAAGGTCCTGGAAGAAATGAAACAGAGCATTGGCTTTGTTGTGTTTATTTGTTTGGTTTTGGTATTTCCCCATCGAAAAATACCCAATAGGTTCGAGTCTTGTGATGGGAAGAAGAAGACGAGGGGTCGGTAATATTACTGAGCTTGCGACGAGTGCACCTTCCCTACGATGAATTGTTTGGGAGATTTACCTTCCCTACGATGAATTGTTTGGGAGATTTGGCAGCACTTAAGCAATGGTTCAACTTCAAGCTCAAGAATTCAAAATGCATCTCTAAGCAATGTTCTGCCTAACGTTTCTGAAAGGGGTGGTGATGAGATATGGTATGAAGTTGGACATTCGAAAACATATACACCAACAACTGAATGTGTGGCAGTTGATGCAGCGACGAGAATACCAGTAGTTCCAACATGCAGTTGATTCCAATCAATGCAGTTGATGGAATTTCAAATCTTGAGCTGGAAGGACGCACTGCAGCTTGTGCCGGAATTTTGATGCAGGTAATCATAAAAATTTATCAGTTTCGGGGATTTGAGTGAGTTGTCACTTCAACGATTTCCAATGTGTTCACTGTTTTCTGTTTGTAGTCCGCAATTCAATTTTTGCTAGGGTGAAGATGGTAGTGTGTAACATGAAGATGGTAGCCCGTAACATTTTTATTGCATGTTCGGATCCTTATAAATTGCAAGGAAATACTATACAGAATGGGTTCGAGAAATATTCAAGTGGCAATGTAGTTACTGGTCAAATTTATCTGCATGTACGACACAACCATTTTTTGTAAGTCGAGCATTTATCAACGAAAAAAATGTGCTATATGAAAAGTGAGTATTTTGATATTTCCTATATATTAATGCTTATTAATAATTATGAGCCTTTTAATTGCACCTAGCAGCACTCTCAGTAGGTAGATATAATGTAATGTAATATAATAGGTGGCAAATATTTTGATAGGGCAAATTATATAAAAATAAAATAAAATAAAATATAAAATATAAAAATATTAATTATAATTATAACTATAATTAATAATTAAATTATCCTAGATTCATTTTAATTTTATATCTAGTCACTTTAAAAGATTTTTTTATCTTAATATATTAAATTTTTCTAGGCCCTTAATAAATCTAGGTTTGTATCTCAATAGGCCCTAAATAAATCTAAGTTTGTATTTCAAAGATTTAATCTTTTCTCTCCTCATTTCTATTTAAACCCTAAAATCTGCTCTTCTTCTATCAAGCATTCAAGTTGTCCTGATGATGGATCCCGGTTGGGATTTGAAACGTTGGTAGAAAATGGTTCTTACTGTGGATTCTCCAGTGACTAATTCGAAAATAATGTACCACAGAGGTCTTAAATCCAGAATTATTTCATTTTAATATTATTACACTATATAATATAATAATAAAATTTAAAAATATATAAACTAAATCTAAAGTATAACCCTTCATTCCATAATCACCTACTAAATTTAACTCACATTATATAATAACAAAACTAGTATTATATATAACAAATATATTATAAAAAACTAAACTCATTTTTTTAATTACAACTATATTTCTCATTTTACATTTAAAAAATGATTTGATCCCTATCACATGTATCAGTGTTGCCTTATACATTTACAAAGTCACAAGATAATTTCCCTTACCCCAATTTCCTAACTAGGATGAAGATTAAAATGATATGATTCTTATTTTTCCACCGAAGGTGTTCCTTTGTGGCCTTTGTTTGGGCCAATTAAATCCTTTGGATTTTGTCAGCCTCTAGTGAATAATTTTCTACCACGTGCAGGATTTGACAACTCTTAGACTTCATCTCTAAGCTCCCAAGACTCAAGTATGTGGATCTCTCTGGAAATAACTTTAGCGGTCTGGTTTCCACCACCTTCAACCAACTATTAGAGTTGCACGTTACAGATTTCATACTCTAAAGGATTGCTTTATTACCAGATATAGAAGGCTAATATCTAGATCATGCATCAACTGTACTGAAAGACACCCTAGTAAGATGAAAATCCTGACATGATATATGCATATGATTTCTATAGCTTTTTATTATATTCGTGAGCAATGGATAACTATATATTTATTGTTTTGCAAGGCTATTTGGATCCAGAGTACTTCTTGACTCACCAACCGACTGATAAGAGTGATGTATATAGTTTTGGTGTGGTTCTTCTTGAGCTTTTGACAGGCATGGAACCTATTTCACATGGAAAGGACATTGTCAGGGAGGTACGTGTTCTTATCAATATGAACTTCATCCATTCTTTTAATCTCTCCATTTTTTCTTTCATTTTTTTGGACATTCATATTTTGCGCAAAATATTGGATTTTTTTCACATTGTTTTTCCACTGTAATTTATTTGATAACACTTTAGTGTTATCAACTTTGTGCTGGAATGAGGGAGGAAGCTAGAGCTTTACTGGTTTCCCTAGCACTTGTAGCTAATTGTGTTGGTTTACAAGTGAATATGGTGTATCAATATGGAAATATGTTATCTATGATTGATAAGCATATGGGTTTGTTTCCTTCAGAGTTCTTGGAGCCATTTGCCATTTTGGAACTGCATTGTTGTAGAGATGAAACCGATGCATGCCCCCACCAAAGAACGAAGATTGACATATCCGTGGATAATCCTTATATATCTTCTGATATCTTTGGAAGTAAAATCCTTAGTGGAAATATTCCACGGGTTGCACCATGTTAATGTTTATATATATCAGTGAAGAATACATATGCCCCTCATCTATGCAGGTGTTATGAAATGAATTTAATAAATTTCAATGTTATATAAAAATTTATGCCTATGGTTCAAGCCTGTAACACTCTTCTGTGTGCATTGCTCAAAATGGGTAGAGTAGACCTGGTTTGGAGTGTATATGAAGAGATAGTGTCATGTTTATATTTACAATACCTTGATTAATGCTAATTGCATGGAAGGTAAGCTGCATAAATCCTTTGAATTATTTGATGAAATGAAAAAGAAGAAGACTAATCCCACAATTATTACTTACAACATTCTCATCTCTGGTCTATGGAAGGAAGCCATTATGCATGCCCAACAAGTGACCTTTTTACAACAATGTAGGCCCTTGATGTGGCTCCTAATCTGTTTACATATAATGATATTATGGATGGATACTTCAAAAGGGATAACATGAAGGAAACCCCTAAGATTTATGACAAGAATCCTGTCCCGATCAAACCAAAGCACTAACCATTCAATTTGTTTTTTTATAGGGTTTTTTTTTACTAAGATACTTATTTGAATAGAATACAGATCCTAGACCAATTTTGATAGAAATGATCAAGTGATGAAGGAGCCATGAGCCTTGGTTCCCTTTCTACTCTTTTATTATTTGGTTCATCCTATACCTGCCTCACTTGCCTACCATGGTGTTGAATATTATCACAAAAAAATATCTCCAAGATTCACTGAGACAATTGAGAACTCACAGGGTGTGTTGTAATCAACGATAAGTTCTACAAGGACTTCTTCATGTCATTAACATTTTGGAATAAATCTTTGGTGTTCAACTGTAATGGCTTCACTGTGTACGATCCAAGCAGAAACCTTATCTTCAAAGTGGACAACTATTGTTCCCATCCAAAGAACGAAGTCCTTCTCATGGGTGCTACAGGACTAGTTCTCCTCACACTTGAATGCAAGGTATACCATATTAATTTATTATTGATATGGATCCCGATCGTTAAATTGATACTTGGTTTATCAAACTTTTAAAGGTATTTTATATGTATTTAAGTCAACATTAAAAATCTCTAATTAAATGAAATGTGAAAATTGAAGATAACTTATAGAAAATAAATAACGACAACAATGCATATAAGAAAACGACACGAGAAATTAATAATTGAGTTCGACTATCTCAAAGCCTACATCTTCGGGTTTGGTATTCAATGGAGGGGCCTCATTATTAATTATTAAAATTCATCAAAGTATATATAAAAAATAGATCAATTATATTCTCGACTAGTCCTATTGTGTTTTTCTCGACCTAAGTTAGGATTCCAACACAACTAACTACACTCAAATAGGCCTCCTAGATCTCTTAGAATGGGCCTCCAAAGTTTTGTTATCTCCTTGGTCTGTTATTGTCTCTGCATAAAAATTCTTTTTGTTACATAAAAATCTAACTTCTGCCTCCTTGGTGCGTTGATCAATTTTTTATAATAAAATGTCAGGGGTTGAGGGGTCAAATCCCTAACTCCTCATCGGGTTGTTGTGATACGAATAATATATAATCAAAAAAATTAAAAATAATGTCAGCGGGTCCAACCTTCCCGCCGCTCGTTGGTTCCACACCTATCCACATTACAATATATATATATATATATATATATATATATATATATATATATATATTTATATATATATATATATATATATATATATATATATATATATATATATATATATATATATATATATATATATATATATATATATATATATATATATATATATATAATATCGCTTGTGGTCTATTCCCAAAGCCTTATCCCCGCGTTAGTTATAATATGGGGGCCTCCAGACTTAGCGAGGCATGGAAAGGATTGGCAGAGCTGCTAGATATGGAGGGCTCTACCACACCCACCACCCTTTTTTAATATATAGCAACCATTACAAAATAATTGAAGCTAGTTCCAAGAGTTATAACATCAATAAAACAATGGTGTAATGGTGAATGAGTGGATTTGGTGTTGAGAGGTCTTCGCCTGGAATCCATCCGAGGATGGTCAGATCCATAACAATAATTTTGATGAATAAAAATAAGTTGTGTGTCGCCCATTGATAGGGATGCATGATGGCCTCTTAATGGGTCCATTCTTGGAACCACAAGTTGGAACTTTTACTGTTCAAACCCTTATTGCTGGAACCATGATTTTAGAACTCTAACTTTGACTTTTGACCCGCTTAGACCAAAAATTTGACTTTGAATAACTTCTGCATACACACTAAGTTTTCGCGTGTTCAAGTTGTGTTGGATTCATTTTTTTGAGCTCTATGCAGTGGAACCTTTTTTTTTTCGAATTTTGAAGAATTTGAATTTTTGGCCTTTTTAGTGTTGGAAATAATACAGAGAGGGGGGGTGAATCAATATTATATAATTCTTTTAATAAATCTTCTTTATTTGTTCTTTGAATTATTTTTGCATGTCAGTACCATAAAATAATGAGCATGAACAAAAGAAAACAGATAGTCACACCAAAGAACACAAGATATAAGGTGGAAACCCAATGTGGGTGAAAACCACCTGCTGCAATATGTCTCTATCTTCTTTCAAATTAGAAACTCCTTTTACCATGGTTTTGTACTAGTGCAATCCTTTACCAGTACGCAGGCTGCAACCTGCAGAGAGCTACAACTCTCTCTCGTTTTCCAGTCTCTCCTGGAAGGGAGCTACAACCCCCTACTTCTTTTCATACAAGGACCACTTTTCATAAATTTTCAAACTGGATCCATAAGCATCAATTGATCATCAAGTGTAAGAGAATCACCCAATCAACTGTAGTAACCTGATCAAAAATAATAGGACCAAACCCAGAACACAACAATGATAAACAAAGATTTTAAGAGAAGTAAGCACCCTGCTCAACTGCTAGCCTGAGTCCCGGACTCACCCTGCTCAACTGCTCGCCTGCGTCCCGGACGCACCTGAAACGCTTCGCTCCTGCGTACGAACGCACTTTTCTCTTACTGCACCTGCGTCCCTCCGAGCATAGATGATTTCAAGACTTCAGAAGTAACCCAGACAATCAGATCTACAGATCTGAACATGCGCCAAGAGATCTCGGTCCATCAATAGATTTGCCTTGTTTAGATCTAGACCAGATCAAGCCCTCATAAGATATTCAACCCAAAACATGCTCAAGCCAAATGATCTCCTTTGCTTTATATAGGCAAGCTCCTCCTAAAATCATGGAACAATACCATGAGCCGACACCATAATAACCCAAAACCGTCGGATAAATACCAAGAGTAAAACATAAGAAACCCCCACGTGAGCTTTTCTCTGCCTTGAAATGTGTGCACTGGGTAGACGCACCTCCTGAACGGCTGGCCTGCGTCTCTGGACGCGGTCCCTGCATGGTGTACCTGTGGGTACACACCTTCTGAACTGATTTCTTGCGTCCTTCTTAATTTTTTCAATAAATGGAGAGCCTTGTCATGGGAGTTGCCATCAAGTACAACATCTG
This sequence comes from Pinus tabuliformis, assembly GCA_031772625.1. Classification (NCBI taxonomy): domain Eukaryota; kingdom Viridiplantae; phylum Streptophyta; class Pinopsida; order Pinales; family Pinaceae; genus Pinus; species Pinus tabuliformis. The sequence goes on from CM062810.1 coordinate 809,107,209, forward strand.
TAACATATAGCCATACCAGAAACATAATGCCAACAATCTCCCCCTTTGGACTTGATGGCAACCTCACAAACTTCAGCTTCATTCTCCCCCTTTGACATCAAGGGCAAAGGGGTATGCTCCCCCTAAGATCATGCTCCCCTTGAAAATGAACCAGATCTGCAGCAAAGAACCATAATCCACCATGAAAGAGATAGAGACATATTGCAGCTATTTCCAAGATCTCCTTCTGACCATCCTCCATAATGCCAACAATGCATTATATGCTCCCCCTGAACCTGTACCATCAATCAGAAAGGTTCAACAATAAGATGATGCATCAACAACCCCCAGCTTTTGCCTGAGGTATTCAAAAGTGTCCCTGGGCAATGGTTTGGTGAGAATATCAGCAACTTGTTCCTTAGAAGGAACATACTCCAACTTGACCTTCTGTTCAAGTACTTGTTCCCGGAGAAAATGGTACTTGATTGGTATGTGCTTGGTTTTTGAATGCATAACCGGATTCTTTGAGATGCTGATTTCACTTGTGTTATCACATAAGATGGGGATAGGTGGTGTATAAGTGATTTGAAAATCCTGCAAAGTCTGCATCATCCAAAGGAGTTGAGTGCAACAAGATGCAGCAGCAACATATTCCGCTTCAGCTGTAGACAAGGCAATCGAACTTTGTTTCTTGTTGAACCAAGATACCAGTCTGGAACCCATAAAGAACGCACCACCACTTGTGCTTTTCCTGTCATCCACGCTTCCGGCCCAATCTGCATCTGTATAAGCATGAAGTGTAAGATCTATATCTCTAGGATACCATAAGCCATAATTTTGAGTTCCTTGAAGATATTTGAAAATTCTCTTCACTGCCTGAAGATGAGTCTCCTTCGGATTTGCCTGAAATCTTCCAACTATTCCAACTGCATGCATGATGTCCGGTCGGGTACCTGTCAAATAAAGTAGACTTCCAATCATAGATCTGTAGGTTGGTTGATGTACTGCTGCAGATTCATCATTTTCACTGAGGCTACATCCTGTGACCATGGGTGTACATACTGGTTTTGCATCTTCCATACCATATTTCTTCAAAATCTGTTTGAGATACTTGGTTTGAGATAAAAAGATTCCTCCTTCTTTTTGTTGGATTTGCTAACCAAGGAAATATGTCAGTTCTCCTAGCAAAGACATTTCAAATTCTTTCTGCATGACCGAGGCAAAGCTTTGACTCATCGCTTCTTCATTGCTCCCAAAAATAATGTCATCTACATACACAACAAGTATTAGCAATTTGTCATTTTCAACTTTTATATAAAGATTGCTATCTGCTGATCCTTTTGAAAAACCTTGTTGATGAAGATATTTGTCCAAACGGTAGTACCAAGCCCTTGGAGCTTGTTTGAGACCATAGAGAGCCTTTTTTAATCTGCATACAAGATTTGGATCATTTCCAAGAATGAACCCATCTGGCTGTTCAATGTACACTTCTTCTTCCAACTCTCCATTCAGAAAGGCTGATTTCACGTCCATTTGAAATACTTTGAAGTTTTGAAAACTTGAGAGAGCAAGGAACATTCGGATGGCCTCAAGTCTTGCAACAGGAGCAAAGGTTTCTTCAAAGTCTATTCCTTCTTGCTGCGCATACCCTTTACAAACAAGTCTGGCCTTGTTTCTAATTACTTCTCCATTTTCATTCAATTTGTTTTTGAAGACCCATTTTGTTCCGATAACATTCTTATCCTTTGGTCTAGGAACCAGCTCCCAAGTGTTGTTATTTTCGATTTTCTCAAGTTCTTCATCCATTGCTTTCACCCAACATTCATCTTTGCATGCCTCTTTCACACTTTGTGGTTCAGTAGAGGAGAGTAATGCCAAATAGCTTGAAGCTTCTGCAACTGTTCTTCTTGTTTGTACACCTGCTTCTTTCTGCCCCATAATCTGAGATTCTGGATGATTCTTCTGAACAAATCTGGATGGAGTCTTTTCTTCTATTCTTGTCTGCTCCTCTAGTTCTTCTTGAGGTTCTTCTTGGGATTCTTCTTCTTCATCATTCTGTCTTTGAGGGTAGCCTTCATCTTCTTCGATGTCTTCATGATGTACTTGCCTAGGAATGTATCCCTTCTCATCAACCACTACATCAATGCTGTCAACAATTCTGCCAAGTCTTTTATTGTAGCATTTGTATGCTTTGCTATGTGGAGAGTAACCAAGAAGAATGCCTTCATCTGCTCTAGGTTCAAGTTTGCCAAGCTGCTCATCAGTATTCTTGATATAGCATTTGCTCCCAAATATTTTGAAGTGCTTTACCGAAGGAGTCTTACCACTCCAGAGCTCATGAGGAGTTTGAGTGTTGTTCACCCGGACATTTGTTTTGTTGAGAATAACAACCGCAGCATGTGCAGCTTCACCCCAGAAAGTTGCGGGAGTTCCTGATTCATCAAGCATAGCACGAGCCATTTGTTGGACTGTTTTGTTCATTCTTTCCACAACTCCATTTTGCTGAGGAGTTCTAGCTGTAGAGAATTCTCTTCTTATCCCATGTTCTTCACAGAAATCGAAAAATTCATTTGAGGTAAACTCCCCACCTCTGTCGGATCTGAGGCACTTAATTTTGTGACCTGATTCATTTTCAACCAAGGCTTTGAAGGCTTTGAATTTTTCGAATGCTTCATCTTTGTGCTTCATAAGTCCTAGCCAGACAAACCTGGAGAAATCGTCAATGAATAATATCAAGTATTCTTCTCCTCTAGGTGTTCTTTTCCTGAATGGACCGCATGTATCTGTATGAACTAGCTCAAGAGGCATGCTAGCTGATCCTTCCTTCTCTGAAAAGTTAGTTCTGGTTTGTTTTCCAAACTGACATGATTTGCATATGGTGTTGTCAGGAATTTTGATATCTGGAAGATCACAAACTGCTTGATATTTGCATGCTTTCCTTATTTGTGAAAAGCTTAGATGTCCCAACCTCCGATGCCATAACCAGTGCTCATCATCCTTGCTCAGATAGCATTGTTGTTGTCCTTCTTCAAATATGTACAGATTATTTGGAGTTCTTTTGCCTTTGATCACTGTTTTACCTATATCAAGATCACGAACAAGACATCCATTTGATCTGAATATAACCTCGGTTCTTTGATCACACATCTGGTTGACACTTAGAAGATTATGCTTCAATCCATCAACATACAAAACATTTCCAGCCTTGACCTTTTCTTTTAACTGAGCAATGCCTTTTCCTTTTATAGTTGCAGGAGTATCATTTCCAAAAGAGACTTTCTTTCCCTTTTCTAGAGTAGAATAAGACTCAAGTTTTTCTTTATCACCTGTCATATGCTTCGAACATCCACTGTCAATGTACCATAGATTTTCCTGTCCCTCTGCATAAAATTCTATCCCACATCTTTCTGTTTGAGGTTTCTTTATTCTCCATGTTTTGGTGCTTGAGGCTTGTTCCTTTTTCTGCTGAAACCTGCTCCTGCATTCAGAGTCTTTATGACCAAAGTTATTGCAAATAGAACATTCAACTTCATTTTCAAGAACCGAAAAGTTGTTATAGGTCCTTTTTGTAATCCCCGTCATACTTCTTTGTTTTTGAGCTTCCCTAGTCATGATCGTTTTATATGCAACACATTGAGCTGCTTTGTGACCAAAGTTATGGCAAGAAAAGCATTGTCCATTGAAGAAACTTCTGCGGTTATCGAATCTACCAGCCTATTGATTGTAATTTCTATTGTCATCTATTCTTGAACCAAATTGAGAAGATTTTACCTATGGCTGGTTGTAGCTTTTGTTCACCCTTAAGATGGATTGCCCCTGATAGTTTCTGTTTGTAATTTGTCCCTGCTTTACCTGATGATCTTCATTGTGCTTTTGCTCATTTCTTCTTGCTGCATCAAGATAAATTTTTGAAGTGGATGCTTGAGAAGTTTCTCCATTATAGCCCAGACCTGTCTTGTTTAGTGGAGACCGCTGCACACTGATAATCTCATCCAAAGTTTCAGATCCTTTGACAAACTTGAGATTAATAGCTTTTGTTTTCTCAATCTCTTTTCTAAGACCAACAATTTCACCTTCTAATTTTTCAAGATGTTTTTCCTTTTCATCAATTTGAAATTGTAGAGTATCAATGATCATGTTCTTTTCTTCTATACATCTCTTGAGTCTAGTAATTTCATCATAAAGGTTATCCACATCTACAACATCCATATAATCATCATCTTCAAATGCCATTAACAACTTATATTCATTACCTTGTTCATCTTCATCACTGTTTGATAGCCCATCACTATCTTCATGAGTGTAGTACCTTTTCTTATTTGCATTCTGTTTCTTGTTCCATCTAGCAGGTTCTTTTCCTTTATCCTTGTAAGGACATTTTGCAGCATAATGACCTACTCTTCCACAAGCAAAGCATTTAAAAGGTAACTTACCTCTAAACCTTCCAGAACCCCTTTGAAGATTTCTAACAAAATTTGATTCTTCTTCCTCTTCTTCTGGGACACAGCTTGCTTCATAATAATCTCCTTTGCCTGATGCCTTGAAAGCAGCTTCTCTTCTATCTGATGGACCTCCCTTTCTCATTTCATAAGAAGTTAGAATTCCATGTAGCTGAGACATAGTAAGAATTCGTAGATTTTCCTTTTCTTCTATTGCAGATACTTTAGATTCAAACTTGGGGGACAATGATCTTAGAACCTTTTCAACCACAATAGCCTCTTTAATTTCCTCACCCAAATTTTTCATACAGTTAACAACCTCATCTACCCGAAGAAAATAGTTAGCCACACTTTCATCATTATACATTTTGAGAGTCTCATACTGAATTCTGAGAGTTTGAAGTTTAGCACGCTTTACCTGTTCATCTCCTTCATAGCTCGTGACAATTTTGTCCCATATCTCTTTTGCGGATTTATAGTGCATTACCTTCATGAATTCTGATTGAGATATACATCCTAATATAGTACTGACTACTTTCGCATTTGTTTCATACTTCTTTTTCTCGGCTGCATCTGTAGGAGTAGCTGAAGGAAAAGCGTAGCCTGTTTCTACGATGTCACAAACTTCTGTACCAAGAGATTGAAGATAGGCAGTAACTCTTACCTTCCAATAATTGAAGTTTGTCCCATCAAAAACCGGTGGCCTGACTGATGCTTCTCTTTCGTAGTTGCTCATGATGAACGATCTACCTTCAAGCGATCAAGCTTCTCTGAAGGACCTACTCTGATACCAATTGTTGGAAATAATACTGAGAGGGGGGGTGAATCAATATTATATAATTCTTTTAATAAATCTTCTTTATTTGTTCTTTGAATTATTTTTGCATGTCAGTACCTTTAAATAATGAGCATGAACAAAAGAAAACAGATAGTCACACCAAAGAACACAAGATGTAAGGTGGAAACCCAATGTGGGTGAAAACCACCTGCTGCAATATGTCTCTATCTTCTTTCAAATTAGAAACTCCTTTTACAATGGTTTTGTACTGGTGCAGTCCTTTACCAGTACGCAGGCTGCAACCTGCAGAGAGCTACAACTCTCTCTCGTTTTTCAGTCTCTCCTGGAAGGGAGCTACAACCCCCTACTTCTTTTCATACAAGGACCACTTTTCATAAATTTTCAAACTGGATCCATAAGCACCAATTGATCATCAAGTGTAAGAGAATCACCCAATCAACTGTAGTAACCAGATCAACAATAATAGGACCAAACCCAGAACACAACAATGATAAACAAAGATTTTAAGAGAAGTAAGCACCCTGCTCAACTGCTAGCCTAAGTCCTGGACTCACCCTGCTCAACTGCTCGCCTGCGTCCCGGACGCACCTGAAACGCTTCGCTCCTGCATACGAACGCACTTTTCTCTTACTGCACCTGCGTCCCTCCGAGCATAGTTGATTTCAAGACTTCAGAAGTAACCCAGACAATCAGATCTACAGATCTGAACATGCGCCAAGAGATCTCGGTCCATCAATAGATTCGCCTTGTTTAGATCTAGACCAGATCAAGCCCTCATAAGATATTCAACCCAAAACATGCTCAAGCCAAATGATCTCCTTTGCTTTATATAGGCAAGCTCCTCCTAAAATCATGGAACAATACCACGAGCCGACACCATAATAACCCAAAACCGTCGGCTAAATACCAAGAGTAAAACATAAGAAACCCCCACGTGAGCTTTTCTCTGCCTTGAAATGTGTGCACTGAGTGGATGCACCTCCTGAACGGCTGGCCTGCATCTCTGGACGCGGTCCCTGCATGGTGTACCTGCGGGTACGCACCTTCTGAACTGATTTCCTGCGTCCTTCTTAATTTTTTAATAAATGGAGAGCCTTGTCATGGGAGTTGCCATCAAGTACAACAACTGTAACATATAGCCATACCAGAAACATAATGCCAACATTTAGATCCCATTTGGATCAATTGTCTTTCAATATTATTCTCATATTTTAATGTATATGAATAAAATCTCTACAATGTTTGAAGTGTAAATGAATTGTATTATTTTGTGTCAAACATAGGCTGATTCTGCAACATGAATGGAAAGGTTTCTTGTATATATCCCAGCTCAAATGACACTGTTTGACATTAGAAAACCAAAAAATGCAAACCATACATAACCAGAAATTGATATTGAAAAGAAGAAAATCATTAGTACAATCCATTGTTTATGTAAGAATAGATGGGAAAGTGTTGTTAGTTCGGTGGATTGAGATTGTAAGAGAGGACTCAGTTCGATGATTCTCTTCATCTTCTTGTAAGGAAGTGGAACAACTCATGTCGCCCGCCCCCATGACACTAGCGCCCATGCGCCAGAAGAATAGAGAGATATGCCTTTTCTTTGATTTCTGTGAAAGTTTTGAAGGTTATACCCATTAATTTAGATATTTTTCCATAGAGCGAACAAATTTATAGTCATGGAGACACTCATGTTCCATTCCCAACCATATTGAAAAAATGTACTGAATTTTCTAACTTAAGTTTCGTATGTGTATATCTATATACATCTTGTTAATGGAGCAAAGATGTTTTTTCGGACCTCATTTCAGTGATATGTAAAAATACTTGAGATTTTTAGCTAAAATATTGGGAAAAATATTCCATACGCCTTCATTTCATCGTGACTTGATGATGTGCGTAACTTCTTTGGAATTTAATCATCTCTACACAATGATTCACCAAGAGACCAGTTGTCCTTCACCTTTATTAAACTAAAGAAATAGAAGATTTGGGAAGATCATCTTGAAAACCTAAATCACTAAATATGAAAACTCTTATATAAAGATCATATTGATCTCCATATAGTTTTAAAAAAAGTGTTAAAAGTTTTTATTACATTTAAAAGTAAGATGACATAGTACACCTTGATAGTTGTCACCAATTTTTCTATTCTTTAGTTTTATTTACATAGCTTGATAACATGATACTTTGATTGGAAAAATGATTTTCAAGCATATACATTGAGTTTTCATCTAGATCCATTCTTTTCTAGGGTTAATTCAATGCTTTGATGTTGCTTCCTCAACTTCAATCAACCTAGGTAATTTCATCTCCATGACTTTCATTTTAGAAAAGGTTATGCTTATCATTTTGAATATGGATTTTAAATTGGTTGTTGTTGATTCATTAGATACCTTTATTTTGTGGTTCTTCTCTTAAACCATTATGTTTTAATAAGATTTTCAAATTTCCATAACAAAATTACTTTATATAATTAAATTTCAACTTTTCAAACCAACAAATTTAATAATCATTTTCCTTATTAATATAAAATTCAAACTTAGCATTTAATTTACTCTAGTAACATATAAAAACACTCAAATAATTAAAATTAAAAAATTATACCCTATTACAATCAATCTAATTTAAATTAAACAACAATGTAACCTCCATAATGAAATCTAATGAAAACTTCAAATGATTTCCCTTACCCCTATTCATTCTCCAAACAACTTTGTTATAATTGCAAAGAGAAAGATATACATGGACTTCCAGCTTGCCTTTGTACTTTATGTTTGTTACTCAACTCTACTTAACAATCTTGTGATTTAAGTCTTCTCGTGGGATGACTGAGCAATGGTCTCATTGGGATGTTATCCCTGCCACCCAGTTTCAAATTCCACAAGGGGACATTATCACTCATCATAGTAAGACTAGAATGATAGATGTCTTCGATGGTATTCGTAGGTCTCAGTCCTTGGTTGGTCTATCATAGTTTCTAGAATGTCTGGTTTGTGGGTTGTTTGATATACGTTTGATCCTAAAGGTTGCCCAAATTAATCCAAAAAATTATTGATTCACCATGGTTAAGAAAGAAAATAAATTGAAAAACTTTACAATCTACTTCAATGACTTTATAATCTGCCATAAGAAATTCTTATTGGGATATTGTTGGTTTAAAAAGTTTAAATTTAATTATATATAGGAATCTTGTTATGGAAATTTAAAAATATTATTAACAAATTATGGTTTAAGAGAAGAACCACAAAGCAAAGGTATCTAATGAATCAACAACAACCAATTTAAATCCATATTTAAAATGATAAGAAAAGCCTTTTCTAAAATGAATGTCATGGAGATGAAATTACCTAGGTTGATTGAAGTTGAGGAAGCAATGTCAAAGCATAAAAAAAACCCTTAAAATGAATGGCTCTAGCTAAAAACTCAATGTATATGCTTAAAAATCAATTTTCTAAGTAAATTAGCATGTCCCCAAGCTATGCAAATAAAACTAAAGAATAGAGAAAATCACTGACAACTATCAAAGTATACCATATCATATTACCTTTAAATGTACTAAAAGGCTTTCAACATTTTTTTAAAATCTAGATGGCGATTGATATCAATATTTATATATGAGTTTTCATATTTGGTGATTTAGTTTTTCAAGATGATCTTCACAAATCTTCTATTCCTTCGGTGTACCTTTGCACCTTTAGGGGCAATTGCTAGTTAATAATTTTTTTATTAAAAGGTAATTGATTGATTGGAATTTTGCGGAAGTAATCATTTTCGAACTCTACCAACATGATTCCCATTATTTTTTGAGAGTACCATTCTGACATCTTGTTTTCTAACTTGAATTAGGGAACCCACCGAATCTAACCTATTTTCACAAGATCATTGGCCCACTCGTTCCTACTGACAAACATTTTCTAAATTACGTCGAATAAAGTTGACTAAAAAGTAGTTAAGCCTAATAAGGAGGCTACAAAATTCACTAAATCTTGTGACTTATGCTTCTCAATTTCCAATCAAAATGTTTTTATTTTTATCGTTTTGCTCTTGACCTATGAGAAATTCTAGAATACCAAATATTCGAAGAAATACAACCCAGAACACAGAATAAAATGACAAAAACAACAAGTATTTTATTATTCAGAGATAAAAGCAATGTTCACTTGCCTCTTCAAGGGGGAAACCTCCAGCAGAGCAGAGATCGATTAAAAAAAAATACTCGATGATATTTCCCTTCTAACTACGACTATTTATCGCTAAAGTACCTTCAAGAACCTAACGACTAGTGGTCCCTTGCATAATATGGGTTAACCGCTTTATTTATTAATTATGGCCCATTCACAACTAATTGTGGTCCCTTTCTTAAATGAGGGTCAACCACTTACAATTATTAATATAGAATTTATTGACTCTTTAACTAACTATGACTATGACTCGACCCTATTGGGCTTATTACATAAATAAAGGGGTTAGGGTTGGACCCTAACATGCCCTCCCCCATCAAAAGCAGCCTTGTCTTGAACGTTGAAGTTGTGGAAACTAATGAAGAATAGTGGTTGATTCCTAGGTTGCATCTTCTAGAGAGGTGTCTTTCCACTTGAAAAGGACTTCCTTGATCGTATGGTCGTGTAGATGTCTTTCACGAGTATCGAGGACCTGTTTAGGATGGATCTAGAGTGAACCTTCCTCATCCAATTCGGGTAGACAGGTTTGAATTATGCAATTGTTCCCCACCACTTTCTTGGGGCATGATAGATGGAAGATTGGATGGAATTTTGAAGTTGGTGGCAAGGCCAGCCTGTAGGCTGCTGCTCCAATGCGTTGAATTATTTGTTAAGGTTCGTAGAATTTGGGAGCTAATTTCTGGAAACCATTTTCTTTGAGCGATGTTTTCTTCTATGGTTGCAGCCACAATAATACCTTATCCCCTTCTTGAAATGTGCGTTTTGAATGATGTTCGTCTGCTTGTTGCTTCATTCGATTTTGAGCTTGATGGAGATTATCTTTGAGATAAGCTAGCATGGCAGCATAATTTTGTAGGAGTTGATCAATTGATTTCACCTTAGAGCAGCCAGGGATATAAGAAATAGGTGAAGGTGGGAGTTGGCCATACACCGAATTGTATGGATTCGTCTTGGTGGCTTCATGATATTTAGTATTATACCACCATTCAACTAAAGGTAGCCATTCTACCCATTGATGCTGCTTTTTTGAAGTGAAGCACCTTAGGTATGTCTCCAAACATTTGTTGACTACTTCAGTTTGACCATTAGTTTGGGGATGATAGGCATTACTCAGTTAGAGTTGGGTGCCTTGTAACTTGAAATGTTCTTACCAAAATTTTCTTGTGAAAGTTGGGTCACGATCAGACACAATGGAAGTTGGCATGCCATGCAGTTTGAAGATCTGGTCCATCAAAGCTTGAGCCACCAAAGTGGGGGTAAATGGGTGGGGTAGAGCACAAAAATGACCATATTTAGAAAGTGTGTACACAACCACCATGATGACTGATTTGTTTCTTGACTTTGGGAGACCATTAACGAAATCTATAGAAACATCTGTCCAGATAGAGGCAGGGATTAGCAATGGTTGTAAGGTTCCTCGTAACTTGACTATTTCTCCTTTGAGGGTGTTGACACACATTGCATTCAGCTACAAAGGTAAGAATGCCATTTTTCATTCTCGTCCAAAAGAAGTAACTACGAGTGCGGGCATAAGTCTTCTGAAAGCCTACGTGCTTGACGGTAGGAGATGAGTGCAACTATGCCAAAATGCGAGTTTTGAGGGTGGATATCAGAGATATTACTAATCGATCCTTGTAGCGAAGAATCTCATCCTTCCAAGAGTAGCCAATTGAGGAATTAGGATCTGCTCTCAAGTTATTAATGAGTTGGGAGAGAGAGGGGCGTGAAAACCATTCCTTGCGGGCTTCTTCAATCCAATCTGGTGTAGGAAGGGACATTGATAGCAAGGTGATTTCATGCTAACATTGGCCCGATAAAGCATCCGCTACTACATTGTCACACCCTTTCTTGTAAATTATCTCATAATCATATCCCAACATTTTGGCTAGCCATTTATTTTGCTATGCTATGGTGATGATAAAAGTTGCTCCAAAAAATATTTGAGGCTTTGATGGTTGTAGAGCTGTAACAAGGGTCTTTTTCACCTCTAGTTATCTCACATTACAAGTCAATCCGGGAGCGTTTTGTTATTGTAAAGGGTATCTCAATTTGAGGCTATTTGTCAGAGTAATGCTTAGTAGTATAGGTCTAAGAAATACAAGAGTAAACGGATGCTAAGCTATGGCTAAATTACTTTTGCATAAAGAAATCACACGTGGCAACTTTATCAGTCAAGGGTACGGAAATAGTAACCCATCCCTCTAGAAACCGATGAAGGAAAAGGAATTAGAGTATGGATCATGGATCTGGGAGCATAATAGCGTCTGATGTGTCTCACGACAGCCTTGATCCTCCTCCCACACCAAACCAATGAATGCAAGTAAAAAGGAACAACAAGAAAGTAGAATGGAACGTCAATTCAGAAATGGAACAACAGTAAAAGGAACGGCAGTAAAGAAACTAAATCTCGCGAGTTCAACACTCTCAATTCTTGGCATCAACTTACATACAAAGAAAGAGCAATCTTTTGTACAAGTAGACAGCTTAATCAAATGGAACAGCAAACCACCATAAACAGGAAACGTCAATCATATGTACACATTATCTGAAATGATCACCAGTAGTCCACACACAACGTTAATTCCATCTTCTTATGATTGTCACTCCAACCATATGTAGCTAAAACATTCCACTTATAAATTCTGTAACAGAAGTGAACAACTCAGAACAATGTTATGTGATCAATTCTGGAAATATGATGTAAACTTGTTACAAAGATTTACAAAAGGAAAACTACTGATGAACGAGTATGGAATAGCATGTAAGTATATCAGATTATTAAGAACAATAAAAAAACCACACAAAGCCAAACTGTAATGATATAATCAGCCAGTGTCCGTTGGAGCTGGGCCCTTAGCTTCCAATGGCACACCGCTGTAACTTACTTCAGATGCAGGGAGAAAGTAACACCAAATATATTATATTAACGCATCAATGATAGTACAGCAAAACTAAGTCTCAAAGAGACTCGATAGTCTGAGTTTAACCAACTGTGAAGTCTGTAAACAGAAAGTAAAGATACAAGATAATCCAAAAGTCCCTGAAGTCTTCGATGCTGCCCCTTTTTATACAAGTAATGGCGGAGTTAACTAAACAACAAAATAATTAAAAGTAACGATCCCTCAGGATCAAATATCCTGAGGGATCTGTTAAACTGTTAACTCCTCTCTTTTCTCTGCCTAGCCTTTCGAACTGACAGTCCTTCATCTCGTCCCGGATTGATCTGCCTTGATTTACTCACCCTGGTCTGGATTTTATTTGGTTTTGGAGGGACAACCGTTATCTCCTCATGGAACTCTCGTTTTGCACCGTGCCTTCCTACTTTTGTCTTTTCCTGCATAGAGAAGATAACTATTAGTGATTGGGTCATTCGTGCTCATTCTCATTACATTCTCCTTATTTTATAACAAAGAAAAGGTTACAACTATTGCTTGAAACACCCTAAGTTATTCGTTAAAATATACCTTTCAAATGCTCTACACACCCCTCGGCTTACTCTGTTTCATGGCCTCATGAAAACGTTATAATTAACATGGAGAGCTGTAAGAGAATAGGCAGGAGAGGGCACCTCGTGAGGAGGTCTGCAACCATGGTGAGCAACCAGATTATCAAAGAATTGATTCAATTTATCTGCAGGCATATTATACAAGGCCTGGTACCCAGGTGCAGGGTGCCAAATAATTGGGCTACGGAACTGGTATCCTAACCAAGACGGCCCAGCTTGCAGAATGCGCTGGCCATAAAGGCTCAACCGTTCAGCAGCCAGCTCAAAATTCTCGTATTTGAATGGCTCCCTGAGCTGGATGCTTGGGGTAGAAATCCGATAGCGGAATTTGGCAGCATCCAGGGCAGAATCCTTAATAGCCAGAAAGTATTCCAAGCTATTTCGGATCAAATCCTCATGCATGGGTCCTAGCAGTTCTATGACGCCCGGGGTTCTCATAAGGCTTTTGTGTGATTGCCATAGGTGAACTGGGTCTCTAGGCTCGGCCCTGACCCATAGATCTAGGCTGTTCTCCTGCCTTTGAAAGGCATTGTAAGCCCTGAGCCACTTTAACTGATTGACCCCAAATGAAACAAAGGCTTGTAGCTGTATATTTCCCACGAAAGGGCCAGGGTTTAAATCAGTTTCCTACTCAAGCACCATATTGTGCAAATAGAATTCACATAGTAACCGTTGGACCTTAACCCCATAATGTTTGCAACAATCAATAAAATCATTAACAATATTAATCTGAATAGGGGCACCTGCCCTGACAGCTTTTATTTTCAATCTTAAGTATCTTTCAAGGAGAAATAAAGCATAATTCTTTGCAGGGGCCCTGCAAGTCAAAACATCATTATACAACGAACATACAGTGTCCAATTGTTTAATAACAACATCTAGTCGACGTGTTACCTTGGCAACCTTTCCCTGTTCCTTCTGCCATCCTTCAAAGGCCTGACTCTCTGATTGACTCATGTTCCGCAGTTGCTGCTGCAGTTCTTCATGTTTTTCCCGAGGGATCATTTGTTCCTTTAACTGCTCAGCTTCCTGCTGCAACTCCTCGTATTTTTCCCGAGGGATCATTTGTTCCCTTAGCTGGTCAGCCTCCTGTCGGGCTTGCTTCATCTTGTGGCGCAAGGCCTTGGTTTTTGGATCCTTTTTCCATGATTTCTCAGAGGCAGGGAGTTTTACCTGGACCTTCACGTTTCGCTGCCTGGAATTCGTATCGCGAATTATCCCTAAAGGTGGTGCCTCAGTTTGGACTGCTTTGTTTTCCCTTTCTTTCTTAACATGAATAAAGGGGTACGATGGCCCCTCTGTAAATGGAATGTTGTCTTGCGGCTCGGTTTTGATTGGAATGGCAGTTGGTCCCAATGGGCTATTTGGAACAACAGTCTGTTCCTCAGCGTCAATAGGAACGACATTCTGATGTTCCATATCAGATGGAACGACATTTTGTTCCTCAGTGTTGGTTGGAACAGTCGTAGGTCTATCAGCGGAGTATTGACCTACGAGACGCCTATAATCCCCTTGCCTTCTCATCTGACAGGACCCTGCTGCATTTGTCCTTCTTTTTCTCCTTATGGTCCTTCTTATTCTCAGAATGGCTTTCAAACTTCGAATTTTCTGCCGAAGCTGGGCTATAATATTCAGTAGTCTCTGCTGTTTCTTTCTCAATTTCTTAATTTCTCTTGCCTCGGTAGTGGGCGCATGAGTGGCCCTCAGTTCTGCTCCTCTTTCATCGAGGGTTTCTTCTGGCATTCTGGGAACGAACTGTTCCCAACAAACATTTTCATTCTCCACATCATCAGCAGGTGGGTTTTCTTCTGGTGTCTTGCGAACGGATTATTCCCGGTTGGTATTTACATTTTCTTTGTCCACAACAGGGAGGTTTTCTCCTCCTGCCATTTCTTCATGCAATTCTTCATGCGTCTCTTCCCCAGAGGGTCCTTCAGGAGGGTCTGCTGGACTGGAAGGTGAAGCATAATCTCCCAGGCTTGCCAAGATGGTGGCCAACTCTTCTTCCTCCACGGAGACCTGTGGAGGGTTGTCCCCCAATTGTTCCATCTCCTCCTCCTGAATTGGCTGCTCAGTGGCTGCCTCCAGATAGTCGGCCTCGGCCTCAGAGTCAGAATGTTCATTTCCTTCCTCGGCTTCTGCTTCGTTCTCAATTTGTTCCACATTTTCCCTCAAGGGTTCCTGTTCTGGCACTGGTGGCTCATCTGTTATTTCGATCGGCTGGTCAATGCTTAGCTGGATTTTCTCCAGCCTACCTTTTATTCTTGCCAACTGAGCTGACTTCCTAGGCCTCTCGGGCTGTTCAGGTGTGCTGGCCACCTATTCTTCCACCACCACCTTTCTGCGTTTTTCAGATTGTTCTGGCGTGCCAGAGGAATGCCTACGTTTCGAGGCAGCACGCTCTTCTGTGGCCAGTTCCTTATGTTTTTCTGGATGTCCAGATGCTCTATAGGAACGTTTTCGTTTTACTGACTCCGTGCGTTTCTTGGGTTGCTCGGGTGTATCCGAGGGATGCTTGGGTTTTGGTGATTCTCTGGGCTCCTTGGGTGCTTCAGAGGTACTAGTGGGATGCTTAGCCTTTGGGGATGGTGATGCCACTCCCCCTCCAATTGCTGTAATAAGCTCCCCCCAGCTACTCTGCTGCTGAGTGAGACTGTAGCTCACTATCAGGCGGATCAACCCATGGTGGCTAACCATTGCGTCTTCATGGTGTGCCTTTTTCAGGCTCCAAGAGGCATCATGCAGTAATGAATTTAACAATGCAGGGAGATTCACAGAACATTTTCCTTTTAACACAGCCAGGAGCTTAAGGTGACGCGGTCTTACCACATCTTTTCGCCCCTCGCAGGTGATGTAGCTCTGCACCACCTTTGCCAATTCGCTCCAGGGTTCTCCTAGCGTTGCCGGCAACACTCCTTTTCCCTTCACTGTTAGATTCTGTCCTTCGTCTTGGAAAATTTCTATGATCTTTTGCAATCTCTCTTTCTTTATCGTCCATATTGGTCCTGAGGCTGGTAATCCTGTTACTTCCGCGATTATTTCCTTCGTGACCATTATCTGCTTCCCACCCACTACGGAGTGTTCTTCCTGCAAATTCTGCAGGAATTCCATGGCCACAGTTTCATTTGATTCACGCAGGCGGCTAAAATAAGTTAGCCACCCCGCCCTTTCTAGGATCTCCCGAGCAGCTTCGGAGACTACTAGCTCACTAGGCTCGCTTCTGATAGCCTTGCCTCCCATGGTTCTGTTTCGGGATCCTAGATGGAACAGCAATTAACTGTCGCAAAGAACGTAATCGCAGCAAGAAAAAAACACAGAGCATGCATGAAAATTGATTGTAAATAACAACCTTTTGCAAAAATAGCATTGTCATGCCGTTAACCCATACTGTACCATATCATTTGCGAATGATGTGCTAACACGTGGCCGGTGGAGTAATGAGGTCACCTCCCCCCTCGCAATATGATAGGTTGTCCCAGCCGTCAAATGGAGGAGGAGTCGCTGTCCCGTCACCAAGTCATAAAGGAACAGCATATAGAGTTTTGCCATGTTTCAGATTAGACAAAGAAATACCGAGATTGAGGCAAAAGGTAGATCGCGTTTTGCATAAGCCTGCGTGATGTGATGAAAAACAGGAGGATAGGACGTCTGGCACTCATATAAGGTCTGAGGTAGTCATAGTCAATACCTTTGCCATGATTGGTGGTGATAGATATTCATGCGACGTATCCATCAAAGTGTAAGATATAATTATTACGAGGATAGAAAGAAGTATTTGATATGATCCAAATTGGTGTATATATTACGACTCCGATACCATTAATAGAGCTCTGCTGCCGATAGGTATTCATAACCTTGGCAGAGTTGTTTATTTCACCCTGGAACCATGGTATTTTGTGTATTTTTGAAGAGCAATTCTTGTCAAAATGCAGGCCATCATGCTGGCTTGGTAACCAGATAACCATGATGCCATTCACCAGAGAGGCGCGAAACGTGGGAAGGCCGGCTCGTAATGAGACCCCCTGTTCCAAGGTTTGTTTATGTAGTGAACCCGTTGGACCATATCCCTGGTGTGGTGGCCATGATGGGAATGCCACTTCGCTTCCAATCTTATGATCATAGTAGGCTGGTTCTTTAATGAAACCCCCTATCCTGCATTTGACAAATAATTTCTTTTTATTTTGCTTTTGCCTTTTTTTTTTTTTTGAAACAGACTTTGCTCTTGTGTAATTACACATAAGGGTGGTTCAGCCCTCCTTAAGAGTGGGAATGGCGGAAGAAGTCTTGTTATCCCAATAGGAAGATATAAATCTTCTGTTCTTATTTCCAAGTAATAATAGAGAAAATTGTAGGAACTCAACATGATGAAATTTTCCAACAAGGCAGAGGAGGTGAGACCATGACAGCAAAAATGATGAGTGTGTGGATCCTTCCTTTGTTGTTGCATCAATACTAGGGCTGTTAAAGATAGCGATTTATGATATGCTGATCTCGATATATCCTGACTTTTATATTCAGTGCATAAATGTATAGCTGCTACTTATGGCCTTGGAAAGAGGATGGACAACACATCTTTTATATGAAAGGGACAAGAGCATACTACTCCTTTTTGAAAGGGAGGGTGAGGAGGAGTTCATCTGATGCATTTCCTTAAAAAAAAAGGGCAGCAAAAGCACACAAATGATGTTTCCTTTGAAAAAGGAACAACCAAAAATACTCAAGTGTTGTTCCTTTTGAAAAGGAACAACAAAAACACACAAGTGCTGTTCTTTTTGAAAAGGAACAACAAAAACCCAAAAGTGTTGTTCCTTTTGAAAAGGAACAGCAAAACACACAAGTGCTGTTCCTTTTGAAAAGGAACAGCAAAAACACACAAGTGTTGTTCCTTTTGAAAAGGAACAGCAAAACACACAAGTGCTCTTCCTTTTGAAAAGGAACAGCAAAAACACTCAAGTGTTGTTCCTTTTGAAAAGGAACAACAAAAACACACAAGTGTTGTTCCTTTTGAAAAGGAACAGCAAAAACACACAAGTGTTGTTCCTTTTGAAAAGGAACAACAAAACACATAAGTGTTGTTCCTTTTGAAAAGGAACAGCAAAAACACTCAAGTGCTGTTCCTTTTCAAAAACACACAAGTGCTGTTCCTTTTGAAAAGGAACAACAAAAACAAACAAGTGCTGTTCCTTTTGAAAAGGAACAACAAAAACACACAAGTGTTGTTCCTTTTGAAAAGGAACAACAAAAACACTCAAGTGTTGTTCCTTTTGAAAAGGAACAGCACGCACAAATACTAAAAACATATATACAAAATTTACAATCTTATATACAAGATGTGGTAATAAAAGATGAATTTCTTACTGATCTATAGGTGAGGAAGTTTTTGCTTCCTCGCCCATAATCTCAATGTTAGTATCTTGGCGTAGTTGCTGACAAAAAGATTCCCGAGTGAGCGGTTTGCGATACAGACGAACTCGGTGGCCGTTTACCTTAAACGTATATCCAGACCCATCGATTGTGATCAGAGTAAGGGTCCCATTGTCATAGACTTTTTGAATCTCGTATGGTCCCAACCAACGAGTCTGAAGCTTCCCCGGGAAATCCTGAAATCTAGAATCATATAACAGAGCCCAGTCTCCTTCATGAAATAT
The DNA here is from genome assembly GCA_031772625.1 of Pinus tabuliformis. NCBI lineage: Eukaryota > Viridiplantae > Streptophyta > Pinopsida > Pinales > Pinaceae > Pinus > Pinus tabuliformis. Next base: position 809,125,763 of record CM062810.1, read on the forward strand.
CTTGTTTTTGATAAGCGCATCATGCCATTTGGCTCGCTGCTGTTGAATGAGTGCTATATTCTATAATGCAGAGAGCCTTATTTCATCTAATTCATTCATTTGCTGTAATCAATTTTTCTGTGCTTCACTTAAATCCAATCCGACTTCTTGGGCCGTTCGCAGCGTTTGGATCTCGAATTCTATAGGAAAAATGGGCTGCTTTCCAAACACTAAGTGATATGGTGAATAGCCGGTGGTGCTTCTCCATGTGGTTCGATAAACCCACAGTGCCTCGGGTAGTCGGGCAGCCCAATCACGCCGATGTGAGGCAACGGTTTTTGTCAAAATAGACTCTACTACCTTATTGCTGCTCTCCACTTGCCCATTTGCCTGAGGATGGTATGGGGTAGTAATTTTATGCTGGACACGATAGTTATTGAGTGTTGCAGCTAATTTATGCCCCACAAATTGTGGTCCTCCGTCTGTAATTACTTCCCTCGGAAGACCATAACGTACAAACAAATGGAACAAGAAATGTATTACCGAATCTTCTGTAGCTCTAGGCAATGCCTCCGCTTCAACCCATTTGGTAACATATTCAGTTGCCACCAAAATGTAGGTTCTTTGGTTTGATGGCGGGCTGATGGGTCTGACGAAGTCCAGAGCCCAGCGTTCGAAAGGTTCGATCACTAATTGAGGCCGCAAAGGAATTTCGTCGGTTGGACCAGGTCGTCCTGCACGCTGACAACTATCACAGGCCTGGACAAATTTTTTCGCATCCTTGAAAATTGTAGGCCAGTAATATCCCATTTGTAATACTTTATGTGTTGTTCTTCGTTCAGCAAAATGTCCTCCACATGGCCCGTCATGGCAGGCTTTCAAGATATCAAAGATTTCGTCCTCTCGAATACATCTTCTGATTTCCATATCTGCTCCTGTGTGAAACAAATAGCCCCCAACCCACGAAAATCGATTGCTTTTCTGAACAATCTGCTTTCGTTCATTGGGGGTTAAATGTTTTGGAAGCTTACCTACTGCAAGATAGTTAGCAACATCAGCGTACCAGGGAGTCTGAACAGCGACAGAAAATAAGTGTTCGTCTGGAAATTAGTCCTCGACTGCTGCTGCTTCAACTGATTTTGGTATTCGTGAGAGGAAATCAGCTACAGGGTTCTCCTTCCCCGGTCGATCTCTGATTGTAATATCAAACTCCTGCAACAGGATCAACCACCTGGTTATTCTTACATTTGTAATAGGCTTATTTGCTAAATACTTAATAGCAGAATGGTCTGTATACAAAATAACGGGATAGGCTGTAATATAGTGTCTAAATTTATCAACAGCATGTATCACAGCTAAAAAATTCTTTTTCGGTGACAGTGTAATTTAATTCAGCCGGAGCCAAATTTTTGCTGATGTAATAGATGGCGTATGGTCTTTTATCCTCTTCTTGGCCCAGAACTGCACCGATTGCTGTGTCTGAGGCGTCAGTTGAAATTTGGAATGGTAAATTCCAATTAGGTCCTCGGAGAACTGGAGCTGTAGATACCAGCTTCTTTAATTCTTTGAAGGCTCGATCACATTTCTCTGTCCATAAGAAGTCAACATTTCCAGTTAATGCATGTAAAGGTGTGGCAATATGTGAATAATGTTGTATGAATCGTCTATAATACCCAGAAAAACCAAGAAAACTGCGTACCTCTGTTTGATTAATGGGGGTCGGAATAAGCAAAAGTATTTGAATTTTAGCCGGGTCTACCTGAATACCAGCTGCTAAAATATAGTGTCCCAGAATGAGTCATTCGGTCATCATCATGTAACACTTTTCGTGACTCAAGCAAAGTCTGGTAGCGATGCAGCGCTGTAGGACTTTTTCGAGAGTATCTAGAGCTGGATCAAAGTCATCTCCATATGGTGTGAAGTCATCCATGTAGACTTCGAATCCATCATTAATTAAATCTGCAAAGATGCTAAGAACAACCCTTTGGAATGTGGCTGGAGTATTACATAAACCAAAAGGTAAGACTCGATAAGCGAACGTTCCCCAGGGACAAGTAAAGGTAGTCTTATCCTGGTCTTCAAGGGCAATCTGAATCTGATTGTATCCGCTGAAGCCATCCAAGAAAGAAAAGAATTTCTTGCCTGCTAAGGTGTCCAGTACCTGATCTATGAATGGAAGATGGAAGTGATCTTTTTGTGTGGCTTTGTTTAATTCTCTATAATCCACACAGATCCTCCATTTCTTGTTCTTTTTAGGTACTACCACAAGTGGAGAGACCCATTCGCTGTCAGAAACAGGATAAATAAAATCAACATCTAAAAGTTTCTGAAGCTCAGCTTTTACAACATCTTTTAAATGGGGGTTGAGTCTTCTTTGCGGTTGACGAACAGGTCTTGCATCTTTTTCGATATAAATATGATGTGTGCATAGCTGGGGATCAATCCCTTTGATATCGGGATAGTCCCATGCAAATGCCTCCTGATACTTTCGTAACAGCTGGATGAGTTTTGTCTCTTGATCTAGTGTCAGATTAGCGTTAATATTTAAAGTTTTCCCCGGTTCAATTTTCACTACTTTGCTATTAGCGACAGAAGTCACAGGTATAATTTGGTCATGTTCGTCTTTCAGAGGATCCTCCTCTAATTCGTTATCAAATGCCGCTTTTATCATAAAACATTGTGTATACGATGTGGATTCTGTTTGATTAATGAATTTATTGATGGCATCGTCTTCCGTTTGATCTTTGAAATCTAGCGCTTCCTGGACTGTTAATGGGGGTCTAATATTGTCAGTGATATATGAGGCAGGGCGCAGGTTGGTTCTCATCATCGTGATGCTTGGCTGTGCTGGAGGGTACAAGATTAAATTTTTGATATCCGGCCCTCTGGTTATGGTCATGTTTCCCTGCCGGCAACCAATGTAGGCATCAGCAGTAGCGAGCCACGGTCTACCTAGAATTAGCGGATGTCCATCTAGTCGGGTTTTCGGATTAATTATAAGGAAATCGGTCGGGTATTCCCAGGAATCCACTGAAACCATGACATCATACAAGGTGCCTTCTGGTCTAATTACTGATCAAAGTGGAAGTAGGTTCTACCGATGTAATTCCGAGCTTCTGGCAAGTCGATGTTGTCAGGATGTTAATTGCAGCCCCTAGATCAACTAAGACGTTGGTCAAGGTCTACCCATAGATTTGAACAGTGACAATTGGGTTTCCAGGGTCCTCGTATTTAACTGGTGTTTCTTTTCCTGATAGGAGGTCGGATAAGGTGCCGACTACCTGGACTCTTGGGTTAGAGGTTACATTTCTTTTTGATTTTCTGCTACACAGGTCTTTTATGGTTTTTGAATATATGGGGATATCCTGTATAGCTTGAAGGAATGGAATTCTTATATACAAGTTTTGTAGTTCTCCTAGAATATCAAAATCTGGATATTGTGTTGGTCGTGGAATGGCCAATCGTTCTGGGAAAGGTGGAGGAGATGTAATTACTTGCTGATGAGCCTGGTCTTTATTTACATCTTCCTGTTGTGACGGCTGTTCTATAGGTAACTGATCTTCAATTTGAGTTGTTCTATGTCCCTCAGTTTCTATTATTCGCCCAGATCTTAACTGAAGATCATTGCACTCCCGCAGATCAGATTCAATCTCTGAGGATTCTATAATTTGAAGAGATTGAACTGGTCTATTATTTGGATTGGGGTTGGGTTGGGCTGGGAGCTGCGGTCTTAGATTAGGCTGGGGATTTTGTTGTAAGGCTGGCAGAGTTGGTTGAGGGAGTGGAATTGATCCTGCTGGCTGATATGTCGATTTTGGCCCGCTTGTCTGCCAGGGTGAACCTTGCGAAGTAGAAGGGGTCCACTGCGGAGGATATGAATTATTCTGCCAATATGGTGGGGGATAAGGGAAGTTTGGCCAACCAAATTGGGTCATCCAAGGATTCGGAGTAGGAAACATTTGAGGTGACCAATTCGAAAACAGGGGCTGAGACTGGTTTTGCCACATATTCTGTTGCTGAGCATTGAACTGCGGGGGTTGAAAAGAAGAGGAGGGGTCTGAAAACATACCAGATTGCCTAGGCTGCCATTGACGACGCTGGTTAATAAAATATGTTGATTCTGGCTCCTCTTCTGCTTCTTTGTATACTGCCTTCAAACCAGGAAGTGAGGGGCAGCTTTCAGTCAGGTGGTCCTTGGTACAGATGGCACATATTTGGACTGTATCCAGCGGGCATTCCTTGTGGCTATGTTTCTTCCTGCACCGAGGGCATAAAACCGCTAGATTCTGTTCCACCTCTGCTTGCTTCTATTTAGCCTGCACAATATCAAGCTGTGTAGTTAATGTCCCCAGGATATTAGTTTTAAAATTTTCTAGCAAATTTCCAAGTTCCACACGTGTTACTCCCTCTGTTGATGTTCTGTTATCTTTGGTAAAGCGATCATATTCTGCTGGTTTTATCCTCGTGCTGCCTCTTGAGCTCCTGATACACAAATCAATGATATCAGCAAAATTTTCCTGCTAAATGTTTCCTTTCCCCATAATATTCAACATTTCAATCCATTGTTCTTTCATACCTCTAATTAATGCGGTTTTCAACACGTTATCAGGCAGAGGTAACGATGCATAGGGAGATCTTTGCAAGTTATATTGGAAACGTTCCACATATTCTTCTAGAGTTTCGTTTGGTCTGGTTGACATTTGAAAAATTTCATCTTTTAGTTCTCTTGACCTACAGTAATCCTGATATTTCTTTAAAAAGGCTTCTTTCATTTGATCCCAATTGTTAATAACCCCACCACCTAAGCCCATAAACCATCTTAAAGCAGCCCCTTTTAATGTGGAGGGGAACAATTTTAATTTCTGGGGATCGGTGGTGTAATCGTATCCTCTACATAATGCATCAAATTCGAAAAAGAATGCATTCGGATCTTCTGATGTAAGGCCATGAAATGTGGGGATATGCTGGAGAGGGATATCTTTCATGGGCGCATTTGCTGCAGAATCTACTATAGGATATTGCAATGTGGAGGTCTGGGTGTTTGGCTGATTCTGCGCCATGGGATCGAATATATGCCAGTAATCTTCAGGAATTTCCAAGAGAGTGTTCCTTGGTTGAGAAGGGGTAGTCTTAACAGGGATTGTTTTGACAACACTCCCTTTATCAGGGATAATGATGGTCCCAACTGTCTGAGGTGAATGAATTCCTTCAACGAGGATTTTTGCAGCGCTTCCTTTATCCGGGCTATTTAAAGGCTGGTTTGGTTCAATAGGAGATCTAGGTTCCCCGATTTCCCCTGTTTCTCCTCCTCCTTCGCAAAGGTTACTAAGATTCCCTTCGTGCAATAGTCCAGGAGTCAAATTTTCAATTTCTTGAAAGTCCTGCTCCTCTGTTTGACTGTGCACTTCAGCAAAGGCTTCAGATGGTGATCCCGAGGCCTGAAGGGAACTAGTAGGCTGTTTAGAATTGATTTTCCTATAACCTACTGATGGCTGAGATTCGGCTTTCTTATAGATTTCGTCTATGAAGTTCGTTCGTCCAAGGGTCACCGGCCCCTTGGCTTTGGATGGAGGCTTTTGATCTTTCTCTGGCTTTTTCTGCTTAGTCATGCACTCCAATTAAACTGCTAAATCCTATTTAACCAATCAATTCTGCTAGGAAAGCGGACGGTGGAGCAGGGCTTTTACATGCTCCGTATGCAGGTTCTTACCTTCCGTTTTTAAAATCCAACTCTCCCCTAGCAGATTCGTACACTACCCTGTTTAAAAGACAAATGGCTATACCCTTTCCCCGGCAACGCGCCAAAATGTAGAGCTGTAACAAGGGTCTTTTTCACCTCTAGTTATCTCACATTACAAGTCAATCCGGGAGCGTTTTGTTATTGTAAAGGGTATCTCAATTTGAGGCTATTTGTCAGAGTAATGATTAGTAGTATAGGTCTAAGAAATACAAGAGTAAACGGATGCTAAGCTATGGCTAAATTACTTTTGCATAAAGAAATCACACGCGGCAACTTTATCAGTCAAGGGTACGGAAATAGTAACCCATCCCTCTAGAAACCGATGAAGGAAAATGAATTAGAGTATGGATCATGGATCTGGGAGCATAATAGCGTCTGCTGTGTCTCACGACAACCTTGATCCTCCTCCCACACCAAACCAATGAATGCAAGTAAAAGGGAACAGCAAGAAAGCAAAATGGAACGGCAATTCAGAAATGGAACAACAGTAAAAGGAACGGCAGTAAAGAAACTAAATCTCGCGAGTTCAACACTCTCAATTCTTGGCATCAACTTACATACAAAGAAAGAGCAATCTTTTGTACAAGTAGACAACTTAATCAAATGGAACAGCAAACCACCATAAACAGGAAACGTCAATCATATGTACACATAATTTGAAATGATCACCAGTAGTCCACACCCAACGTTAATTCCATCTTCTTATGATCGTCACTCCAACCATATGTAGCTAAAACATTCCACTTATAAATTCTGTAACAGAAGTGAACAACTCAGAACAATGTTATGTGATCAATTCTGGAAATATGATGTAAACTTGTTACAAAGATTTACAAAAGGAAAACTACTGATGAACGAGTATGGAACAGCATGTAAGTATATTAGATTATTAAGAACAATAAACAAACCACACAAAGCCAAACTGTAATGATACAATGAGCCAGTGTCTGTTGGAGCCGGGCCCTTAGCTTCCAATGGCACACCGCCGTAACTTACTTCAGATGCAGGTAGAAAGTAACACCAAATATATTATACTAACGCATCAATGATAGTACAGCAAAACTAAGTCTCAAAGAGACTCGATAGTCTGAGTTTAACCAACTGTGAAGTCTGTAAACAGAAAGTAAAGATACAAGATAATCCAAAAGTCCCTGAAGTCTTCGATGCTGCCCCTTTTTATACAAGTAATGGCGGAGTTAGCTAAACAACAAAATAATTGAAAGTAACGATCCCTCAGGATCAAAGATCCTGAGGGATCTGTTAAACTGTTAACTCCTCTCTTTTCTCTATCTAGCCTTCCGAACTGACAGTCCTTCATCTCGTCCCGGATTGATCTGCCTTGATTTACTCGCCCTAGTCTGGATTTTATTTGGTTTTGGAGGGACAACCGTTATCTCCTCATGGAACTCTCGTTTTGCACCGCGCCTTCCTACTTTTGTCTTTTCTTGCATAGAGAAGATAACTATTAGTGATTGGGTCATTTGTGCTCATTCTCATTACATTCTCCTTATTTTATAACAAAGAAAAGGTTACAACTATTGCTTGAAACACCCTAAGTTATTCGTTAAAATATACCTTTCCAATGCTCTACAATGGTCTGTGTGGATTTGGAAATGTTGTCCCAATAAGTATGGTCAACAGGTATCCTGCATGTAAGATGGCCATCAACTCTTTCTCATAGGTAGATTGTCACAGATGTTTCCCACTCGTTTGTTGGCTGCTGAAAGCCAAGGGTTGACCTTCCCGCATTAAGACAAAACCAATACAAGTACCTGAAGCATCACATTCAATCACAAAAGATTTGGTGAAGTCAGGTAGTGCCAATACTAGAGTGAAACAAATGGCCTATTTGAGAGCCACAAACGCCTATTGTGCTGCATCAGTCTAGAGGAATGATATTTTCTTGAGAAGGTTAGTGAGGGATCTAGCAACACGGCAATAATTGTAAGCAAATTTGTGATAGTAGACATTGAGACCCAAGAATGTCCTCAAACTCTTCAAGGTTTTTGGTTGGGGCCAATATTACATTACCTATATATTTTTGGGATCAACCATGACCCCTTCATGATCCACAAGAACACTTGAACAATTTGACAAATAATTTGTGATTCCAGAGCAGTGGCAAGATCAAGTCTACATGATGAAGATGCTTTTCCCAGGTTAGGCTGTATATGAGAATTTCATCAAAGGAAACGAGGGAAACGTTTTGAAGATATGGTTTCAGCAGGTGATTCATGAGGCTTTGAAAGGTGGATGGAGCATTACAGAGACCAAATGGCATGACCAAGGATTCATAATGGCCTTCATGAGTGCAGAAAACAGTCTTGGGAATGTCTAGTTCTTTCATGAATATTTGGTGATAGCCAGAGCGAAGATCTAGCTTGGTAAAGAATTGAGCACCATGTAGTTCATAAAGAAGATTATCAACAATTGGGATACGGAATTTGTCTTTGACAATGAGCTTGTTGAGGGCCCGAAAGTCTGGACACATGCACCATTCCCCGTATTTCTTTAGCACCATGACCACTGGTGATGAATAAGGATTGATGCTAGGAGGAATAATACCTGCTTCAAGGAGTTCCTTGATTATTTTTTCAATTTCATTCTTCTGGGCGAAAGGATATTGATATGGGTGCACAATAGGCTGTTGGGGCCCTGGGACCAAAGTGATGCTATGATCATGTTCCCCTCTAGAGGTTGGAATCTATTTATGTTTGTCAAATACCTACTGGTGGCAGTTTAAGACCTATTGCATCTCAGGATGAATATGAAGAGAGTGGATTCTATGGCCTGGATGGCATTAAACTGGGTGATGACTCCATGATAGCCTTTTTTCAACAACTTTTCCATTCGAAACGAGCTGATATAGAAGGCGCACCTACCTATATTCCATGGAGTGTATGTAATATTGGTCTTTTTAGGTCCGATAGATCATTATTTGGTCTCAGCGGACGTTAACCACCACCATCATCATCATCATGAATGTGGTCATTCTACTTGAAGCTCATATATAACTCTTGGAAATCCATTGTGATTGGGGCTAGTGTGTGAAGCCATTCAACACCCAAGACAATGTCACAACCACCCATGTTAATTGCAAACATGTGGGTCTTCAGGTGGTAGTCTCCGATTTGAAATTTAATATTTTCGCATCGGCCTTCACATTTCATTGTACCTGCATCACCAATAAGGACCTAGAAATTAGAGCTTTCCCTTACAAAACAATGAACAACTTTGGTGACTCGCTTATAGATAAAGTTATGAGTGCTACCACTATCAATCAGTACTACAACAAGGCGATGCTTAAGAAAGCCTCTGATTTTGAGAGTTAAGGGCGCAAAAACACCTGCCAAAGCATGTAGTGAGATAACTGGTTCATCTGGAGTAGCTGTGAGATAATTGTCCTACTGCATCTCCTCAACTTCGTTTTTTGGCCCCCCAAGGGGTGGGGCTTCCCCAGAAGAGTTGTGACCAGTAGCATCAATTTGAAATATTTTTGGCTCCTTGCACTTATGCCTCTAGGAGTATTTTTCATCAATGTAGTACCACAATCCTTGTTTTCTTCTTTCCGCTGTTTCTGATGGATACACCTTTTGAACCTTAAGTGTTTGCGTAGGGCCCTAAGCTTGGGTGGAACTCCCCTTGGCTATGAAATTTAGATGAGTAGACTGGGCAGCTAAGGCAATTTCTACCTCGACAACCTTTTTGCAATTGTCTAACCATGTAGGAGGGTGGTGCATTCAGACATGTGCTTGGATGGCTTCTTTGAGACCATTGATGAAACATTCCAAGTAGAATTAATCTCCTAGACCTTCCGTTTTAAAGGCCAATGTTTGAAAGTCTGCAATGTAGTCTTTTATTGTGCTGGTCTATCAGAGCTTAGTGAGACAACCCAAAAAATTAGATTCTCTATCAAAGTGGTCACAAAGGGCTTTTGAGAACACGTGCCACATTCTGTTCCCGGGATAACATTTCCAATGCCACTGCCACCATTGCTAAATTTCTTGGTCTAATTAAAGGGCTCCCACGCGTAGTTTAGTTTGATCATCATAGATATCATTCAAGGTGAAATATTGTTCCATTTGTGCTACCCATACTTCTGGATTAGAGCCATCAAATATATACATGTCCATCTTTGGTAGCTGAGGGTTAGAATGTTGGTGATTTCCATGGAAGTGAATATGATGCCTAGATTCTCCTTCGAGGTGTTCATCAATACTAGGCACCTCCAAATGATACCTGTCATTCTCTTTGGTGAATTTTTCAAGTGTTTTTGAAATACTATTCAGTTGTTCCTTGAACGAATCCAATGTTGTTTCAATTTGCTCGATATTCTCATTGGCCATGACTTGAGCTCTAGTTTCTACCATGCATAGATTCTGGCTACTAAAATTCACTCAAAATAAAAATTGGGACCGCCCGAAAATTGAGGCTGACCAGTAAATGGTACCACTGCGATCAGCTCATTGTCCTAAATATTATGGGATAAGTCTCCTGTAAGCATCCTGGGGAGGACCCAAAAGAAGGCCATGATGAAGACCATTGTTGGAAACTACATCTAGAAATGAGACCAAAGAACTTGAACAACAAGGGGAAATAAAAGACTGCTACAAAAACTCAACAAGATTTAGAATCTAATGTAGGTGATGAGACCAAAATCACAGTCATTGGAATGAAAGGTAAATCTTCTCTTGCAAGCGAAATTTCTTTTAGTAAGCCTATTGAGTCTCAAAATGATAAAAAATGAATTGATATTTTCCATATTAGAATCATTCCAAAACATACCAAAGTTGATACCTTGTTTGATAGTGGATCTCAAGTTAACCTTATTTCTGAAGCTATTGTCAAGAAACTAAACTTAGAAACTATACCTCATCCTAAACCTTACCCTTTGGGTTGGGTATGTGACAATGCCAAATTGCAAGTGACAAGAAAATGTAAACTTAAATTTTCCATCACTGCAAACTTTATTGATGAGGTAGAGCTTGATGTTGTACCATTATACATATGTGGAATTGTTTTAGGGAGTCCATACTTGTATGATTGAAAATCCATATTCTATCATCATGAGAACAAATATCATCTTTTTAAATATGGAATTGAGTATATCATTAGAGCACATCGAAATAAGATGAACTTGTCTCTTGTAAGTGTTGGTAAAATGAAATGGCTTGTAAATGCTAGTAAGAATTTTGTATTATTGATGCTCAAATCCAAAGATACTATTGAATCTTAAGCTTTCCAAGGATCTGATGCAAAACTCAAGTATGATTTGGCTGAAATTGTTAACACATATGATAAGATGTTTTAGGAACCTGAAGGGTTGCTTCTTATAAGAGGAATCCAACATGAGATTCAATTGAAGTAGGATGCACCTTTTCTAAACATTGGCACGTACAAAATGTTAGTTTTGGAGAATGCAGAAATCAAGAAGCAAATTCAAGAGCTACTTGAAAAAAGGGTCATTATACCAAGTACATATCCTTGTGGGTCTCCTATTGTCTTGGTTCCAAAGAAGGATGGTACATGGTGCATGTATGTGAATTTTAGAGCTTTGAACAAAATCACATTAAAGAATCGCTATCCTCTTCCTCATATTTATGATTTTCTAGACCAATTAAAGGGGTTGCTTATTTCACTAAGTTATATTTGAGAAGCGATTATCATCAGATCAGGATTGTTGAAGGTGATATTTGGAAGACTGCTTTCAAGAAAAGGCAAAGTTTGTTTGAATGGTTAGTTATGCCATTTGGGCGTTGTAATTCACATAGCACATTCATGAGAGTTATGAATGATGTGTTGAGACCATTCCTTGATGATTTTGTCATAGTCTACTTAGATGATATTCTGATTTTCAGTAAGACTCGTGAAGAGTATGTTAAGAAAGTTTTAAATGCCTTAAAGAAAGAGAAATTATATTAGAATATATCTAAGTGTGAATTTGGGAAAACCCCTTTAGTTTATTTGGGTCATATTGTTGGAGGGGGTGAATTGAAGATTTATCCCTCAAAAGTTGAGGTCATTGTGAATTGGCCTAAACCCAATAATGTGACAGAGGTTAGGAGTGTTTTGGGAGCAACCCAATATTGGAGAAAGTTTATTGCTAATTTCTCATCTATTGCAGCTCCATTACATGCTTTGATAAGTGTGAAACATGTCTTTTAGTGGGGAGGAAAGTAGTAGAATGCCTTCAATACATTGAAAGAGAAAATCAACACAACACTGATTCTTGCACTTCTAGATCTTAAGCAGCCATTTGAGATTCAAACTGACGCAAGTGATTATGCCATTGGAGGAGTTTTGATGCAACATGGTAAGCTTATTTGTTATATTTCTGAAACATTTACTGATGCAGTAATTAACTATCCAACTTATGATAAAGGGTTGTATGCTTTGGTACAAAGAGTGAAGAAATGGAAGCATTATTTTATGGGTAAAGAAATGATTATTCATAGTGACCATCAACCTTTGAAATATTTACAATCGAAAACCAAGCTACAACAAGCTAGAAATTCCAGGTGGATGGGATTTATACAACAATTCCATTTGGTAATCAGGTACAAGAAAGGTATATACAACAAAGTTGTTGATATGTTTTCAATGCCTATTATCATTGCATCTACCTTTATTAAGAATAACTCAATCATGTATGAAATTTATATTGAACAATAAGCTCAAGATGACGATTTTAAAAATATTTATGCAACTTTAATTGAAGGCCATCTCGTTGAAGAGTTGGATTATCATGTTCATAGAAAATTGTTGTATCATCTTTGCAAGTTGTGTATTCCATAGGGTGAACGAGTCAACATCATAAGGGAAGCTCATAATTCTCTTATTGTTGGCCACTTTGGTGTGGGAAAAACAGTCTCACAATTACAGAGGTATTGTTATTAGTCTCGTAATCCTAGTAATAGAAAGTTGGGTTTGTATACTCTACTTATTATTCCTTCTCATCCTTGGGAAAGTATCTCTATGGATTTTGTAGGAGGACTACTAATGTCAAATAAAGGTCATGATTATATTTATGTTGTTGTGGTTTGTCTCAACAAAATGTGTGTGGTTATTCCATATAAGAAATAGGTTACAGTTGAATAAACCACAAATATATTCTTCCAAAATGTATGGGTACTCTTTGGGTTGCCTAATTCTATTATTTATGATCAAGATTCTCGATTTGTCAGGAAATTTTGGTCAAGTTTGTGGGAACTCATCGACACCAAGTTGAAAAAGGGCATAACATTTCGTCCAAAAACTAATGGCCAGACACAAGTGGTGAATAAAACAGTAGTACATCTGCTTTATGGATATTGTAGCAAGCATCCTAAGCTTTGGGATGAACACTTACATTAATTCCAGCATGCCTACAACATAGCCTAGCATTCATGAACTTGAACATTTCCATTCGAAGCATGTTTGGGATATTTACCAAAATCTCCCTTAGATTTTATCTTTGGTAAAGATGTTGTGGTGGATGGACACAATTATATAGATAAGGCCAAGCGCTTCATTGAATAGATTTAGTTGGTGCATTAGATGACACGAGAAAAGTTGGAGAAGAGTCAAGCCAAGTACAAGGCGAGACATGATAAGCATCGTGTTGACCACAACTTCCAGGTGGGAGATCAATTTTGGCTTTAATTAATTAAATTATTTATTTATTTAATCAATTATTATTTGTTATTAATTATGGAGAGGGTTATGTTCAAAATTGGTGTCTAATCACCTTTGTGGTCAGCCAATGCCTATATAGGCACACTGCCACGAAGGATTGTAATCATGATTCAAATATTTTATTCATTAATACCAAAATTATTACACATTTATTTTTCTTATGCCTCAAGTCTGCTGCTATAGTATCCATGTGGCTTTCCCAACAAGTGAAGGCGTGACCCTCTAATTTCAACCACACAAATGAAATGTTTTATTCTTCATAAGCATGATGGACACTGAAATAAACTTCTTATTACTTCTTATTACTACAACCAATGATTTAGTTTCATAGAATCGATCTTGCATTGGTATAACTTGATATTGACCTTTGTTTCCATTTTGAATATGGGTTATGAATTATTCACAATATTTGAATTAGACTGATCTTTTTTGGGTCCTTTCTTTGGCTTGTTCTCTGTTTCTTCCCAGTCTCTTGATCTCCCCTTTGATTTGTCCTCTACATTAGAACCCTCGTAATCTCCAAATATCCCGAGCTTATTGCTCAAGGTTGACATGAGGAGATTCATATTACAACTTATATCTGTAACTAGTACTTCCAGCTGCAAAAACCTTTCCTTTGTAGGATAACAAGGGTCATTTATAGATGCATCAACTATGATTAGGTGTTTACGACTTTTGGCCTAGCTGATATAGATCCCCTACAAATATCCATAATATACCGACATGATTTGTAAATTTTCGTTTACATTCCATTGGATAGTTCATCACAATAGATTTGATAAAACTATAAAAATCTGAAATTTACACTCTTAGGGTTTTATTTGTGTTTAGAAATTTGGATTTGTACATTATTGTTAATTGCATATGCATAAAAAATTAAAATTAAGTAGAAAATAGAGAATAATGAAATAAAATTCACAAACCATGGTTTGACAGAAGATATGACCTAGGAAACCCTTTAGGGAGAAAACCCAACTAGAAGGTGAGGTTGCTTTGCTCTCTTCCTTTGAATAGAAAATGGGTACCAGTACAAGGAAATATAGTTTTTGGCCCATGGGATACTATAGTACATATATCATCTTTGTGTGTTTTATATCATATCCCTCTCATTTGTTTTTTTCTCTTATATGGAGATAATCACTCGAAAGAATGGAACCCCTTTTCGTCGTAGTGGCTCGATTATAACACAACCCAAGAGCCTACTAGTGGTTAGGTTTGGCTACCTCAAATGTTAACCAGAGTTACAATATGGATTCTTCTAGAGCCTTCTTCACCATAATCATGTGGCTTGCCCATTTTCCATGAATAATGGGGGCTGATGTGGCATCCTCTCAAATTATGGTGGTGAAAACAAGAAGGTCAACTTCTAATCGACATAACTTTTGCATACAGACTCTGGTTGATGAGGTTCTTGCACTGTTGGAAAGGTATTTGTATGTACAATATGAAAATATTGTTTCATGCTAAAGCAACAAAGTTTTACCCCCAAAAAACATTGTTTGATGCCTCTAAATTCTCCTGAGAGGTTTAAGACCCTAATTTTCCAAATTGGGCCTCACCACTATAAATGGTCCCATGAGCTTATTCCTCCATTTCTTCCACTTTGAAAGCATTGAGATGGATGAAAAAAAATATAGTGATCCAATCTAGATCAAGGACGAAGAAGTGTCATGGAGTTGGAGGCCTAAGGTACTCGCAGTGCCTTGCAGGGAAACCAATGCATGTTGAAGGTGAAAATTCAAATCCCACACACATCCCTAAAACAAAATAGTGGCATCTTCCTGGTTATGGAGGAGGTTACCTAGGATATTGCAGATAGCCCATGCATTGTCACCAGTGATGTGCATTGTCTGGGCTTCTAGGTATGCTACTATGCACGATAACAATGGGGGATACTCTTGTTGAATTGCTCTATTCCCTAACTATATGATGGGGGAAGAGGCAACCTACCTCTGCTTCTATTACCCCTGAGAGTTCTACCATGTTCCTTTACCTGGTAGCTACAAAGGAGAACTGTGACAAATTATTTTGATTTTTATTACCTCTGATTGTTAACAACCATCGCTTTTGCCAGTTGATACCCCTATTTGTGGTGCCCTTAACATTCTTTGTGCGTGAGCCATAATTTCCAACAAGATAACGAGTGTACAATGGCTTGAACGACCATAAATTCTTGTTTGAGAGGAGGGTGCCATTGTAGCATATGTTGGAGTGATAGACAGGCGAGGGGGCAAGCCCAAGGCAATGTCGTTCCCTTGGATTAAATACATCAAGCGGGTCAACCATTGAGGTTATAAATGTTTTCCTCTGCCACGTGACACCCAAATCCAGGGTTATTTTTTTAATGGTTAATATCGAAAAATAAAATGAATTTACATTAATATATTTCATTTTAATGCATTATTATTTGATTTATTATGTCGATAGGTATGTGTGTTTTGCAATAGGACTTCCAAAATTTTAATTTAATTACTAATAATTATTAGGTGGATAGTAGGGATTTAACTTCCATAAAATGTTCTAGAACATTCATATATCGAAGGTCAAAATTTATTTCAATATATCATTTCAATTAAATTGATTAATTAAAAGAAAATAGTCATATAAAATATGTGCCATATGAACATGAAACACGTTTTTTTGAGAATGTGGTATTAGTATACCATGCTATTGGCCATGATATTTTAACAAATCCTATTTACAAGCTAAGAATCTCCATGATAAACTCGATTGTTGAAAATCCATTTAATTTAAATAGATAATAAGAATTTAACGTGTATAGAATATTCTAAAATATTTAGTAATAATTACAAATAAAAAATTGTTAGATTCTTTTCACTTTTTTAATTAAATTTATTAATCATATGGAAATTTTGAGATCAAGAAATAAGGATTCTAAACCGGTCGACCTCAAAACTCCCATGTAATCTTTCCATAAGAGAGTCGGTTTAAAAAACCCTATATTCCCAAATTAAAATAAATGAGTCGGTTTAAAAAACCCTATATTCCCAAATTAAAATAAATGGCATATAAATAAATGTTATATGAAAGGTGAGGTGGCAATGCTGGCTTGGCTTCTCCAGGACGTCTGAGGACGTCTGATGTTGATCCGCCGGCAAAGGCACTAGAAAAGTGATTCACAAACACCAAGAGACCAGGATTCGGCCAGGAGAAGAGTAGTAACAGGTTCAGGGTTCGAGTCTTGTGATTGGAAGAAGAAGAAGTGGGGTCAGGAAGAATGTTGAGCGTGCGCCGACTACACCTGCACCTTCCCTACGAGATTCCCATCGTGGGTTGCGAGCTTACGCCTTCTGTCCTCTCTCGTCGTCCAGATAACGCCATTACAAGCGATGATGTTTCTGAATCTGAATCTGAATCGGCACCTGTAGATGGCTACTACCTCAGATTCAGATGGTATCGTATTATTCAGAGTGACAAAAAGGTTGCAGTATGCAGTGTCCATCCATCAGAGCTAGCCACTATACAGTGCCTGGAATGTGTGAAGGCTAAGATACCTGTTTCAAGAAGCTTTCATTGTTCACCAAAGTGCTATTCAGATTCATGGGGTCATCACCGTGCAGTGCATGAGAATGGAACTGAGGACGATGAATTATTTGGGGGATTAGGCAGCACAGGGGGTCTGGTTGGTTCAACTTCAAGTTCAGGAATTCACAATGCATCTCTAAGCAATGGTTCTACCTTTGTTAAACCCCCTAATGTTTCTGAAAGGGGTGGCGATGAGACATGGTATGAAGTTGGACGTTCAAAAACATATACACCAACAGCTGATGATGTGGGCTATGCTCTGAAGCTGGAATGTGTGGCAGTTGATGCAGCCACGGGAATACCAGTAGGTCCAGCCAGCACACTCCGCACTTCCCTAGTTATCCCAGCCCCTTCCCCCACTCCTCGACGCATGATTCCAATCAATGCAGTTAATGGAATTGCAAATCTTGAGCTGGAAGGACGCAATGCAGCTTCTAGGGCTCGCCGCTAGCATAACAATGCCAGCGATGATGGTCCATTGCCTTGCCAAGTCTTCATGAACACGGTCAATGCGATCTAAGGTTAGCATTGGATACCCAGTTACCTAGTTTATTTTTAATATTCCTTCTGAATTGTTTAGGGAATATTTCTATGCTCTTCTTGTTTATGTTTATGTTAGGTCTGTGCTTGACATCCACATTGTGTAGGGTTTGATGATATAAGAAGTTTATTTTTAGTGTTCAATGTTTCGGGCATTGAATTTGCTCGCCATGAGTTCGTACAATTGTATTTATAATGGGTTTCAATTAATGGTTTGGTCTTATATTCTCTTGGTTTGTCGAGTACTATGAAATTTTTTCTATTATGTTGGCTTCATTGCTTGAAACTTAATATAATGCAGGTTTATACTTGTATTATAACTTGAAACAATTTTGGTTTTTAGGGTTGTTATTGTTTTTTATAAACTTGATGATGGTAATAAACATCTTCCAGTACTATGCATGTGTAGACAATATAATTTTATTAAATTGTGCACATGAAGCACCACTTGCAGGGCAATTGTTAGGGTTGTGTACAAGGTTAGCATATTTTTTATTACACTAAATAAATACTAGATAGTCTTTTTTAATGAGATAGAGTAATACATTGTAGGTCTCCTTGTAATTTAGGTTTGACAACTAGATCTTAGTCATTAGATTCACTTTCCAATATACTCATTTTTTTGTTTAGAATTTCAACTCTTAGCTTCTATGATAAATATCGGCTTGTTTCTGATTATGCAGGCAATAAATTGATCAAGGCTTTTAGTGAATGTGGAGAAAACAAAAATTAAAATCCATTACGAAGGTGGAGAGAAAGATCTGTGGTTTCAAACTATTGTCCCTCTAATCTATTTCCTTCATGGGACTAGGTTGCTGGTTTCAAACTATTGTCCCTCTAATCTACTTCCTTCATGGGACTTTATGCGATGCTCTTTATGCTATGCTCTATTATGGTTTGGTGAACCTCTCTTTCCTAGGTATATAATACTACTTTTTTGTAGTTTACTTGTGATACATTATTGTCCTTAGGATTTTAAGGAGGGAAAAAGAGTTTTTTAGTCTGAATAGTTTCATTGGACTTAATGATCAATGTGATTTCTATGCTTGGAATTCTTTTTAATGTGGGTGTGGAATTGTTTCATTGGACTTAATGATCAATGTGATTTTTACTGTTGGAATTCTCTTTAATGTAGGTGTGGAATTGTGTCTCATTTAAAAGTACAGTGGAGACATATCAATAAATAATAAATTCATAGAAATAGAATTTGTGTAATATATTATACTTTTTATTTAAACTTTACCATGAATCAATTCCTATAATATGATATATTATATTGCTATTAAAAATAATAAGTTTATTGTATTATATTATTATTAAAAATAATAAAGTTTTTTGGCAAGCCTTCCACCCTCTCATGCTTTCTCATGCCTGCTACATATACCTATAATTTAAGTGACCAAACTCTAGCATGTGTAAGACTATGTTACCAGAAACGGTAAGGAGCATTGGTTTGGGGAAAAATGCAAAGAAAACGGAAGGGTACTGAAAACGCTGTTTTGTACGGTCATTTTCGTTTTTCAATGCATGAAACCGGTTTCTCACAAACGAATGGTTTTTTACATGGTGTTATGAAAAACCTTGTTTATTTATTTGTAAGGCTTATCTCATTCCAAAGGTTGGTTTTCTAAGAAACTTTGCTCTGGTTCGTTTTGTAGATAGTTTTTAGTGGCGGTTTCATGGTATGTTTAGCTTAAAATTTCTTTAACAATGTTTATTTAGGGATTTTGTTAGTTAAAATTATATTATTGCGATGTGCTGGTTATTTTTATGTTTTTTTTAATGTTTTAATTATTTTTTCTTAATTTTCATGTTGTTTTTATTTAAAAGTGTATTTAGTGTAGAGTTTCTTATATAGTTTTAGTGTATTTATATTTAAAAATTATCTCTTTATACAAAACTATAAATTTAAATGCACACGGTTATATTATATATTATTTTTATTATTATAAAGATTAATTATTATTATAATGGATTAACAATAAAGTTTTGAAAGTTTGATGGTAAATTTTTTTAGGTTTTGTCTAGTTGTAGCGTTTATTGTTTTCAACCCTTTCTTTTTTCTATGCAAAATGTCAATGGAGGGAGCAACACTTCTTCCTATAGCAAGATAGTTGAAGGTAGTAGTAATTCTAAACAACCCTCTACTTTTGGCTCAATTCCCCAATCCCAATGGAGCTCAATTCAATCTTCACCATCCTATTACCCAACTAGGGAAACTACATCCTAGTAGTTGCTTACCAAATAGTACAATATGGAAGAATATACACATGATATGAGAGATCATGTACTCATCTAGAAATTTCTAGGGATATGGCCTTCAAAAAAATCCCACTCTCACTAGGTCCAAATCAAGTGGAAATGGAAAGCTCAAATCAAGCTTGAGTTCAATGCCAAAGGTTTCTTCACTATTAGAGGATCAAACATGGGTATTTGAGAATGACCTATGTAAGCAATACAAGCTTTGTTTCTTACTATGAATATTCGAGAATGCTCTATGTGAGCAACAAAACACTATGAGAAACTATGTATGAACCACATTATTGGAGAATGCCGATGACGTATACTTTGTTTTATGTTTTTCACATTTTTCTAGCTTTTTTCTCTCTCCTCGTTTCTTGAATGCGAAACCTCCAAACTTCGTTTCTCGTCCCGTTGTCGTTTCTCCTTTTGTTTCCCGTTTCTCGTTTCTGGTAACATAGTAAGAAATAAGGAGGATTTAGATTCAATAAATTCAGAAAATGTATACAATCTTGCTCCACTCTTTACCTCACCAGTTGCAATTTTGGAGCTGCTATGTAGGTCATATATGTTCACTGCATCTGGAGTGAATTCCAGATGCAGTGAACATTATAAAATCATGTATTCCGGTGTCGGAATGCATGATTTGATAAACTGAAAGCAGGTTTACCGAAAGTTTTGGAACATGAAGCACATCTTTAAAGCTTGCATGTAAAAGTTCCACTCTACCTTTTCTGGTGACCTCAATAGGTGAGTCATCTCCCATGAGGATGGGAGGTCCTTTGCATGCATCCAAAGAGGAATAGACTTTCTTTGCAACAACCATATGATATGATACACCAAAATCTACAATCCATGCATCAGGGGAATAATTAATTGCAACTAAAGCATGAAAATTGTTACCTTTCCCATGTGGTGGATCCTCAGTTTTCTTCTTGGTGCCCTGAGGGATGTGGTCCCCAAGGTTGTGCTTCTGAAGGATTTTTTCCATTTGGTCAATTTGTTTCTTCATGCAGGAGGATTTCGGATGGAATTCTCGGTGAAGATCCCAAGTTAATGCACCTTAGTGGTGATCAATGAGAGGACTCAACAACTACAACAAGTTCTGGAGAGAACTAGCCAATTTTGAAGTGAAAAGAGGAGAAAATTAAGGAGTAAATCATGCAAAAGAACTAGCCAGTTGCGGAGTGAAAGGAGGAGAAAATCATGGAGCAAATCATGAAGAATAACTAGCTAGTTGTGGAGTTAAGGAAGGATAAAATCCATGAGTAAATCATGAAGAAAGGATCTTGCATGTAGTCCCATGCTCTAACTAAGTGTCTGCATGTGCCGATAATGAAGGTCCTAGGTGTGTAGTACCTCCAACACCCCCATTGAACACCAAGATGGGGAAAAATATAAAATGGGCCCTGGCAACTAAGGCCAAAGGTCATGAAAAATACAATGCAACTTGTACTAAAATTGAGGAAAGAGGGAAAACCTCATGGGAAATCCCCCCCTCAAAATACAATGTAATCAAAAGAAAAGAGGATGAAAAGATAATTGCTAAGTGACTGTGTCCTTCACTCCAAGACTATCGCGTAGAGAGAAAAACTTTCGCTCAGTGAATGTCTTGGTGAAGATGTCTGCAGTATGTTTTGCTGAAGGAAAAAACTGCAAATCAATGACCTGATCATGTACTAAGTCTTTGATGTAGTGCATATGGATCTCTATGTGCTTTGTCCATTTCCGTTGTACTGGATCCCTGTAAAATTTGAGAGTACTTTGGTTGTCACACGAGATGATAATTGGTTGGTGGAACTCGACACCCAACTCAGTGAGGAAGTGCTATAGTCACAGAGCCTGAATGGTGATGTTGACTGCTCCTCTGTACTCGGCGTAAGATGAAGAGAGAGAAAAAGCAACTTGCTTCTTGCTCAACCAATAGATAGGGCCAGACCCTAGACTGAGTGAATATCTGAGGTGGACTTACGATCAATGCTATCGCTCGCCTAATTAAAATCTGTGAAGCCAAGGAGATTCAATGCAGTGCATGTTGCATAGTGAATCTCGAAGGTTATGGTGCCCTACACATATCGGAGGATGCGCTTGGCAACATTCCAGTGCAGCTCATGCGGCTCCTACATGTATATGGAAACTGCACCTATTGCATATGAGAGATCTGGTCTGGAGTGGGCGAGGTATAGTAAGCTCCCCACTAGCTATCGGTAGAGAGTACTGTCAACTAATGGAGTGCCACCTCCATCCTCAAGGTGGAACCTAGATAGAAAAGGAGTCGGTGCTGGCTTGCAGTCAGTCATGTGAAATCTCTTGAGGAGATCCGTGCATACTTGGCCTGAGAGAGTTTGATGCCTGTGGCATCCTAGCTAATCTTAAGACCAAGGAAGAAGTGTAATGGACCCATGTTCGTCATCAAGAACCTATCATGCAAGGACCTCTTGATTGTAGCAATGGCTAAGGCCGAGCTTTCGGTGATCAGGAGATCATCCACATATAAAACTAAGATAAGAAGAGAATCATATGTCCTGAGCATGTAAACATTTGGATCAGACTTACATCTTTCGAAGTTTTGTGATAAGAGAAAAGAATCCATCTTTGCATACCAAGCTCTCAGGGCCTGCTTAAGGCTATAGAGAGACTTCTTCAGTTTGCAAACTAAGGATGAATCCTGAGTGAAACCATGTGGCCGCTCCATGTAGATCTCCTCAGATAGGTCTCCGTGAAGAAAGGAATTCTTCACATTCATCTGATGTACTTCCCACCCCTAGGCAGTTGCAATGGCAAGTGCAAGGTGTATGGAATCCATCTTTTCTACTAGAACAAAGGTATCATCATAATAAATGCCATGCACTTGCTGGAAGCCTTTGGCTACTAGCCTAGCTTTCTGTTTGGTGTTTTGCCCATCTGCAACACTCTTGGTCCTATGGCAGTGAGGGCAAGAGGAGGCTCAATAAACTCTGAGCTAGTCCTCCGCAGATCAGAATTATCCCCCATAAGACCATTTTTAGCGGCTGGGTGGTCTTGTGCATATATCTCACTTAAGCTCCTCGTTCTCTGATTTATTATAGGGGAAGTTGATTCACTGCTAGAACCCCGATGTGGGCTTGGATGTGGATCATCATATGCATGCACTAGATTTGTATCTGAAGACTCTGTCTCTGCATTTGCATGCTCTACCTCGGCATCTGCAAGCTCTGTATCTGCATTTGAGTGTATTGAGTCATCATCTCCGACATGAGGTAGATAAAAGGTGTCTGCATGTGGCAATTGAGGTGCATGCGAGAGACTTTCCTCAAATTTGACACTTCGCTCAATGATGAGCTTGTTCATAGAGGAAATCAGGATTTGGTATCCCTTCACACCATCAGGGTATCCAACAAATATGCACTTAATTCTTTGTGGATCAAGAGCTTTCCTCTTTTCAGAGGGGATCTTGGCCCATGCTCGGGAGGCAAAAACACGGAAGTGGGTGACCTCTGGTTTAGTGTCGCTCCAAGCCTCAAAGGGCGTCTGATGCTTGACAAACCTATCAGGAGATTTTTTCTGGATGTAGTTAGCACAATTAAGTGCTTAAGCCCATAGCTTATGAGGTAGTGACTTAGCATGCAGCATGGAGGAAGCCATCTCGTTGAGAGATCGATTCTTTCTCTCAGCAACTCCATTCTGTTGCAGAGTGTATGGAACTGTGTGTTGCAACTGTATGCCAAACTCAAGGTAAAAGTTCTGAAGTGCTATGTTAACATATTCCCCCCCATTGTCTGTATGGAGGGCTTTGATCTTTCTCTCTGACTCTGTCTCAACTAGTGCTTTGAAATCTTCAAAGTGCACAAACACTTCAGATTTGGCCCTGAGAAGATACATCCAAGTATACCGTGAGAAATCATCAATAAATGTAAGCACATACCTTGCTTTGTTGATGGAAGGATGAGGAAAATTCCCCATGAGATCACTATGGATCAAATCTAGAGGAGAGGATGCTCTATGAGTCTTTTCGGTGTTAAAATATTCTCTAGGATGTTTGCCAAGGACACACCCTTCACAGACTCCTTTAGAGAAACTAATATTTGGCAAGCCTTCCACCATCTCATGCTTGCTTAGCTGTTGCATATACCTGTAATTTAAGTGACCTAACCTCTCGTGCCAAATCTTACTAATCATCAACATGTGTAAGCAATAAGGAGGATTTAGATTCTATAAATTAAGAAAATGTATACAGTTTGGCTCCATTGTTTACCTCACCGGTTGCACTTTTGGAGTTGTTATGTAGGTCATATATGTTCACTGCATCTGGAATGAATTCCATTCTCTTTTCGATATCGGAATGAGTGATATGATAAACAGAAAGTAGGTTTACTGAAATTTTTGGAACATGAAGCACATCTTCAAATCTTCCGTGTAAAAGTTCCACTCTACCTTCTTCGGTGACCTCAATAAGTGAGTCATCTCCCATGAGGATGGGGGTCCTTTGCATGCACCCAAAGAGGAATAGACTTCCTTTGTAGCAGCCATATGATGTGATGTACCAAAATCTATAATCCATGCATAAGGGGAAGAATTAATTGCAACTACAACATGAAAATTGTTACCTTTCCTGTGTGGCAGATCCTCAGTTTTCTTCTTCGCACCCTGAGGGATGTGGTCCCCAAGATTGTGCTTCTGAAATATTTTGCCATTTGGTTGATTTGTTTCTTCATGTAGGAGGATTCCGGATGGAATCCTCGGTGAAAATAGGTGCATTTGTCTCCTTTCTTCCCTTTCTCATTTTTGGAGCTAGAGGAGTCATTGAAGGGCTTGGTGTACCCTTCCTTCTTTGGATGGGAATGCGTTTTCCCTTGTCATTTTGCTTCTGATTTCATTGATTTGAATCATATCTATGATTTTTATTGTGGCTGCCATCATGCACAGCAAGTGCATGCGCTTTTGGAGGTTTGATTTTCCCAATGCCAATGAGTTTATCTTGCTCAAAATTAAGGAACTCCATGAACTCTTTGAAAGAAGGCATAGTGTAGGATTTACCTACGAAGATAGAGTATTCTGGTCTGAGCTTTGACATAATAGAGAGAACTTGGTGACTCTCCTCCTTGGTTTTGTCAATTCCACAATCCTTGAGTTGCAGTAATAGATCATTATATTTGGTGAAGAAGTCTTGAATTCTGTCATAGTTCCATGGAGTTAAAGAAGGAGAAAATCAGGGAGTAAATCATGTAGAAAGGATCTTGCATGTAGTCCCATGCTCTAACTAAGTGTCCACATGTGCCAGTAATGAAGGTCCTAGGTGTGTAGTAGCTCCAACACAAAGCATAATGTTAAACCAAAGCCCAAATCTTGAATGGGTTCAAATATTTTTTAATCTATTTTGATTTAATAGTTTATAAAATTCCAAGATCAAATTAAATTTCTTTTTGTAGGGAGAAAAAAAGCAATTTCTTTCACTCAGGTAAAATAAGATACATTTTCAAATTTAAAGTCAAAAAGGTGCTTCTGAAGTGATAAGCCTTTCCCATCCTCACCACTTTAGATTGGCATGAGTTTGAGTGATGAGGCTGGTTTCTGTCAAACAGTAAACACCTAAGAATTTTTTAAAATTAAACTCAAACAAAGCTTACCATCTGTAAGGATCACGTACAAGCACCCAGTGATAGTTGTCTACTGCAAATTCATCTCTCCTCGCTTGTGGCTAATGCAAGTGTTCTTCAGTTGGCAATGAACCCATATTAAATTCATGGGTTTGCAATGAACCCATATTAAATTCATGGGCTTGGTACAACCTAATCAAACGATTGATAAATAAGGGAAAATCGTTGTTTGTATTCAGACTGATGCCCTTCCAAATGAACCTATGTTGTGTACACAGATATGCGGTGAATAATTAGGAATATGTTACTAAAACAATTTATTTCCCAAAGCTATAAGAAAATAAGGGAAAACTCACTCAAATTATGGTGGAAACAAATTGTACTGGAAATAGGAAGCTTTCAAGAAAGATTGCAACGACATTAAGAAATTCGGTTGAATTTGGAGGATATGAATGCAATGGCAAGGAAAATCTATTAAACTTCAATGAACAAATATGTTGCATAAATCTACCACCATTGGAATAGGAATATTTAATCCCATGAAGCCACTGGTGGCTTGGGCTGAAGGTCCCTCACCAATTTGAAGAATATATGACTTTCTAATGCTATTTCTCAAAGGAAACCCAAAAAACCAATGTTCTGACACCATAGGGCGTTTATTACTAGCTTCATATTTGCTAAAATTTGAATTTTTTTGTCTTACAATAGTTTTGAAGCTATGATGATCTGAAAATGGAATGTACTTGTTTAAGGGTGCAAGGTATCCATTTCCAAGAATTTCAACTGTGAGCTAGACACTCCAAATGACCTCTAAAAATGTATAAACTTATTATTTCTTATACAGAGATAGACTGTAGGGGCATTCACCGGACATGTCACCTCTAAAAAGAGGATGAGTTCTAGAGGCTACCTCGCCCTCTACAGGCTCTGCCTAAAGAAATAACCAAGTAAACACTTAGAAGTCTTTGACATACACATACTTGAAGTTTAAGGTCTTGCAGAATGAGACAAGTAACTTTTTGTAGCTGAACAGGAGATTATGTGTGTATAAAAGTTATATTTATTTGCTGTTTAATACTTTATATCAGTTTTGTTTAGCATACCATCTTCAGCAAAAAAGACATCAAAATGATAAAGCAGTTCACCCCCTCCTGGGCTACATCTGCTGGACCAAGCCTCTCCAACTAGGCTTGTCCTCTTGTATTAAAATTGCTACAAAGGCTAATACAAGAATATGGGTGTCTCAAAGGACAGATCTAACTGTAAATACAGAAACAGAAGATAGGAATTAGCCAAACATTCTCTTTCCCAAACACTAAATAGTGAATTTTGTACCTTGTACAGTACTTTCCCCAATTGGCCCTAGTGGCCCTTTAAACTTGCATGGAGAATTTTTAGGTGAAAATGACCTCAATTGGTTCTAAAACCTCTGCCATTAGACTCAGAAGGTTGAAAATAGCAGACATAGGCTTTTGAATCACCAAAAACGGATGAACATAGCCCCCAAACAGCTCATGCACTGAAATGGCCCTAGTGGCCCTGAAAGCTTCCCTGAAGCTAAAAAGTGAGAAGAATGACTCAAAAGGCAAAAAAAGCTGCAGAAATGGATTCATAAGGCTGGAAAACTTCAGGAATGACCTTCGTTCCACATTCACTGGCTGCACAATTCCCAATGCAGCTCCCAAACTGATTTGGCCCTAGTGGCTCTTGGAACTTCCACGAAGCTAAAACACCTGAAAATGACCTCAGATAATTGTGAAACCTACACCAAAGGCTTCAGAAGGTTGAAAATACCCAAAATAAAAAAACAATTCGTCCAAAACGGACTTTCCTAGCCAAAGTTATGGCCATTTACTCCCAACTGCCAGCTTGGCCTAAAAAAACTCCAGCTAACTTTAGTTGGAGTCCAGTTAACTCCGCCAATTATGGCGGGTCCGCCAAATTTGGCGGTCCGCCCAGAATCCCGCCAACTTAACTGTAGTTATATTAAATGCACATGTGACAGTTTACCTTGGATTGCGTGCCTGGCGGTTAGTGTGCTGGCGGTTGGGTTAAGCCCACGGTTTTCGGGTTGTGGTCATATGGTGGGGGGCTGGCGCTTAGGGGCTGGCCCCCTTCATTTCCCGCCCAAAACGTTTTTCAAACTTCAAAAATACTTTGTGCCACCCTCATGCCAAATGTGGTTGCGTTGGCGCAACGGTAAGCATGTTCCCTAGTTTGCGGGAGGTCCCGTGTTCAAACCCGACCGATGCCAAAAAAAATTTATATGCGCCATTGCTTGCTGACGTCATCTGGGGGCCACGTGGCGGCCTCCGGGCTTGCCACGTGGCTGTTTTTGATTGGTTGGCCAAAAATAATATTCCAAGGAATATTCTAAGGAATATTCTACAGAATATTCTTTTTTTAATTTTTTTTTCAAAATTCAAAATTCTAATGTTATTAGGCAATTCTTATTTTTGGCATAACTTTCTCATACGGAGACCGTTTTTCGAACCGTTTGCAGTGCAAGAATCAGGAAGACAAGCTCTATCTGGCCGTTCAGGTTCCAATTAGTTTTGAACACTTTCATTTTTGACCATTTTACGACACTTGGTCCTCAGCTCCTGATCACACCTCCCAAATGAGAAGGCTTTTGGTCCCCAAAAGCTTACTGAATCTTTGAACTGAACTGTACAGCACTTGAGGAACAGAAATCTCCTCTCCCGTTCAGCCAAAAGAGCATATTGATGCCAAAATGTCCTTCCTTATCATCTGTCATCATGGCGGCTTTTTGCTGCATAAGCCACGTACTTGTCGAATCCCGACCAAGCTTGTTCGCCAGACAAACTGAAAGTTTGCAGAAACCAGCAATGAAACTTGCTGATATATGAGCTGAAATATTTCTCTAAACATGTGGGTTTTCCACTGTCACGATGCCCATCCATGGCACCTCTGCTCCAGAAGAAGAACTGCCTCCCAAATGAGAAGGCTCTTACAAAGATGAAATACTTCATCATCTCTCCCCTTTACAATCTTGGAGATCAAATTAACTTTTTCCAAGTCAAGATTACATTACATGCATGGTTAAAAACAAAGTAATCAACCCTTCAAGTTAATAACACATACATGTTTAAAAAAAACAAGGAAATCATCATGATCCCTGTGCTCATGCATATCATTCTCATGCATCCAATTTATCCTTCAACTTTCCCTTAGGTACAATCATAAGTACAAGATCCTCGATCACATGTACATGTACTTTCAAAGCTGAAATGAATATAACTTTCGCTGCAATAGAGTGAGTCTCATACTCAGCTTTTCCATCCTGCAACTTGCATTCCCTTAACAAAGAAATGCATTCAATCAAAGACATGCAACTTTAATTGGATAAGAATTCTAACCATTTCTTACCAATCCATTTCAAAGGCGCTTCCTTTAACTGCACATCGATATCAACATGTGTATCATCCTGACACATATCAATGATGGAAACTTCCTTCCCATTCTTGCCATACTCTTGCTCCAATTTCTTTAACTTTTGTGGAAGCATTGTTGGATTCAGAGTCCAACACCTTTCAGCAGTATGTCCATGCTTATGGCAATAAGTGCAACACATGTTCATCTTCTTGACAACATGATTTGAATTGTTCATTGGAACTTTGGCTTCTTGCCTCCTTTCCTTCAAAAGTTTCCTGCATGTTGCCATTCTTTTCCAACATCTAGAAACACTATGGTTAAACAAACCACAAAAAGAACATGCAATTCTTTTCCAATGCTTGTGTGGAAATTTTCCATGCTTTACATGATCAAAGGAAATATGATTGAAATCAGATTTATACCTTTCCCTTTCACCTTCATTACCTTCATGAGGAGATGAATCAAACGAAGAAGAAGCTCATTTTGAAACACCATGAATCCCTTCAATGGTTTTAGACCTTTCACAATTCTCTTGTTCAAGTGCATGCTTATGCACACCTTCTTCCTGCAAGGTATGTTTCAAACTATTGCATTCATCAAGGATACAACCTTTACAACCTTGAGATAAAGAACCTGAAATGAAACTCCTTCTAGGAACTGTTTCAATTGCCTTCATGGCTGCTTTGGAATATTCTCCATAAGATTTTCCATAAGTAAGACCCAAATTCTTAGGCCTTACCTCAACCATTATTGGCTCAACTATACCCTGTGCATGTTTTCCCAATCCTTGTCCTTCATATCCCATTTTGGACATCAACTTGGACCCTATGCCTCTGGTATGTTTCTCAAAAGAACCAACATAAACATTCTTATGAGAATTTGAAGACAAACTAGAATTGTTTACCTCTTCTTCAAGCTGATACTTGGCTAAGG
Source organism: Pinus tabuliformis (assembly GCA_031772625.1). Lineage (NCBI taxonomy): Eukaryota > Viridiplantae > Streptophyta > Pinopsida > Pinales > Pinaceae > Pinus > Pinus tabuliformis. The sequence goes on from CM062810.1 coordinate 809,155,388, forward strand.
CTTCTTTGGCAACAAGGAGTTGTCTCTCCAACTCATGCATCCTTTCCAGATTCATGTTTGCAATATGGAGTTGGCCTTTCATTTCCTGCAATTGGTTAGAAAGCAACTACTTCTCTTCCCTCATGGAATTCAACTGCTCTTGGAGTCTAGAGCTCTTTCTTTCATCCTCATACATTTCTTTCACCATATTCATCATGATGAAAAATTCTTGCTTCAATCCTTCATCAAAGAATCTTGTGAAGGAGGTCGATTTTGAGAACTCACTTATGGAAGTTGTCATTATAAAAGTGAGCAAAAGAGCTTCAGCCAACTCAAACAACAAGTAGTTTGCAGAATAATGAAGCAGTCAATCTTCAACACTGCTTAAGACACCTTTCAAGCTACACAATCAAGCTAGTGATGTCAGTCAAGAAAACCTTGTGCTCTGATACCATCTGATCTGAAAATGGAATGTACTTGTTTAAGGGTGCAAGGTATCCATTTCCAAGAATTTCAACTGTGAGCTAGACACTCCAAATGACCTCTAAAAATGTATAAACTTATTATTTCTTATACAGAGATAGACTGTAGGGGCATTCACTAGACATGTCACCTCTAAAAGTAGGATGAGTTCTAGAGGCTACCTGGCCCTCTACAGGCTCTGCCTAAAGAAATAACCAAGTAAACACTTAGAAGTCTTTGACATACACATACTTGAAGTTTAAGGTCTTGCGGAATGAGACAAGTAACTTTCTGTAGCTGAACAGGAGATTATGTGTGTATGCAAGTTATATTTATTTGCTGTTTAATACTTTATATCAGTTTTGTTTAGCATACCATCTTCAGCAAATAAAGACATCAAAATGATAAAGCAGTTCACCCCCTCCTGGGCTACATCTGCTGGACCAAGCCTCTCCAACTAGGCTTGTCCTCTTGTATTAAAATTGCTACAAAGGCTAATACAAGAATATGGGTGTCTCAAAGGACAGATCTGACTGTAAATACAGAAACAGAAGATAGGAATTAGCCAAACATGCTCTTTCCCAAACACTAAACAGTGAATTTTGTACCTTGTACAGTACTTTCCCCAATTGGCCCTAGTGGCCCTTTAAACTTGCATGGAGAATTTTGAGGTGAAGATGACCTCAATTGGTTCTGAAACCTCTGCCATTAGACTCAGAAGGTCGAAAATAGCAGACATAGGCTTTTGAATCACCAAAAACGGATGAACATAGCCCCCAAACAGCTCATGCACTGAAATGGCCCTAGTGGCCCTGAAAGCTTCCCTGAAGCTAAATAGTGAGAAGAATGCCTCAAAAGGAAAAATGAGCTGCAGAAATGGATTCATAAGGCTGGAAAACTTTAGGAATGACCTTCGTTCCACATTCACTGGCTGCACAATTCCCAATGCAGCTCCCAAACTGATTTGGCCCTAGTGGCTCCTGGAACTTCCACGAAGCTAAAACACCTGAAAATGACCTCAGATGACTATGAAACCTGCACCAATGGCTTCAGAAGGTCGAAAATACCCCAAATAAAAAAAAAATTCGTCCAAAACGGACTTTCCTAGCCAAAGTTATGGCCATTTACTCCCAACTGCCAGCTTGGCCTAAAAAAACTCCAGCTAACTTTAGTTGGAGTCCAGTTAACTCCGCCAATTATGGCGGGTCCGCAAAATTTGGCAGTCCGCCCAGAATCCTGCCAACTTAACTGTAGTTATATTAAATGCACATGTGACCGTTTACCTTGGATTGCGTGCCCGACGGTTAGTGTGCTGGCGGTTGGGTTAAGCCCACGGTTTTCGGGTTGTGGTCATATGGTGGGGGGCTGGCGCTTAGGGGCTGGCCCCCTTCATTTCCCGCCCAAAACATTTTTCAAACTTCAAAAATACTTTGTTCCGCCCTCATGCCAAATGTGGTTGCGTTGGCGCAATGGTAAGCATGTTCCCTAGTTTGCGGGAGGTCCCGTGTTCAAACCCGACCGATGCCAAAAAAAAATTATATGTGCCATTGCTTGCTAACGTCATTTGGGGGCCACGTGGCGGCCTCCGGGCCTGCCACGTGGTAGCTTTTGATTGGCTGGCCAAAAGGAATATTCTACGGAATATTCTGCTGAATATTCTAAGGAATATTCTGCAGAATATTCTTTTTAATTTTTTTTTTCAAAATTCAAAATTCTAATGTTATTAGGCAATTCTTATTTTTGGCATAACTTTCTCATACGACGACCGTTTTTCGAACCGTTTGCGGCGCCGGAATCAGGAAGACGAGCTATATCTGGTCATTTAGGTTCCAATCAGTTCTAAGCACTTTCATTTTTTACCATTTTACGACACTTGGTCCTGAGCTCTTAATCATATGAGCAGCGATGGCCATAAAGGGGAATGATGGAGGGGATCGAAAGAAATTGGCAAAAGAGAAAGATGGTTGATCAAGATATAAATCGGGAGTTCCATTGTCTTAGAAAAATATTGTCCATAGGGGAAATATTAGGAGGCATCATTGCTGGAGAAATGGCCGTCAACAATTCTCCAACTAAGTAACCTTTATATGTTGGCAGAAGTGAGCCAAATTCAAATGGAAGCGCATTGAGAACAGCTGGCCCAACGTGCAATGTTAAACCAATGCCCAACGCTTGAAGGGGTTCGACAACTGATCCTCAAAGTCAGTGATTCTTTGAATCATAAATTCTGGAAATATTTTGGAATCTATTTTGATTTAATGGTTTATCAAATTCCAAGATCAAATTAAATTTCTTTTCTTTTTAGATTTAAAGTCAAAATGGTGCTTCTCATAAGCCTTTCCCATTCTCACCACTTCAGATTGGCATTTGTTTGAGTGATGAGGCTGGTTTCTACAGTGAACACAAACGAAGCTTACCATCTGTAATATCACGTACAAGCACCCCGTGATAGTTGTCTACTACAAACTCATCCCTCCTCGCTTCTCGATAATCCAAGCATTCTTCAATTGGCAACTAAACCATATTAAATTTAGGATCTTGGTACAACATAGCAGAATGGTTAATAAATATGGGAAAACTTCTCTTTGTATTCAGACTGATTCCCTTCCAATTGAACCTGCGTTGTGTACAGAGATATGCAATGAATAATTAGGAATATGTCAATAAAACCCAATTTATTTCCCAAAGCGATAAGAAAATAAGGGCAAACTCACTTCAGAAATTTGCAATTCTACCGTTCCATCTTCACTCAGATTGTGGTGGAAATAGGAAGCTTTCACGAAGGATTGCAGGAAGAAAATGAGACAACATTAAGAAATTTAGTTGAATTTGGAGAAGATGAATGTGATGACAAGGAATATCTGTTAAACTTCAAAGATCAAATATGTTGCATAAATCTGCCACCATTCGAAAAGGAACATTTAATCCCATGAAGCTAGTGATGCGTTGGGCTGAAGGTCCCTCACCAATTTGATGTCGAAATTTCTCATTTCCCACCCCGATTTTCAGTTTCTCCTTATTTCTCCCATATAGTTAAATGCCCTTTCCCATAACCATACATTTAACAAGCTGAAAAAAATAAATTTGCTGAAAACACAAATTCTGGAAATTTTACAGAATATTGGAAATTGCAGAAATAAAAATCAACAGTAATAAACATCCATTAAAACACATTTAAACACTGAGATTTTTGGTCAATGTGACCCTAGACAAAACCCCTACAACTCTTGGGGAAAACCAGTTTGAGAGCTCTTCTTTGTTTCTGGAAAATGCCTTTTTACAGTAAGAGAAATGTTCAGCAAAAAATCAGCAAACTGACTTTTACAACTTATCTCAGCCTTGCTGATACTTCGCTGTTGTTACTCCGCTGCTGTTACTCCACAGCTGTTACACCGCTACTGTTACTCCGCTGTTGTTACACCGCTGCTGTTACACTGCTGTTGATACTCCGCTGCTGTTACACCGCTGCTGATACTCCGCTGCTGTTACACCGCTGCTGATACACCACTGCTGATACACCGCTGCTGATACACCGCTGCTGATACATTGCTGCTGTTACACCGCTGCTGATACTCCGCTGCTGTTACACGGCCCAGAAATCTCCCTTACTCTCTTGCTCTCCTTCTCTCAATCTGCTCATGAAAGAATTGAATCGAATGTGATATTTTCCTCCTTTTCCTCCCTTAATATAACTCCAAGTGACTTTTGGGTGATCTCTAAATCCAATGGCTGAAATAGATTTAGATCAATGGCTGAGATTAAATGCTGATTTAAATCTCACTTTTTATTTTTTAATTCACCCCACTTTAATAAAGACCCACTTAGTCATTTATTTCCAAAGTCACTTTTCCTTTCTAATTTTTCATTAACTTTATAAAAGTCACTTTAAAATTAGACTTAGTAACTTTATCACTTAAAGTCACTTTTCAATTAGATTTAACTTTATAAAATTATAAAGTCACTTTAGGAGAAAAATTAAATTCTTTTGGACACTTTTCCATAGAACAAATATCAAAGCCTAAGGGAACCACTTGTCCTTCGGTACAAAATTTCAACACTCCCTCTTACCGAGGAAGGTGTTCCTCACCACACCCATCTTGTCTCTGAAGTAGACATGCTTGCCCTGTGGCAAGGCTTTGGTAAGAATATCTACAACGTGCTCATCAGTGGAAATATACTCAAGCTTCATAGCTCCCTTGTGAACATAGTCTCTAATGAAATGATATTTGATCCTGATATGCTTTGACCTGTCATGAAATACTGGATTCTCCGTGAGTTTAATACAACTCTGATTATCACAGTAAATCACTGAAGGTCTCAATGGCTGACCAAATAAGCCAAACAACATCTTGCGAAGCCAGATAGCCTCACAACTAGCTAGACTGGCTGCCATATACTCTGCTTCCGCTGAACTCAGTGCTACTGACTGCTGCTTCCGGCTGAACCATGACACTACTGCTGAACCTAACCGAAAACAACACCCTGAAGTGCTCTTCCTATCAGAAGCACAACCTTCCCAATCAGAATCAGTGTATCCTGCCAATCTCACTCCATCTCCCTCCCTGTAGTCCAGACCATAATCCACTGCCCCCTGCAAGTACCGCAAAATGTGTTTTACAGCCACCCAGTGAACCTTCCTAGGCTCACACATAAACTGACTCATCGTGTTGACTGCAAAATAGATATCTGGTCTAGTGTTGACCAAATACATCAAGGAACCAATCAGTTGCCTGTACAATGTGGGATCCACCAACTCAGAATCCGAAGCATGAAGCTTCTTCCAGTTGGTGATCATCGGTGTCGACATGGGTCTACAATCTTCCATGTGGAATCTGCTAAGGATGTCCACAATATACTTCCCCTGCCCCAGGAAGAAATGCCCCTCCTCCTGCCACACCTCCAAACCCAAAAAGTAATGCATCAAGCCGATGTCCTTCATCTCAAACTCCGTCGCAAGATCTCCCTTGCAGTGCTCTATGAGTCTCTGTGCACCTGTAATGATCAAGTCATCCACATACAACACCAGAATGAGAGGCTGCTCACCAATCACAATAAAGTAAAGGTTCGGATCTGCCTCACTCTTTGTGAAACCCATCCCCTGCAAATATGTATCTATCCTCGAGTACCAAGCTCTAGGAGCTTGCTTCAGGCCATAAAGGGCCTTCTTCAGTCTGCACACATGGGACTCCTTCCCATGCACCTCAAAGCCCTGTGGCTGCTCAATGTACACCTCCTCTTGTATGAAGCCATTGAGAAATGTGGTCTTCACATCCATCTGGTTGATCTTCCAACCCATCTCTGCTGCTATCGATATAATGGAGTGGATCGAAGTATATCGAGCCACGAGAGCGAAGGTCTCCTCATAATCAACTCCCTCTACCTGGGAGAACCCTCTAGCCACAATCCTCGCTTTGAATTTCTCAATGTTGCGATATGCAGCATGCTTTACCTTGTAAAGCCATCTGGAAGTAACCACGGATTTGCCCTCAGGCCTCGGCACCACCTCCCAAACATTATTCTTCATGATAGAAGAATAATCCTCCTGCATGGCCTCTCTCCAGACCTGCTGGCTAGCTACCTCCTCATAGCTAGAAGGCTCAGAGTCAAGGATGCTGGTAACCATCGCCATATAGCTACAAAACCTCTCAGGTGGTCTACTCTCTCTGACCGGCCTCTTCGGCTCAGCAACAGATGTGGCATCTCTCAAGGTGTCCTGAAGCCACTTGGGCTTTCTCTTCCCTGAGCATGCTTCTCCCATAGGAGAATGAAACTCCTCCTCCTCATCATCATCAGTAGTCTGAACTCCTGACTGTCTGTCTACTGTCCTCCTGCCTACACCTGAACTTGTAGAAGCTAAAGTACCGTGTGAATTGTCCATGAATGGACTCCCTAGTGAACTACTCTGCATGCTGCCTGGAGCACCACCCCTCTAGCTCGGCAAGCCACTACTCACTGACGGACCTGACATCCTCATAGATGTACCTTCGGATCCTCCTGATCCCTGCCCACTGGATCCCTACGACTGACTCAGCTGCTGCTGAGGGTCTGGCTGATCCAGATACTCTAACTCCCATGACCTCCTAAAGGCTCTGTCCTCCTCGAACTTCACATCCCGTCTGACAACAACTCTCCTCTGTGCAAGAATGTAAATCCGAAAGGCCTTTGAGGTCTCACTGTAGCCCACAAAGATACCCTTCTCTGCGGTGGGCTCTAGTTTGGTCCTCTTCTCCTTGGGTATATAGGAGTATGTAATGCATCCAAAGATATGAAGATGACCAATATCAGGCTTCTTCCCAGGGAAACATGAGACATCGACCGCTCACATCAGAATGACTCAAATCAAGTATCCCCGTCGCTCTGCTGTCACTGCTGGGAAAAGGGGATTTGGCAAACTTGCCCATCGCACAACCTCTGCAAGTATCAAAGTGATCAGTACTGAAATCTGGCACACCTGTAGTGATCTCCCGCAATGTCCTCAAGGCTCCATGATACATATGTCCCATCCTGCGGTGCCAAATCTCACACAAATCAGAACTGCTAGCTCTGCTGTCGGTACTACTGCTCAATGCCAAAAGGGGTTGGAATGCAAACTTGTAAACCTTTGCATGGCGTACGCCTACCACTCTAGCTGAATCAGCTGGAGTGCCCCTGGGATACATCAACACCTGTCCTCCTCTGAACAGTAACTCATATCCTCTGTCCTCCAAAGCTGAGACGGATATGAGGTTCTTCCTCATCCCTGGCACATAAAGAACCTCTGACACCTTCAAGGGAGGTTTGGACTCCCTCTGAAATGTCATTGTCCCCACCCTGACTGCTCTAACAACTCTGTCATCACCGAGTACTACCTCAATATGAATGCCACTCTCTGAAAGCTCTGAGAAGTACTCACGGACTCCTGTCATATGACGTGAAGCCCCACTGTCCACATACCAGATACCTGAAGATGCTACGCTAATCGAGGGAAAAGCATGCTCCCTCTGAACCTGTGTGGCAGGTGATCCTGCACTAGAGGACTCACACGTAGTGAACGCAAACTCTCGGTCAAAATGACCAACAAAGTCCTCAATCTCTACTGAAGTTGCCACGTCCTGGTTCTTCCCCTTCTTCTTCTTCTTCTACGGACACACAACTGCATAGTGTCCCATCTTTTGACAATTCCAACACTTCACCTTGGAATACTCCTTCTGTGTCTTCCCCAGTTTACCTTTACCTTTGCCTTTTTCCCCACCACTGCTTGTGGAAGCCTGCTTCTTCCCTTTGCCTTTCTTGCCTCCTGCCACCAGTGCTACATCCTCATCCTGCTCAACTGGCTTGGCTGCCCCAAGCTGACCTTTCCTGATCTCTGTCTGAATGCAATCATCCCAAAACCTCTCCCGTGTGGGAAGGGTCTCACGTGCACAAACCCCATCAGAAAAGTTCAACCATGAATGGGGGAGGCCATTCACTGCAATCCGCACCAACTCAGTGGGTGGAATGGCCTCTCCAATCGCTGCCAACTCATCTCTCACATTAGTAATCTTTGTGAGATATCCAGCTGCACTATCATTACCCATCTTAATGTTCTTCAGCTTCTCCTTCAGGACCATCTTCCGGTTCTCATTGGTACTCTGGTAGAGATTGGACAATGTTGTCCACATCTCATGGGCATTGCTCTTTCCTCTCACATGAGGAATGCAATAGTCTTTGATTCCGTCTAGAATCAGCCTCTTACCCTTGTTGTTCTTTTTATTATAAGCTGTCAACTGAGTAGCATCAGTAGGCACAAAAAACGGGTTATGTGTGGTATGCACGATGATATCCCAGACTTCTGCCTCCTCAAAGATACTCTGCATTCTCTCCTTCCAAACGCTATAATTTATATGCCCATCCAACCTATCCTCCACCCTCAATCCCAATGACATCCTGCTATCCTAAAACTGAAAAATAGCACTGCTGTAGTAAAGATAAAACTGTTGTTTATGAAAAAAATCAGCTTGCTAGAATTTTCTGAGTGAAAAATCAGCAACTGTAATTTTTCCTTTTGCTGTCCCAAACTGCCATTCAACACTCAAGCTCTGATACCATGTAGAAATTTCTCATTTCCCACCCCGATTTTCAGTTTCTCCTTATTTCTCCCATATAGTTAAATGCCCTTTCCCATAACCATACATTTAACAAGCTGAAAAAAATAAATTTGCTGAAAACACAAATTCTGGAAATTTTACAGAATGCTGGAAATTGCAGAAATAAAAATCAGCAGTAATAAACAGCCATTAAAACACATTTAAACACTGATATTTTTGGTCAATGTGACCTTGGAAAATACCCCTACAACTCTTGGGGAAAACCAGTTTGAGAGCTCTTCTTTATTTCTAGAAAATGCCTTTTTACAGTAAGAGAAATGTTCAACAAAAAATCAGCAAACAGATTTTTACAACTTATCTCAGCCTTGCTGAAACTCAACCTTACTGATACTCTGCTGCTGTTACTCTGTTGTTGTTACTCCGCAGTTGTTACACCGCTGCTGTTACTCCGCTGCTGATACTCCGCTGTTGTTACACTGCTGCTGATACTCCGCTGCTGTTACACCGCTGCTGATACTCCGCTGCAGTTATACCGCTACTGATACGCCGTTGCTGATACACCGCTGCTGATACAATGCTGCTGTTACACCGCTGCTGATACTCCACTGTTGTTACACGGCCCAAAAATCTCTCTTGCTCTCTTGCTCTCCTTCTCTCAATCTGCTCATGAAAGAATTGAATCGAATGTGATCTTTTCCTTCTTTTCCTCCCTTAATATAACTCCAAGTGACTTTTGGGTGATCTAAGTGACTTTTGGGTGATCTCTAAATCCAATGGCTGAAATAGATTTAGATCAATGGCTGAGATTAAATGCTCATTTAAATCTCACTTTTTATTTTTTAATTCACCCCACTTTAATTAAGACCCACTTAGTCATTTATTTCCAAAGTCACTTTTCCTTTCTAATTTTCATTGACTTTATAAAAGTCACTTTAAAATTAGACTTAGTAACTTTATCACTTAAAGTCACTTTTAAATTAGATTTAACTTTATAAAATTATAAAGTCACTTTAGGAGAAAAATTAAATTCTTTTGGACACTTTTCCCTAGGCCAAAGATCAAAGCCTAAGGGAACCACCTGTCCTCCGGTATCAAATTTCAACATTTGAAGAATATATAGCTCTCCAATGCTATTACTCAAAGGAAACCCAAGAAAACAATGTTCTAACACCACAGGGTGATTATTATTAGCTCTATATTTGCAGAGATGCAGATGAGCAATTGGCAAATGATGAGGAGAAATAGGGATTTAAAGATACAAATTAGCATGCCTACTAGTTCCTAAAGAATATCCCAATAACTCTAGTGGATATAAAGAGGAAATTCTCTATAGGAAAAGAAGATGAAAATTTGTCAAAATTAAATGATCAAATATGTTGCATATCTCTGCCACCAACGACGTTGAAACAATACATTTATATTTGTCTCATGAAGAAGCATGAACCTACCAAGTTGCAACACTAAAATATTTTTTAAAATGTATATATGGAAATGTATTCATCTCTTTATTAGATGCGTTGTACATTTGATATTCATATGTTCTCTTCGTGGGCGCACTTCTTCTCTCTTGGCACGCACTTAGTGTTTGATTCTTGGTGACATGCTTGGTTTTTTCAACACCTGGATATTTGCTTGTTGGCACTCTCTGTCTGCTGGCTAATATTTGAAAAGTGGAATGAAGAAAAGCAAAAGTGGAATTGCGTGGGGGTGGTTCCCTGGTGGTGATATTCACCAATTCATAATATACACTTAGTTGACTTGAAACTCAAATAAACCATAGGCCAAATTCACTTGAAGAAAATTTCATATTTCTGGCACATTTCTGATCCTCTTAGATTAGCCATTTTCATTGCTATTTTCGAACTTAGTTTTTACTTGTGTCTCTTCTAGCTATCTACAAATCATTGCAAAAAACACTGCCATTTAATGGCCCCTCAAACAACAGATTTGATGAACCTTTTACCAAGCAAAATCATACCAATTTCCACAGCTAATTCATGCTAAAATTACTGTGTTTTGGTTGCTTCTTACCCATCGAAATTGTGCCTATGTCAACGACATTTCATGGTCCTTTAATACAGTGATTTGATGGGTGCCCTACCAATTAAAAATGTTCTCCATTTTGTTGCGACTTGGTTGCTAAATTATTAGTAAAATCATGGATCCAATCTTAGTGACTTCGTCCACTTTTTATACTGCATTTTGGTGACCAAAAACAACCTGCAAAAACGAACCTCTTGGCTCCGTCAACCATGTCTCAACCATGTCTGCAATTGTAAATTTGTGATATTACCTCTCTGACTTTTCATCTTAGATTCATTTTCAACCTTCATTAATTTCATCTTACTGGACCCTGGTTGTCCACACATCTGCCTCTGCTCACAACTTAGCCATATTTTCATTCTTGGTTTGATCAAATATCACTGGTGATATATTTCTCTAAGAAGATTTTTTTCATCTACATTCAAATCTTTGAAGGCAATGTCCCAGTTTATTGTAGAATCCATTGACAGAAAAGAGACACTTGCAATCATTATAGGAAAAACGTATCATCATTTGATATATTGATTGATCTAGATTCTATAGGAAGGGGAAGTTGGGTAGAATGTAACATATACTTGAGCTCCATCTTGAATTTTAGAGCCCCAATACCTCAATGCAACATTAACATATATATAGTTACTAAGGTCTGTTACAAGATAACAGAAAAACTTTAGTGGGTCTGCAAATGCTCTTGATCCTTTCTATAACATGTTGTCAAGCTTCTCAAAATTAAGAAAATTGAGACAAACAAATAACAAATGCATTATCGTTTGATCCTTGCAATGTAACTAAGTTGGCAGTCGGAATCATGATTGACCTAAGGAAAATTCCCTTTCGACCAGTGAATTCAATACCAAAACTAAGGATTGTAAGAAGATCCATCCTTAAGGTCTCTCCACTAGTGAATGACTAATTAATTAGAAGTATAGAATATCTGCTTCTATTTGGCAATAAAACATATTCGTAGGGGACCTTTGATATGACCAATGAGGAAGTTTAATCTAGTTCCCATCGACAATATCACAATCATAAAACGAAGTGCAAATAGAACATTGCTTGCCCATCCATTCACTGTTCCATCTAATTGCTATGAACATATATGCCTCACATTCATTACAGAACCCTCGCATTGTTATGACTACAATTGAATGACTTTTGTTGGTGCAATTAAAAACATTGTGCGATAGATGTAGCAAAAGTTGATAATGCCCCTGTCATACTACTAACACTAAGGTATGCCATTGATAATCGTTGAGTAATACAACCCTATAATATCCTGAATACATCTCGACTATGATGCAAAGGATACAGTGAAAAAACCTTTGGGCCATATACCAATTGTTATGTGAATAAGAACACCCAATAAATCTGGTGGATTTTTGGAAAAGCTCAAAAATTTTAACTGTGTCATTTTTCCAAGAAAATGTTACAACATCCCCAACCCAATAAATCATTCATGGGAGTTTAAACACCCTAACTAGCTAGAAGGTTCCATCTTTGATCTGCTTCTCCAATCCACGAATGCCTTGATAAGCATTTTTTCTAGGGCTTCATCTTCCTCAACTTCTTTGGGGAAACTCTATGTCCCACTCCTTATTACTCACACAATGAATATATGTTGCATCACCAATTCCCTACATGTAGAAGCTTCTTTCAATGGTGCATGTAGAATTGCTGCCAAAGGACACGCTAGATATGTGTTCAACAAAATAGCAAAAAATTCTTCATTGGAATGTATGTAGAGGATATTTAGTATAGATAATGAGGAACATGAACACTTCATTATGGCCTTCTCCTTAAGAATGTGGACGTCGAAGTTGCATTGTCTTTTGATTTGGAAACCTTTTCAAGCAGATGTCGTTCTCATAATAAATACCATCTAGAGGAATACTACACATTCAAAATTGTTATATCCATCCACTCATCCTCCATAGCTTATATCTTTATGGGGAGAAGAAAAGATGATACCTCCCAGAAACGAAATCAAGAGCTGTTCCAGCCTTGTACATTAAGGGCAACTACTCGATCTTCAACATTGTTGCCAAATACAACAGAATTATTACACTTACCATCATCGACAAAAAATTCATGACTTCCCACAATCACATTCAATTTGAAGAAACATAGTTGAATATCTCAAACAAGTGCATTAAATCATCAAAGTGGGTGTAAAAATGGTTCCATTATGACATAAATTAAATTGTGTAATTTGTAGCGATTCAAGAATAATTTCCAATTAGCATGAGGCCTTATTATGAATGTAAGACTAGAACTTTTCAAGTATAAATTTCTATGAGAAAATAGTGATTGCCATTCAGGGTACAAATAGATCTACCAGGAAACTTGACTAGAAATCAATATTAGAACATTGCACACATGAGTGTTGTGCATAAGAAAACTGTTAAGTATCTTAACAACACGGTTTGAGATAAATTAATACAATTCTTCTTCCCATGAGATAAGGTCTCCACATTTTTAAGGCGTGAACAATGAAAACAAGCTCCAAATATTGATTCACATAGTTTTGTTCATGCTCATTTAATTTTCAGGATTCAAAGCAAACAACCTACCCTTCTTGCATGAGAACACTATCTAGCCCTTCTTTACACACATATGTGCACACCATGAATTATTTTCTAGATCAAGAATTCAAAGAACTAGTGCGTGGGTGAGTAAATACTTCAACCAATCAAACCTAGAAGCACACTCAACTATTTAGACAAAATCATTTTCCTTTCTCTGCAATGTTGTGATTGGGTGACCAATCTGGAGAAATTTCTAATAAATCTCCTATAGTAACATGCGAGACCATGAATGATCTAACCTCACCTATTTTCTTTAGTGTTGGCAAATCCATAATGTCTTTAATATTTTCTAGATCAATAGTTATTCCCTCCTTTAAGACAATCTGTCGCAAATAATAGATTTTTGACTAGAAGAACTCACATTTATTTATATTTGCATATATCTTATGCTCTATCAGTAATTGTAATACCATAGATAAGTGTTGCTCATGCTCCTCCTTGGTCTTTTAGTATACCAATATATCATCAACAAATAATACCATAATATTATCTAAGGACACAATACATTGTTCATAATGCACATAAAGGTAGTAGGCTCATTAGTCAGTCCAAATGGTACTACCACAAATTCCTAATGGCCATACCTTGTCTGAAATGTTTTCTTATGGATTTGTTCATCCTTGATACACATAGTTGGCAAGAAATGTTCCCTAAGGCAAGGGTCGAAAGCCTCAACAGAGCGGAATAAAACAACCAACAAAGAACACTCAATTAAGGATGCTAAATATTCAAATTATCAAAGTTGGACTTAGGAACATACTTGAGGTCCTACGTTTGAAGATGTTCCCATAGGATCCACACCCTTTTCTTCCTCCAAGTTGTGCAGACCTACAAATCAATCACAAAATCATATACAAAATATATAATTCAAAGTTCATGCATAAGAATACTTTAAATCATCATATATACCAATTCAAACTATCATTCATAAGATGACAACATATATCGGGAACAAGACATGAACTTCTTTATTGATGAATAACAATAAGTACATGATAAATACAACCTGATATAGGCCAAAGGCACTGACGAATCCTTCCTTCGGAACTGTCCATATCGAGCCACGGAGACAAGATCTCTAATAAGTGAAAAAATATGCTAGATAAGGGGAATGAGCATCTATGCAGAGGAAACTAGGGTTTCCTAGAGACTAGGAGTGCAGGAGGCATGGGAAAAGAAGACTTGATATGGGGGAAATCAAGTATAATGTCGGTATATCTCTTCTCTTATGAATTAGGCCTACCCAAGGGGTGTATATATACCACCTCAAATTGGTTATTTCAGTTAGGCCATGGGCTCTTGTAGGTGGGATCTCAGTAAAACGTGTAAAATCTACCCAAAAAATAGTATTTTATTTTATTTTTTCAATTTTGAATATGTATATGCGGGTATATTATTATGGGGCCGACGTATGTATGCGTTTTTGTGTGGGAAGAGTCGTGTATGGAATTTGAAATATAGTATTTTAAGATAAAGTCAAGTCTACAATGTTGAAAGTATAATTTCAACTGTGCAACAGTTGAGCCATGCGGCAGCATGAGGACAATAAACCGGGCGTATCGGCAAGTCGGCATATCGGCGGGTTGGAGCATCGGAGGCAGGCAGCGACAGCGATATGAAATATCGCCGATATCGCATCGGCGAAGTCGCAGCGGAGGACTTACAAAGTGGTTTTGTTTTTGTGCGATGAACGATCGCCGATATCGCATCGGCACATCGCTATCGGCAATATCATAGGGTCGGGGCTTTTAACATGAGTAATGTTGCGATGCGACGGAGCGGACCCGACAACATTACAAATAGTCTTTGATAAACTTCAAGTCCGCGCTCAGAGCATTTTCAATGTATTTTATGTATGCTTTCAAATATATGGAGAAACAAAGAATTGGCGCGGAGGCAGTAAAAGTGAGCATGGAACAGTACAGCATAGTAGGCAGAAGCTTTCAATTTATAGTATGGCCAAGAAGGAAGCAGGTTGCGTTCAAGCTCCTGCACATTGATTTTCCAGCAACCACAGTTAATGCTCAATTCAGCCAAGGACGAGAAGTACAACCTCGAGTAGTTCCCAGTATGGGACTCCATTTTTGTTCATTAAAAACTATTCAGATTTTGTATGTAAGTTAGGTGTGTGCAGCAAAAAAGTGGCGTGAATGTTTTACGCACTAGCGTAGATTGTAATGTAGTGTTTTTTTTGTAAATCCCTCTGAGCAGAAGAGGAAGAATATCATATCAGACATTTCATTTTTTTTGATTCCTGCTTATGCATGATATACTCTGTTCTCAGAAACAATTTAAAAAAAACTTCCACTGTGTTAAAGATCCTGTGTGTGAAGAACAGATCATTGTTCTCTGTTCTATGATTTTATATTGTGTTTTTGGGATTTTGACAGAAAAATCCCCAACAGTGGTATCAGAGCTGGCTTAGGCTCTTGAAGGTGTTCAAGAAGCTGAAGGGAGAAGGTTGTTACAGCAGCAAAACCTCTCAGGCAGACAGAAGACTCAGACATCAAAGGAGTCAGGTATTCCAAAAGTTTTTTTTGTGTTGCTAAAGAAACAGTCAGCTGTTTTAAACACACAGTCAAGGATTTAGTGGCATAAATCAGAATACAAGGAATGGCCAGCACAAGCACTGGTATGGGTTTGTTTAACACCCAGCTCCCACAGTTTAATGGGAAGAACTATGATTATTGGTCAATAACTATGACAGCCCTGCTTGCCTCCCAAGACTTATGGGAAATAGTTGAAGATGGCTTTGAAGAACCAGCAGATGAAACTGAGTTCAATGCATTAACTCAGGGAGAGAAGGATCTGCTTAAGAACAATAGGAAGAAGGATTCAAAAGCCCGAGTGTTGTTGTATCTAGCAGTAGACCAGAGTATGTTTCCAAGGTTAGCAGCAGCTAAGACAGCCAATGAAGCATGGCAAACCCTCAAGACAGCCTATCAAGGCATGGAGAGAGTGAAGACAGCAAAACTTCAATTGCTGAGGAAGGATTTTGAGAATCTGAACATGAAAGAGTCAGATAACATTGACTCATTCTTCACTCATGTGATTGGTGTAATCACACAAATGAGAACTCATGGAGAAACCATTGAAGACAGAAGGATTGTGGAGAAAATATTGAGGGTCTTACCCTCAAAGTTTGATGCCATTGTCACCACCATTGAAGAGACAAAGGATCTCTCAAGATTTTCAGTTGATGAGCTACATGCATCACTGATAACACATGAGCAGAGGTTGAGTAGGAATGAAAAATCATCTCTAGAGCAAGCCTTCAAGACCCAGATGTCTTTTGGAAGAGGAAGAGGTCAAGGTAGAGGAAACAAGAGAGGAAGAGGCAGAAGCCAGAACAGAGGAGGAAGGAACAACTCATCAAATGCACAAGGAAGAGGCAGCAATCCAAATCAGAACCAAGGCCAAGGCAGCAGCCAACAAGGAGGACAACATCATGCTCAAGGACAAAGGTATGAAAAATCCAATGTCCAATGTTATTACTGTAAAAAGTATGGGCATTATGCCAGTGAATGTAGGAAGAAGGAGCACGATATGAGTAGTAGACAAAATGCAAATGTTACTAGGGAAAACAGCAGCCAAAATAATGTGTTGTTAGCATGTAACATGGCTGAAACACATAGTGAAGACATATGGTTTTTAGACTCAGGTTGCAGCAACCATATGACAGGAAACATTGCCCTCTTCTCAGCCTTAAATCAAAACTTGAAATCAGAGGTCACATTAGGAACTGATAGTAAAGTGTCTATTATGGGAAAAGGGGAGGTAAAAATATTTACAAAACAAGGAGAAAAGAAAACCATAGCAGATGTATACTATGTCCCCGGAATGAGATGTAACCTATTGAGTGTTGGACAGCTTATCCAAAAGGGTTACAATGTTTATTTTGTAAATGATGTGTGCACCATCATGGACATACCACCCAGCAAAAGATGCATTGCTGAAGTGAAGATGACAAGGAACAGGATGTTCCCTCTCAGGATCCGGGCAGATTTGAAAAACAAAGGAGAAATTGCAGCAGTTACCCAAGAGGCTTTCCAAAGCGTGCCAAAGGATGAGAATTGGTTGTGGCACTTGAGATTTGGACATCTCAATTTTGGAGGTCTGAATTTGTTGAGTAGGAAAGGAATGGTGAAAGGATTGCCATTGATAGAGAAACCAGACAGCCCATGTGAAGGCTGCATTTTGGGAAAACAACATAGAGAAAGTTTTCCATCAGGGAAAAGCATAAGGGCAAAGACACCCTTAGAGATTATCCACTCAGATTTGTGTGGACCAATGCAAGCTCCATCATTAGCTGGCAGCCAATATTTCCTAACATTCATTGATGACTGTACAAGAAAGACTTGGATATATTTCCTTAAAAACAAAAGTGAAGTGTTTGAGAAATTCCAAAATTTCAAGGCATTTGTTGAAAACCAAAGCGGGCTGCACATTAAAGTTTTGAGAACTGATAGAGGAGGTGAGTATATCTCCAAGGAATTCCTAAGATTCTGTAGAGAAAATGGAATTCATAAACAGTTTACAGCAAGGTACACTCCGCAGCAAAATGGAGTTGCTGAAAGGAAGAACAGGACCATCATGGATATGGCAAGGAGCATGCTGAAGGCAAAGCATTTGCCAAATGAGTATTGGGCTGAAGCTGTACATTGTGCAGTTTATATACTGAACAGGTGTCCTACAAAAGCAGTCATGAACAAAGTGCCAGAAGAGGCATGGAGTGGGAGAAAGCAAGGAGTCACCCACATGAGAGTTTTTGGATGTGTGGCCTATGCACACATTCCAGATCAGCTAAGGAGGAAGTTGGATAGCAAAGGGGAGAAATGTCTCTTCATTGGATACAGTGAGGAATCCAAGGCATACAGGCTGTATATCCCATCTACCAAGAAGTTTTTTGTCAGCAGAGATGTTCAATTCATTGAAGAGGAAGCTTGGGATGGAAGCATAGAGAAGACAGTTAATGTCAAGAACTGTTTGTCTCATGATGAAGATGAAGAGGAAGTGGCTGAAATGAATCCCCAAACAGCAGCGCCAACACAAGGACAGCAAGGGACACCATTGAGGACAACACAAGGACAGCTAGGTACACCATTAAGGATCAATGAGAGTGCTTCTCCAAGCACACCACAAGGAGGAAACTCAAGTGCATCTTCAAGCACTTGCACACCAAGTGAACGAGGTAAGAAGTTTAGAAATCTAAGTGACATTTATAATGAAGGAATGAATTCCTTATTTGCCTTGTATTGTCATGTTGATGATCCTATTCATTTCGAAGATGCAATTAAAGACAGGAAATGGATAGAAGCTATGGATGAGGAGATGAATGCCATAGAGAGAAACAAAACATGGGATTTGGTAGAGTTACCAAAAGGCAAAGAAGTCATTGGTGTGAAATGGGTCTACAAGACCAAAAGCAATGCTGAAGGCAAGATTGAAAGGCATAAAGAAAGGTTGGTTGTCAAAGGCTACAAGCAGCAGTATGGGAGAGATTATGAGGAGACTTTCGCACCGGTTGCAAGAATGGAAACCGTGAGAGCAGTGCTGTCCATAGCAGCACAAAACAAATGGAAAGTCTACCAAATGGATGTGAAATCAGCATTCCTAAATGGAGTGTTAAAAGAAGAGGTTTATGTTGAACAGCCTCTCGGCTATGAGAAGAAAGGTGAAGAGCACAAAGTGTGCAAATTGAAGAAAGCTCTTTATGGACTGAAGCAAGCGCCAAGAGCATGGTACAGCAGGATAGATTCATATCTATTAGATAATGAATTTGACAAATGTGAAGGAGAACCCACAGTCTACATCAAGGAAAAGGATGGTAAAATTTTAATTGTTGTCTTGTATGTAGATGATGTTATTTTCACTGGAAATGACAGTTATCTTATTGAGAATTTTAAATCAGTCATGAAGGATGAATTTGAAATGACTGACATGGGTTTGTTGAGATACTTCTTAGGCATAGAAGTAGATCAAAATGAAAAAGGAATTTTTATATCTCAAGCAAGATATGTAAATCAAGTTTTGGGCAGATTTAACATGGAAGAATGCAAGGCAGCCATCACTCCCACAGTAATGGGATTAAGACTCAGCAGAGAGGACAACAGCAAGGATTTTGATCCTAGCTTGTATAAAAGTATTGTTGGCAGCCTTATGTATTTAACAGCAACTAGGCCTGATTTAATGTATGCTGTTAGTTTAATTTCCAGGTTCATGGAGAGGCCAAAGGAGGCACATTGGCAGGCAGCAAAGAGAATTTTGAGGTATGTCAAAGGTACCAAAATGTTTGGCATAATATATAGTGTCTCAGAAAGTTCAGATTTAATTGGTTACACTGATAGTGATTGGGCTGGAAGTGTAGATGATCGGAAGAGCACTTCCGGTTATGTTTTTCATATGGGTTCAGGAGCCATTTCATGGGATTCTAAGAAGCAGTCCATTGTAGCATTGTCTACAGCAGAGGCTGAATATGTGGCAGCGACAGCAGCAGCATGTCAGGCAGTTTGGATGAGAAGGATGTTGAGAAGCTTAGGCCAAGAGCAGGCAAAAGCGACAGTAATCTTTTGTGACAATAGCTCTGCTATTGCATTGTCAAAGAATTCAGTGTTTCATAAGAGAACGAAACACATTGATATAAGGTTTCACTACATCAGAGAATTGGTGAACAATGGAGAAATTGTCTTGGAACATTGCAGGACTCAAGAGCAGGTTGCAGACATCTTGACAAAGCCTTTGGATCAGAAAAGCTTCGAATTTTTGAGGAAGTGTTTGGGTATGATTGAATGCCCAACAGTTGAAATTAAAGGGGAGTGTTGAAAGTATAATTTCAACTGTGCAACAGTTGAGCCATGCGGCAGCATGAGGACAATAAACCGGGCGTATCGGCAAGTCGGCATATCGGCGGGTTGGAGCATCGGAGGCAGGCAGCGACAGCGATATGAAATATCGCCGATATCACATCGGCGAAGTCGCAGCGGAGGACTTACAAAGTGGTTTTGTTTTTGTGCGATGAACGATCGCCGATATCGCATCGGCACATCGCTATCGGCAATATCATAGGGTCGGGGCTTTTAACATGAGTAATGTTGCGATGCGACGGAGCGGACCCGACAACATTACAAATAGTCTTTGATAAACTTCAAGTCCGCGCTCAGAGCATTTTCAATGTATTTTATGTATGCTTTCAAATATATGGAGAAAAAAAGAATTGGCGCGGAGGCAGTAAAAGTGAGCATGGAACAGTACAGCATAGTAGGCAGAAGCTTTCAATTTATAGTATGGCCAAGAAGGAAGCAGGTTGCGTTCAAGCTCCTGCACATTGATTTTCCAGCAACCACAGTTAATGCTCAATTCAGCCAAGGACGAGAAGTACAACCTTGAATAGTTCCCAGTATGGGACTCCATTTTTTTTCATTAAAAACTATTCAGATTTTGTATGTAAGTTAGGTGTGTGCAGCAAAAAAGGGGAGTGAATGTTTTACGCACTAGCGTAGATTGTAATGCAGTGTTTTCTTTGTAAATCCCTCTGAGCAGAAGAGGAAGAATATCATATCAGACATTTCATTTTTTTTTATTCCTGCTTATGCATGATATACTCTGTTCTCAGAAACAATTTAAAAAAAAAAACTTCTTCCACTGTGTTAAAGATCCTGTGTGTGAAGAACAGATCATTGTTCTCTGTTCTATGATTTTATATTGTGTTTTTGGGATTTTGACAGAAAAATCCCCAACATACAAGTGTAAAGGAACTACCTAGGGCCATAAAAGAGCATCATGTCTACAAGAGTGTTGAATGATGTTATTACACACACCTATTGATAACGAGATCTCAATTTTTTTTTTGAGAACATTGATTCTCCTCGTAATTTACTAAATATGTCATTAATTCATGTTAATGGGTATCTATTCTTTATGGTAGCTTCATTCAGCTTCTTGTAATCTATACACAATCTGAGTGTTCCATATTTCTTTTTCACAAATAATACACACTTGGTCTAATGCATCCCTTGTCTAACATTGCTTTTAGCTATAACTTCAGTTCCATGAGTTTTGGGGTACTCATCTGATACAACATTTTCGATGTTGGTGTAATTAATGGAAACAATTATATGGAGAAATCCACTTACCTATGTGGAGGTAATCCAAGGATATCTTCTAGAAATATATCAACATAATGTTTTTGAATTGGGTTTTCTTGCCAGTTACTGCTACTATCATTCTCACAATTGCTAGTTATTTTCACAACAAATATTTTACATCCTTTTCAACAATTTCATTTGGCTTACATCATTGTGATTTGCCTTACTAATATGGGATTCATTTTCCCTTGCATCACCCTTCATTCTCCATTCTCATCAATGCACTCGACCACCTTTCCTTAAAAATCCAATTTAGTGCGATACAGGGACAACAGGTCCATCCCCAATAGAGCATCGTATACACCCAATGGAAACAAGTTAAAATCAATTGTAGTATCCATGTCCTTCAACATGAAAGGACATTATCTCATAATATACTCCACTCTTCTTTTAGTCTCGGTGGCTAGCTGAAGTATCTGTAATTCTTGGTGTGCTTCTTTTCTCAAATTACATTTTTCCACCATTGTCAGACTAATATAACTATAATTTGAACCGAGGTAAATTAAAATCAAAATGCTTTGATCACAAAGCCTACCTTCCATTTCAATAACCATTTCCTGATGATTTTCTTGGAGATTACCCATGACTGCATAAATTCTTGGCATATTTTGGGCCACATCCCTAACTGTTTCTGCCCCTTGTGCACTGTACAATCTTGGGCCAACAATATTGCACTGTGGCAAATATTTCCTCAAGTGCCTCTCCCCACATGTATATTAATTTTTCAATGTTCTATGTTGCAACAATCATTTCTAGCAATTTCTTCTTTCAGTAGCAATCAATTTATTCAATTATCTTCAATGTTCAGTAATAGTGAGCAATTGTATATAGAATAATAAAACAAATGCACAATAGAAGACAACCAAGAATAATAGAGACATAGTGATTTAATCAAAGACTAGGGGAAAACCCCACAAGGGGAAAACCCTTTCCAAATTCTTCTTCTATTAGATTTTCATCAAATTTTCAACAAATAGTTACATAGTCCAAGTACATCAATAATGAGTCAAAGTTCAAATCCTCGACTAGCCAAATCAACCAACCAAGAAAGTCAAATCAGTTAAAATTTGAATTTTGCAATTTTTTGTCAAAGTCAATAGTAGTCAACACATCCCTAACTAGTCAACAGTCACTGGTCAAAGTGCTCCAAAGGGTTTGGTCAAGGCAATAAATAATTCAACCTCTTTCCCTCAGCCAAACTTGGTCAAAATAGTCCCAAAAATCTACCTCAAAATCAGTCAACATCAAGGTCAGCCTTGTGGTCAGAGCTACCTCAGGTCTACGATCAAATGTGGTCAAGGTGCCCAGAAAAATTCAACCCTATATCTCCTGAATTTGGCCTCTAAGAAAAAATCCAAATCCCAAGTCAAAACCCATGTTAAACCAAGTCCAAAACCCAAATTCAACACTGGTCAAAGGTGCCAAAACAGAAGGTTAGCGCAGTCAAGATAATTCTCTCTCTCCTCTTCACATGTTTGAGCTTAGACCCTATAATTTTCTAACTTGTATGAACCAAATAAGAGGAATGAATGATGTGGATATGCCTCCAAGTGATGTGACCTTAAGTGTATTTATATGTGGTTGATGAGGTCGAATTTCCTCCTTTAGACTGGCTTGTAGTTTTCGATGTGACATGGTTCAACATTAAAATAGTAATTTTCCTATGTGAAAATTTAAATATTCCAAGGGATAGTAGGGACTTCAAAGGATAAGGAGGGCTTCACAAAGGAGAGAATTTCTCGCTGAGCTACCAAATTTCAACACTCCCTCTTAGCTAGGGAGGAATTTATGACAAAACTATAAATCTCATCTTGAATGTCTCCTCATCATGATCATTAAATCATATCACAGCTTGTGTTTACTCATCTCTTCTCATCTCCGCTCATCTGCTAAACATTCTTGATCTAAAGAAGAATAATCATCACAGGGGAGACAAATCTGCCACCCTATTATCAATGAAAATAGGCGAGATACCACTTACCATGAGAGGTAAGGATCACACATTATCCTATTGTTTGCTAATATTTCCACCTTCAACCTCAAGAATCAATTGGTGGAACACTTACATGCCATCACTTGAGTGAGATACTACTTACCATAAATGGTAAGGATCACACACACACACTCACATGTTCTCACCCATTAGCCAGATGGGTAGAAATCTCAACAAGCCTAAGCTTGTGGGTGGGATGCATATGAAGGTATACTCTATCAAGTCCCAAAGTTAATAATAGGGGGAGATATACACTTACCACAAGTGGCAAGGATCAAACACACCCTATAGTGATAGTAGGTGAGATACATACTTACCGTAAGGGGTAATGATCACAAACTATCCTATTGTCCAGAGTTCCCTCAATTCCAGGAGATTTACATCTCTATTCCCACCCTAGGAGATCAAACAATGGGGAAGAGAATAACTCAATGTTATTAATTAGCTGTGACCCTCTCCACGTAGGGTCACATCCACCAGTCCAAGCTGCTCTCTAGAGACCAAGAACTTCCCTTTCAATAAAGTATTGGTAAGTATGTTGACCATCTGCTCATTTGTCAAAATGTGATGGAGTCTCACTACTCCTCTCTACACCATATCCCAGATATAATGATATCTAATCTTAATGTGCTTGTAACTGTCGTGGAACGAGATTCTCTAAAGGTGGGATATGAATGTATGTGTAAAATTGAAGATTTTTAACAATTTGCAAGTTAAAATTATATGTGTCTTGGGTAGAGGATCAATTTATTAAACACATAAACAAGTAAATTTTAACCAAATTTTATAGCCAAAAAGAGACAAATAATCATATTTGAAACACATAACACAAAGCAGGATAAAGGAGTTGACCCCTCTCTTGCGCTACATCTCTTGGTCCAACTTCCAATGCAGGGCCTCTTTCATTAAAATGATCAAAAGTGTGTTCTACATGATTTACAAACTCAAATAGTAGAATTGATGTCTCCAATGGATCCAACACTGTCAAAATCCCCCATTTTGGTTCTTTATGCACCACATTTGACCAAAAATTGAGTAAGTTATGACTGTTACAAGTTTTCCCAAATTAACCAGCTAATCATCCTCCAATTCGACCTAAACATGGCTTGAGCGCCCCAAACATGGAACCGACATGCAAACCTAGCTTACATTCCCACTCACTAGGAGAAATTGTAGGATGGTTAATTCTGCCATTAAGCCCCTAGTTCCGAATTTTGTGGTCGTGTGGCGACCATAAGACCACATACGGGGCCGATATTCTGGGGTTGCTGTCTAGCACTTACCTGGTTGTGCACTCCTAGTTTTATGGGTCACCTGTGACCATGGGTTGGCCCCTGCCAGTTCTCTATGCCTATGGTTACATGCAAAGGTCATATGACCTAGGGCTAGGCCACTCTCCTTCGGCCACGCCCGTGGTTATATGGCACCATGTGCCCTGGGGCTGCCCCTCTTTGCTAGCCTTTGGTCTTCTGCATTGGTTCCGTCTGTTTGGTATGGGTCGCAGGTTGTGCCCATGGGCCAGGCTAAGGCCTAGCCCCTTGGCCCCCTATCTGCGGTCCCGTGGTGCTAGGGTGGCCAGGGACTAGGACTTAGCCTGACCCTTCCCCCAATGGAGTGTGTATTAAAATTTAAATTTAATGTTGGAACATTGTTTTCTAAGAACCATAGGTGGTGCAGTGGTGGAGCATTGCACTACCATCACGATGGTCTCAAGTTCGATCCTTACAAAGGTAGTTTGGACCCAAACCAAAACTTTTCCAAGTAAGAGGAGGTCATGTGGTAGCCACTGATTGGCCCATGTGGCTCTCTCTCATTGGTAAAACATTGTACAGTCAGAATAAAAATAAAATATTTGAACCAATCACAACGAGACAAATGGAGAAAACCCATTGGCCAATAAAATTCAAATTTTTGGACCAATCAGGAGAAGCTACGAGGCAGTTTGCTACTGGCCCAAAATGTCCAGTCTATGTCTTTTTTGCCAAAATTTAAATGTTTAGAAATTCGATCAAAACACGATATCAGGACCATACGATATCAGTTTTGAGTGAAACAATTGTGTTGGATTGAGATCATTGAGATCTACCTTGTCATTCGGGTTTTGAGATCTGTCACACACTTTGAATTTTGAGCACTATTTTGATCCATCGGATCACTCCTCCCTATTGGAAGCTTTTGGACCTCCAAAATCTCTTTATCAGTCAACAAATAGATGAGGGTACAAATCCCTCACCCTTTTAGTCTCAATCCATTGAACTTTTCTTGAATTTGTCGCTTTTAGCTTTTCATGAAAGTACATAACTTTCCCTAATTTTTGAGTCCTGGACTTTCTGTCAATGATGACATATTTCTGCATTTTTTCAAAATAAGTAGAACATAAAACTTCCTTTGAAGGAATATGTACATTCCCTCCTTGATCTTCAATAAATGGAAACTTAAACAATTTGAAGTTCCCTTCACCTTGAACACTGTCATCATGACGATTCTTAGCATTTATAACCCTACACTTGGCTTGACTCTTTACCAAATGTGATCACCATCACCATGCACCATCCTTTTTCAAATCCAAAACATTATGAAACCCACAATAAGATGTTTTGGGACCAAACTCCTCTTTTTCAAATTGCTTTTTCATTTTCTATTTTACCTCTGCATGCTTTAACACTGACATCTTCTTCACACAAAAGTTCAATAATGATGCATCCTGCTGCAAATTCACTTCATTTTGTTTACCTATTTTTGGAGGCAACATGTTAGACTCCTGAAACATATTATAACATGAATTAGAAACCTTAATGAAATCAGATTTCAAACTTGATTCATATCCTTGAAAGGCTTTAAATTCCTCAACATCTTCATGTTTGATCATTAACAATGCAAAGTTCTTTCTAGCATTAACAATCCTCTTCATTTGTCTCGCATTTACAAGAGATGTATTCAACTTCCTGCTATATGCTCTAACAATGTAATTAATCTCATTCTTAAACAAATGATATTTGTTCTTATGGTGATGAAAAATATCTCTCCTATGATATAGATATGGCATTCCCAAAGTTGTACCACATATATCAATTGGAATTACATCATACTCTACCTCATCTAAAAAGTTTGCAGTGATTGAAAATTTCAGTTTACATCATTTTGTCACATGAAATTTTGCATTTTCACATATCCAACATAAAGGATAAGGTTTAGGATGAGAAATGGTTTCTAAATTCAACTTCTTGGCAATGTCTTCTGAGATAAGATTTGCTTGTGAACCACTATCAAATAGTGTATCTATCTTGGTATGTTTTGAAATGATTCTAATGTCGAAAAGATTTATTCTTGTTTTTTCATCTTGAGTTTCATTGAGACAATTTGAAGAACAAGTACTTTCAACGGCCTTACCTTTCAAACCCATGGTTGTGATATTCGTTTCCTATTCGGAATTAGAACCTAAATCTTGTTGTGTAGTTGCAACTATCTTCTATTTCTCCTTGTTTTTAAACTTTTTGGGTCTCATCTTTGGATGAATTTTCGATCAATGATCTTCATCATGGCCCTCTTTGGAACAATGTTTACATGTATGTTTTTATTTCTCCATCTTGATGGTAACATTCTTCTTCCCTTTTCCTTTGAACTTACCCTTTCCTTTTTCTTTAGACTCAAAGTAACTCTCACTAGTTTCTTCAGAAACATTTTTCCCTCTTGCCTCTAAATGAGTTTCATGTACACAAAGTTCATCTAGTTTTGTAGGGTTAAACATGAGAAATGTATGTCTCAAATAAGTATGCAATCCTGCAATGTATTTGAGAAAAGTATGTTGAGAAGAAAAATCTATGCCCAAAATCAAAGCTCTTTTTCTAAATTCTTGAGTATAAGATAACACATTTTTCCCTTTAGCTTGCCTAAAGTTTTGCCAATCCATAACAAATTTTTTCATGTATGCTAATGGACAAAATTGCCTTCTTATTGCAACAACAAAATCATTCCAAGAGGATAAAACCTTACCATGTTTCTCCATGTCCTCTTGAGTTTTGGCTTCCCACCAATTTAGTGTTGCACCTTCCAATCTAAGAGAAGCAAGCTAAATCTTGGTTTCATCATCTTTGATTCTTTGTATCCTGCAATACACCTTAATCTAATGAACCCAATTATCCAATCTCTTTGAATTTACCTCTCCATGGTACATAGGCAATTAAAACTTAATATCAAGCTTAAGAAAAGGATTTTTACCATGATCCCTTGGGGAATTTGGAGTTGTTTGTGAAAGGGTAGAGGAAGTTGAAGACGAGGATGAAGATGAGGATAAGGATGGAGGTGAGGGTGATGGATTATCATGATTCCCTCTGTTATCACTCAATTTTTTTCCTGGAATTTATTAGAAGAAAGAAAATGACCGAGGTAACCACAAACCAACTTTTGGGCATAGGCTCTAGCCAACCTAGGCTCAAAGAGGGCTCTCTCTATGTGATTTAGCTTTGTTTGCTGAGATTTAAGGCTAGTTATGAATGTTCAGGGGGTTTCTAATTTGTATTCAAGATTGGGTGGTGGGATCCTTAAAATAGATGGATAGAATGATGTCTTCAGACCATTAGGTTATGGAGTCAATAGAAGGGAAACACAACAGGATCAACTCCCTAAAGGGATTTTTCAAAGGGAAAACCAGCAGAGTAAAGTGCAGGTCTTTAGGACAGGGGGTGAAATGGTTTAATTTAGTGTGAGAGAGCAATTAATGGTTCTCAAAATGGGATATGAACGAGGAATAGAGGGGTAATAAAAATCAAAGGGAAATTAAGAATCCTTTAACCTGGATATGTAAGAAACAACCTAAACTAAGGAGCAATTAAGAATTCTTTAAATTAGATATTAGTTGAAAAAATTTATAAGCATAACTATTAAAACAGAGTGTAATTAAACAAATTCTGAGATATTGTTCCTGTTATAGCATTCAGATCCAGAAATACATTAAATATTGTGGAAAAACTTTAAGAAAGATAACAACAACATGAGAAAATACTTGTTTTCACTTAGCTCAACACATGAATCTTGTGAAATATCTTGGCTTTATTCATCAATCTAGCTTGCTAGCTCAGTCAATGATATAATAGCTTTACAGTCTCTTGATCAAAATTCTATAAAAATGTCTAAGAATCCACACTACGTACTTCAAATTGTGAAGTATTTATACAAAAATTATTACACAATATCTCAAACTAACTTGAGATTTAATCTAGCAAATAAAAATATCTTCTTGCAAGAAGATAGAGAAAACTATTTAACTGCTTTCATGTTGTACCATTTATTATGATATTGCTAGCCTTTACGGTTTGGTTTTAGCCCTTTATGCTCTTTGCTGTTTGAAATTTCACGCTGGAAGCTTCATTCACTTTTAAATTTCATCTGATACACTTTGACACTGATACTCTTTGATTTTGATGACCTGTCAATATCCTTTACTGTGTTTTTACTTTTACTGTACATTTTAACTTTTTACTATGAATTTCAACAGTAAATTATTTAGTGTTTTACATGTATCAACATATGGTAATGGATATTGATCAACTTTCTGTATGTTTGATTTGTTTGTCTTTTGACTGTATGCTCTGTCTGGTTCATTTGTTTTAACAGTCAATGTCACTGTATGAATGATTTCTTTCTTTGTTCTGTGTATAACTATTTTCTTCTTCTGAATGAAGGTTTTTAAACAGTTCTCCTTTTGAGTCTCGGAGTAAAAAGTTTGTGACTAGTATCAGAATTTTTTATCCAAGCTCTCGTCTTCTGCTAATTACCTGCAAAATACAACAATTTGTTAATAAAACACAGGTCTGCGAGGAGGTGACTAGAGGCCATACTGAAAGTGGGAAGAACTATGGACAGAGTCAGGAAGGTGCTCGGGAGGAAATCCATGGTGAAATCATGTCTTAGAGGCTCAGGGTGGCACTAGAAGGGTTTGATAGCTTTCGCTGTGTAACTAAGTAAAAGGCATGAAAATGAGGGTTTTTTGGGTTTTAACGGGTAATGGGTAAATTGATGCGGAGTTTTTATATTATGAACAGTGATTGGTTTCTCGGTTGAGCAGTGAGGCAGTTTCCCAAGCTGCCACACTGCCTATGAGGGTTGACTAGTATTTGGGAGGGGTCACCCAATCTACCTCCACGCCTGACACGTAGCATTTGGGGTTCGGGGGAAAACCACTTTATTGGGTGGGTAACGATCGAACATCGGGCGTGGCCGATATGGCTGTGTACTGTTGGATGAGGGGGATGGTGATCGGATGGCAGTCAAGTGAGGGAGGTGTGGGAATGATAAGAGATTGGTCTTCGTGGGGGCCGAGGACTTTAATCTTCAACGGTTTGTGAGTAATTAAGATTTAAGCATGGGTTTAATTGATCGGAAGGGCAAAGGTCAGGCGTCGGGTGAGCCTGATATGGTTGTGCGCCATTTGATTTTTGCGTGTTAGTGCCTAAATCTACCTCAGGTTGATAAAGGAACATCTAGGGTAACATGAAACCACGCTTAACCTGGTAGCTAGCCCTACCAGGTCAGGAGAGGGCTCTCTCCTTGTCAATCTCAATGAAAGTTTATCAAGGAAGGCTTGAGATGATTGATATGAATACTAATTTTAGGCTAGGTATAAGCTCAGAGGATTTGGTTGATTTTAATGGTTGGGTTGCTGGATCAGATGAGGAAGGCAGATTTGGGTTCGTGAAATGAACAAAGATTTGCAGAGGTTTATTTGGGGCGAGGTAGGCAAGTGTCTTAGCACTTTGAGATGACTGTAATGGTGAGTCTAAAGACTAGTGAGGAACTGGAGAGGGCATGCAAGTGTCATGAGTCCTCTTCAAACAGTAGAAAATATATAGAACTAAATAAACCCCAAGGTAGAGCACTGAAATACCAATGAATTCCACCTTTAAACTTGATTCATTTAGTTATGCAGAAAGAGAGAGATGATGGCACACATAAACATAAGGTCAACTGAAATTAGAAAGAAGAACACAATTCTAAATCACATTACCACAAGAATCCCACAAAATGTTGCAAAACCCTGGTTTATTTCCTTGTCAAACTGGAGAAGTGATGTACAATAGAGCTCAATGCATCCAGAAGAGCCCAACCTTCTGGCAAATTCCAACCCCTAAACTATGAAATTCATAAAATATATACATTTTCTCATCCTTTTACTAAGGGAATTGAGCTCCACCTTTTTCTTCCAAATAGAATCAGTTACATTAAACTTGGACCGAATTTCTGAAAATAGGTGTTGATGAACTCGTATCTCCTAAACCATAGCACCTGTTACAAAAATGAAAGAGGGTTTTGTAGATAAGGTCATTATGGAGAAACACCTCTCTCAAATTTTGGAAATTCATTTCCAGTTGCGCGTAATCTGTGCCAGAAAATCATCTCTAAAATAGAAAATCATTAATAACTTAAATATGTCAAAATGAGCTGTAAAGATCTAGTCACATATTCAAATTCACGACACTTGTGAATAAAATGAAAGATGTTTTTGTTATATGGATTGTGTTTAAGAAAAACCTCCTTAGGGTTTTCAAAATTACTTTCCATCTGTTGTAAAATGGCACTACACTAAAATGACTAAAACAGTAAAAAATATGAAAAATTTTCTTTGTTTTAATGTAGGCTCCAAATATCACTGCATATCTCCCACATAGTAGCACTTGTACATAAATTGAAGGAGGTTTTTGTTATTTGTATGTGACAGACAAAAACCTATTTCACTTTTGAAAAATTCCTTACCAGTATTTCATAAAATGATCTTATATTAAACTTGTCATTGTTTGCAGAAACTGACCTCAAAACATGCATAACCAAGAATCACTCATTCATTTCAATCATATCTTCTGATCCAGAAATCGGTTACGGGAGTGTGATATACCGTTGTAAATATTTTTCTGAGCTTCTTCTGATGGAAATGCTTAGGATATGATTTGCATTGAAGATCATGTGCAAAACATCTATGAAAACCAAACATAGTAAGAGCCCATTTTGATCCCTGGTGACAGGCTGCGAAGACTAGAACTAACAGGCGTAGATGATCGGATGATAGTCGGGTGGAAAATTATAATGGAGGAAATGGACGGAGGTTTAGGGGGGGGCCAGGGGCTTTAATTATGGCGGATTGTGATTATTGCAGGGTTAATCATGGGGTTTAGGGATCAGACAGGTTTTAATGAAGGTTTAACTTAACTTCACGAAGAATTGGTGGGTTAAGTGGGTTTCATTAGGGAGAATAGAATAAAACTATAGTTTATAGTTAAACTATGGGTGGGGATAATACATAGGGATTTATTTATATAGGAGAAACAGGGGATTATGGGAGCTATATAATTAAATTAGATATTAATATGAAATGAAATGAACAGAGATGAAAATAGTATTAAATGCAATGTAATATTTGTACATTTCCTTTACATACACCTAACTTAGGATAAAATATTTTGTGGGTTTTTGAATGAAATGGGATTTAACATGGTATTTCTCACTTTTCATAGGCTAATGGAGTTTAACCTTAGGAAAAAGAGTTTTATTAGGTAAATGAAGGGGATTCTAACACTTAATGTCCATAAGTCATTAAGCCGAGGGTCCGGTCCCACCAAAAGTCAGAGAAATGCTCTGAGCCTCTTTGACTTGAAGGATTAAAAGTAGTAGAACATGCTTGTGGATGGGGAAATTAGTAAGTATAGGGATGAAATGAATGAGGGGAAGTCAATTAAATCAACTTGTAAACCTCTGTTTTTTCTTCCATAGGTTATCATACATATTGAAATATGTGTCTAAGCATGATGCATGTGTTTTGATCCAATCAACTTTGTAGTTCAACAACCTTTATTCTACTTACCCATTACTTACCCTACCATTTTTTCTTCATTTATTTGGGTGCATTTAGGCTAGAAAACCCTTATCATATCTTTTCTTTTATTAAAAAAACTATCTATTTCTAACCTTATATCATCCAAGGGCTCAGATTAAGCTTATGAGCTCCTTTTATTTCTCTACCTATCTATTAATTTGCCAAGATTAAACTGTTTGGTCAGATTTTATTCTCTAACTATAAACATAAAATTCAAAGCATGAAATAATCAAGATTAAAAAGTTTGATTACCATGGATTGTGGCATGAATAACAAGCCGCACATAATCATTTTTATGCATAAAAGTAAATAGTAGTGGCATTTAGACTTGCACACTTTCATGGTCTATTTTTGTTTTTTGGGGTTCATATATTTTCATTTTTTAACCTTCTCTTATTCTTTTTGTCCTCTAATTTTTTTTAGGACATACCCTCTTTACATTTTTTAATTCTTTTAATATGGAAAACATTTGTAGAAAGCAAAGGTATGTACAATATTACAAGGCTTAACCTTAGTCATTCAAAATTATGACTCTTATTGGTATAGGAACCTAACAGTGGCTCCACTTGGGGATGGCATTTCCTAGTGAAATGTCAAGAACTCTAAAGATTAATAGCCTTTGAATTATTGCTGATGTTACCTTGAAAAGTGTCCTTCTGTGAATCTGCATTATTGATACTTATGATAGTGAATCTTTTTAAAGCTTAGGGCCTTCTCTTTGGGCTTCAACTTCAAAGATCACCATCCAATCAAAACTAGACTTTTTGGAAATAAAATATGTACAAATGAGAAATGAAAATTAGTAACTTGGTTCAAAGTAATGTTTTAGCATTCGACCATTCACTGGCCCACCCTCTACATTTGTACCATTAATTTCTCTCAAGAAGAAAGCATTATTCCTTTGTAAGAATAAATGACATAGGGGCCTTTCCATAGGAAACCAAATTTCTCATGTTTTCATGTTGGCATTATGGAACAGGGTTGGAGCTATGGCATAGGTGTTGTCCTTGATGGAAACTCTCTTTGGTAACAGATCTCAGTTCAAGCTTTCAGTTCAGGCTTTCAGAATGAAGGAAAAGACACATACGCAAGTTCATCTAGGCGAAGACGCGTATACACGCAGGTTAGACATTTCAAAGGTGCGTCTGCGTATACACGCACTTTCATGCAAGTAAAAGCGTGTATATGTTGGAGAACTTACCTTTGGTCTGTGGTAGTTAGTCCTTGGTATTTGAACCTATGGTTTTGGACCATGGTACCTCGTCAGACGTGTTGATCCCAAGTATTGGGTCCATGGTATTGGTTTATTATGGTTTTGGACCGTGGTATTGTGGAAGGCCTAAGACTATAAAAGAGGAAGGAGATCATTTGGAAAAGGATCATCGGAATTATTGTTGAATATTTGATAAAGTGCTAGATCTGGAATACTGGTAATTGGGTTATGGTGCAGATCTGGATTTGAATGAAGGAGGAACCTTAGCGCAAAGAGAAGGATAAGTTCTATTGATGGATCATAATCTTTAAGCTTGAATGATAGTATCTTTGTATGATTTGGATCTGTTATATGTGGCGCTTTCTTGATCTATAAAACTGTTAATCTGGGTTAATTAGAATATCTGAAAGAGAGAATTATCCTTTATAGATCTGTACGCAGGTTCAGTGAAGTGAAGGCACGTACATACGCCGGTTCAGTGAAGGAAAACAACGTATACGCAGGTTGTTCCATATGCAGAAGCGTATGCACGCAGGTTTCAGGCTATTAAAATAGCGTATATATTTTGAGTTGTGATCTTGCTACTTCTGTTTATTGCTGCAGTGTTTTGGGTTCATTTTTGGTGTGTGGTTACTGTGATCTAGGTATAGTCGTCAGATAAGTGTTTATTTTGATTCAGTTTTGATTGGTGAAAAGGTGATTGGTTGATGCAGAAACTCTTGATGTTTGATTGATGCTAATTGTGGATCCAGTCTGAAAATTCATGAAACGTGGTCCCTGAAATAAAGAGAAGGTTGTAGCCTTTTGTAGGCCAGCACCTACGTACTAGTATCTTGGCTAGTACAAGAGCTAAGGGGGTTGTAGCTCCCTTCCAGGAAAAGCTGGAAAACGAGAGAGGGTTGTAGCTCTCTGCAGGTTGCAGCCTGCGTACTGGTAAAGTACTGCACGAGTACAATTGTAAAAAGAAGTTTCTAACTAAGGAGAAGATAGAGACGAATTGCAGCAGGTGGTTTTCACCCACATTGGGTTTCCACCTTATATCTTGTGTTCTTGTGTGTGATTGTCTTTCTGCTCTGTTTTACTGTTTTTGGTTACTGGTTATTTGATTCTCAAACATAGATTAATAATCATTAGAAAGATAAAGTCATTTAAAAGTTTGCATTGTATACGCGGGTTTCCTTCTGCATAGTTGCGTATATATGCGGGTTTAATTAACTAAAGTAGCGTATATCATTTGCTTTGAAAAAAGGAATATTTGACTTGATAATACTGATTCACCCCCCCTATCAGTATTTTTTCCAACAATTGGTATCGGAGCAGGTCCTTCAGAAGAAGCTTGATCGCTTGAAGGAAGATCTTTCATCATGAGCAACTACGAGAGGGAAGCATCAATCAGGCCACCGATTTTTGATGGGACAAACTTCCTATATTGGAAGGTAAGAGTTACTGCCTATCTTCAATCTCTTGGTACAAAAGTCTGGGATATCATAGAAATAGGGTATACTTTTCCATCAGCAACTCCTACAGATCCGGCTGAGAAGAAGAAATATGAAACAAATGCAAAGGCGGTCAATACTCTATTAGGATGCCTATCTCAATCAGAATTTGTCAAGGTAATGCAGTTTAAATCCGCAAAAGAGATATGGGACAAGATTGTTCTGAGCTATGAAGGAGATGATTAGGTAAAACGAGCAAAACTTCAAACCCTCAGGATTCAGTATGAAAATATCAGGATGTATAACGATGAAAATGTGGCTAACTATTTTCTTCGTGTAGATGAGATTGTTAATTATGTGAAAAATTTGGGTGAAGAAATAAAAGAGGTTGTTGTGGCTGAAAAAGTTCTAAGATATTTATCCCCTAGGTTTGAATCTAAAGTTTCTGCAATAGAGGAAAAGGAGAATCTACAAAACCTTAAAATGTCACAGCTGAACGAAATTCTAACTGCTTATGAAATGAGGAAAGGAGGTCCATCAGATAGGAGAAAAGCTACCTTCAAGGCTTCAGGCAAAGGAGAGTACTATGAGTCAGGGCACGTGTTAGAAGAAGAAGAAGAATCAAATTTTGTCAGAAATCTTCAACGGGGTACCGGAAGATTCAGAGGTAAGTTACCTTTCAAATGCTTTGCTTTTGGAAGAGTAGGTCACTATGCTGCCAAATTTCCTCATAAGGATAAGATTGACAAGGGAAAGGAACCTGTTAGATGGAACAAGAAACATAATGCAAATAAGAAAATCTATTACACTCATGAAGACAGTGATGGACTATCAAATAGTGATGAAGATGAATGAGGTAATGACTATAAACTTTTAATGGCTTTTGAAGATGATGATTACATGGATGCTATAGACGTGGATACCTTTTATGAAGAGATTTCTAGACTCAAGACATGTTTAGAAGAAAATAATGTGATCATTGATACACTGCAATTTCAACTTGATGAAAAAGAAAAATTTCTTGAGAAGTTAGAATGTGAAATTGTTGGCCTAAGAAAAGAAATTGAGAAAACAAAGGCTCTTAATCTTAAATTTGTTAAAGGATCTGAAACTCTGGATGAGATTATCAATGTACAACGTTCTCCACTAATCAAGACAGGTCTGGGTTATAATGGAGAAACATCTCAAGCATCCACCTCAAAGAGTTATCTTGATGCAGCAAGGAGGAATGAGAAAAAGCCCAATGGAGATCATCAGGTAAAGCAGGGACGAATTACATCAAGATCAAAAAAAGACTACCAGGTAAACCAGGGGCAATCCATCTTAAGGGTGAAAAAAAGCTACAATCAGCCACAGGTAAAAACTTCTCAATTTACTTCAAGAATGGATGACAATAGAAATTACAATCATTTGGCTGGTAGATTTGATAATCGCAGAAGTTTCTTGAATGATCAATGTTTCTCTTGTCATAACTTTGGTAACAAAGCAACTCAATGTGTTGCCTATAAGACAATCATGACTAGATAAGCTCAAAAACAAAGAAATATGACTGGGATTACGAAAAGGAACTATAACAACTTTTCGGCCCTTGAAAATGAAATTGAATGTTCTATTTGTAATAACTTCGGTCATGAAGATTCTAAATGCAGGAGTAGGTTTCAGCGAACAAAGGAACAAGCCTCAAGCACTAGAACATGGAGAATAAAGGAACCACAACCAGAAAGATCTGGGATAGTTTTTTATGCAGAAGGATAGGAAAATCTATGGTACATCGATAGTGGATGTTTGAAGCATATGCCAGGTGATAAAGAAAAACTTGAATCATATACGACTTTAGAAAAGGGAAAGAAAGTCTCTTTTGGAAATGTTACCCCTGCAGCTATAAAAGGAAGAGGCACTGCTCAGTTGAAAGAAAAGGTCAAAGCTGGAAATGTTCTGTATGTTGATGGCTTGAAGCATAACCTACTGAGTGTCAGTCAGATGTGTGATCAAGGAACCGAGGTAATATTTCGATCAAATGGATGTAGTGTTCATAATCTTGATACGAGAAAAACAGTGATCAAAGGTAGAAGAACTCCAAATAACTTATACATGTTTGAAGAAGGACAACAACAATGCTATTTGAGCAAGGATGATGAACACTAGTTATGGCACCAGAGGTTGGGGCATCTAAGCTTTTCACAAATAAGGAAAGCATGCAAATACTAGGCAGTTCGTGGTCTTCCAGATATCAAAATTCCAGACAACACAATATGCAAATCATGTCAGTTTGGTAAGCAAACCAGAACTAACTTCCCTGAGAAGGAAGGATCAACTAGCAGGCCTCTTGAGCTAGTCCATACAGATGTATGTGGTCCATTTAGGACAAGGTCACCTCGAGGAGAAGAATACTTTATATTATTCATTGACAACTTCTCCAGGATGGTTTGGTTAGGACTTATGAAGCACAAAGACGAAGCATTTGAAGAATTCAAATCCTTCAAAGCCTTGGCTGAAAACGAATCAGATCACAAAATTAAGTGCCTCAGGTCCGACAGAGGTGGGAAGTTTACCTCAAATGAATTTTTTGATTTTTGTGAAGAACATGGAATAAGAAGGGAATTCTCTACAGCTAGGACTCCTCAGCAAAATGGAGTGGTGGAAAGGATGAACAGAACGGTCCAACAAATGGCTCATGCTATGCTTGATGAATCTAGAACTCCCGTAACCTTTTGGGGTGAAGCTGCATTTGCTGCCGTTGTTATTCTTAACAAAACAAATGTCCGAGTAAACAACACTCAAACTCCTCATGAGCTCTGGTATGGTGAGACTCCTTCGGTAAAGCATTTCAAAATTTTTGGAAGTAAATGCTATATTAAGAACAATGATGAACAGCTTGGCAAACTTGAACCTAGAGCAGATGAAGGCATTCTCCTTGGTTATTCTCCCCACAGCAAGGCATATAAGTGTTACAATAAAAGACTTGGAATAATTTTTGACAGCATTGATGTAGTGGTTGATGAAAAAGGATACATTCCTAGGCAAGTAAATTATGAAAATATCGAAGAGGATGAAGACTACTCTCCAAATCAGAATGATGATGAAGAAGAACCCCAAGAGGCACCAGAGGAACAGATAAGGATAGAAGAGAAGACTCCATCCAGGTACGTTCAGAAGAATCATCCAAAATCTCAGATTTTGGGGCAGAAAGAGGCAGGTGTACAAACAAGAAGAACAATTGCAAAAGCCTCAAGCTATTTGGCATTGCTCTCCTCCACTGAGCCACAAAATGTAAAAGAGGCATGAAAATATGAATGTTGGGTCAAGGTAATGGATGAAGAACTTGAGCAGATCGAAAAGAAAAATACTTGGGAGTTGGTTCCTAGACCAAAAGATAAGAATGTCATAGGGACAAAATGGATCTTTAAAAATAAGGTGAATGAAAATGGAGAAGTAATCAGAAACAAGGCCAGACTTGTGTGTAAAGGGTATGCTCAACAAGAAGGAATAGACTTTGAAGAAACTTTTGCTCCCGTTGCTAGACTTGAGGCCATTCGAATGTGCCTTGCTCTCTAAAGCTTTCAAAAGTTCAAAGTCTTTCAAATGGACGTGAAATCAGCCTTTCTGAATGGAGACCTAGAAGAAGAAGTGTACATTGAGCAACCAGAGGGTTTCATTCTTAGGAATGATCCAAATCTTGTATGCAACTAAAAAAGGCTCTCTGTGGTCTTAAACAGGCTCCAAGGCTTGGTACTACCGTTTGGACAAATATCTTCATCAACAAGGATTTTCAAAAGGATCAGCAGATAGAAATCTCTATATAAAAATTGAAAATTACAAATTGCTAATACTTGTTGTGTATGTAGATGATATTATCTTTGGAAGCAATGAAGAAGCTATGAGTCAAAGCTTTGCCTTGGTGATGTAGAAAGAATTCGAAATGTCCTTGCTAGGAGAACTAACATACTTTCTTGGATTGTAAATACAACAAAATGAAGGCGGTATCTTCTTTTCTCAAACCAAGTACCTCAAGCAGATTCTGAAGAAGTATGGCATGGAAGATTCGAAACCAGTATGTACCCCCATGGTTACAGGATGCAGCCTCAGTGCAAATGATGAATCAGCAACAGTGCATCAACCAACCTATAGATCTATGATTGGAAGTCTACTTTATTTGACATTTACCTGATCAGACATCATGCATGTAGTGGGAATAGTTGCAAGATTTTAGGCAAATCCAAAGGAAACTCATCTTCAGGCAATGAAGAGACTTTTCAAGTATCTTCAAGGAACTCAAAACTATGGCTTATGGTATCCTAGAGATACAGATCTCACTCTTCATGTTTATAGACATGCAGATTGGGCTGGAAGTGTGGATGACAGGAAGAGCACAAGTGGTGGTGCATTTTTTATGGGCTCTAGATTAGTATCTTGGTTCAACAAGAAACAAAGTTTGATTGCTTTATCTACAGCTGAAGCGGAATATGTGGCTGTTGCATCTTGTTGCACTCAACTTCTTTGGATGATGCAAACCTTATAGGACTTTCAAATCACTTGTACACCACCTATCTCCATCTTATGTGATAATACAAGTGCAATCAGCATTTCAAAGAACCCAGTCATGCATTCAAAGACCAAGCACATACCGATCAAGTATCACTTTCTCCGGAACAAGTATTGGAACAAAAGGTCAAATTGAGTATGTTCCTTCTAAGGAACAAGTTGCTGATACTGTCACCAAACCACTGCCCAGGGAGACATTTGAATACCTCAGACAGAAGCTGGGAGTAGTTGATGAATCATCTTGTTGTTAAAACTTGTCTGTTTCAGAGAAAAATGGGTGTACGCGAGTTGCCTGAGGAGGATCCGCATACATACGCCGATTTGTGCAGAGGCAGTGGCATATATGGAGGTTTGATGGATATCAGTAGGAACAGGCTCTGGTTGAAGATATTTTGATATGGGTTTGACAGAGACCATTCGACACAGGTTCAGGGGGAGCAGATAATCTTCTAACAATGCATTGTTGGCATTATCTTAGAAGCTTTTGGTTCTAGTTCCCAGCTGTTGTTGGTTTCAGGTGGAACAGAGGCAGAGGGAGAACAGAAGGAAATCTTGGTTGCTAATCTGAATGGTGATTGTCAGATGCTGCTGCTATCAGTTATTGGGGACTTTCATAAGTCTTGTTCTAGATATTTCGTCTCTATGTCATGTATCTCTTTTGTGGTATCTCTTTTATGGTGTCAAGGTCATGTAACGACCTATTTTGGTTTCCCCACTATGCCTAGGATGAACATGTAATGAACTTGGTGGTCATATATCCCCACATGGTTGGGTGGATGATCCCCACTTGGTTACGTGATGTATGTATTGAGTTTTTTGGTGATAGGAAGGTCTTTTATGATGTATAAGTCATGGTTCTTCTTGAAGAACATCTTTTGCAGATCTTTCCTACAGTCAGGGGGAGCATGGTCAGCAAAACAGGGCAGAAATTTCAGTGTGTACTTAGGGGGAGCACAACCCTTTGCCATTGATGACAAAGGGGGAGAATGACTTTGAGGATGTTGGGTTGCCATCAAGTCCAAAGGGGGAGATTGTTGGAATTATGGCACAGGTTTGGAGCTATGGCACAAGAGTTTTCCTTGATGGCAACTCTCTTTGGTAACAGATCTCAGTTCAGGCTTTCAGAATTAAGGAAAAGACACATACACAAGTTCATCTAGGCAAAGACGCGTATATGCGCGGGTTAGATGTTTCAAAGGCGCATGTGCGTATACACGCACTTTCATGCAAGGAAAAGCACGTATATGTTGGAGAACTTACCTTTGGTCCGTGGTAGTTAGTCCTTGGTATTTGAACCTATGGTTTTGGACCATGGTACCTCGTCAGACGTGTTGATCCCAAGTATTGGGTCCATGGTATTGGTTTATTATGGTTTTGGACCGTGGTATTGTGGAAGGCCTAAGACTATAAAAGAGGAAGGAGATCATTTGGAAAAGGATCATCGGAATTATTGTTGAATATCTGATAAAGTGCTAGATCTGGAATACTGGTAATTGGGTTATGGTGCAGATCTGGATCTGAATGAAGGAGGAACCTTAGCGCAAAGAGAAGGATAAGTTCTATTGATGGATCATAATATTTAAGCTTGAATGATAGTATCTTTGTATGATTTTGATCTGTTATATGTGGCGCTTGCTTGATCTATAAAACTGATAATCTGGGTTAATTAGAATATCTGAAAGAGCGAATTATCCTTTATAGATCTGTACGCAGGTTAAGTGAAGCGAAGGCGCATACATACGCCGGTTCAGTGAAGGCAAACAGCGTATACGCAGGTTGTTTCATACGTAGAAGCGTATGCACGCAGGTTTCAGGCTATTAAAATAGCGTATATATTTTGAGTTGTGATCTTGCTGCTTCTGTTTATTGCTGCAGTGTTTTGGGGTTAGTTTTGGTGTGTGGTTACCATGATCTGGTTATAGTTGTCAGAGAAGTGTTTATTTTGATTCAGTTTTGATTGGTGAAAAGGTGATTGGTTGATGCAAAAACTCTTGATGTTTGGTTGATGCTAATTGTGGATCCAGTCTAAAAATTCATGAAACGTGGTCCTTGAAAGAAAGAGAAGGTTGTAACCTTTTGTAGGCCAGCACCTATGTACTAGTATCTTGGCTAGTACAAGAGCTAAGGGGGTTCTAGCTCCCTTCCAGGAGAAGTTGGAAAACGAGAGAGGGTTGTAGCTCTCTGCAGGTTGCAGCCTGCGTACTGGTAAAGGACTGCACCATCACAATTGTAAAAAGAAGTTTCTAATTAAAGAGAAGATAGAGACGAATTGCAGCAGGTGGTTTTCACCCACATTGGGTTTCCACCTTATATCTTGTGTTCTTGTGTGCGATTGTCTTTCTGCTCTGTTTTACTGTTTCTGGTTACTGGTTATTTGATTCTCAAACACAAATTAATAATCATCAGAAAGATAAAGTCATTTAAAAGTTTGCATTGTATATGCGGGTTTCCTTCTGCATAGTTGCGTATATACGCGGGTTTAATTAACTGGAGTAGCGTATATCATTTGTTTTTGAAAAAAGGAATATTTGACTTGATAATACTGATTCACCCCCCCTCTTAGTATTATTTCCAACATTTCCTGTGCCTTCCCTCCTTGAATCCCATTTAAGAACTTTGTCACTAATGTAGAAATATTCAGCCTTGGTTCTCTTATCAAAAATATTTTTAATCTCTTCCTACACAGCTTGAGACCTGACATAGACCTCTTCTCTAGTTTGTTGTAGATGAATAGTTTGGTTGATTCTTCTTTGGATACTATTTGGTTCAACCTGTAATTCTTGAAGTATCTTCATTACTGGTACTCCCAAAGAGGATGGAAAGACAACTTCCATCCCATAAACTAGTTGATAGGGAGAAGTACCAATTGATTTCTTAGTAGTCAATCTGTCTACCCATATGGCATTGACTAGCTTTTTATTCCAACTTTTCTTATTGTCATCTAGTAACTTCCTGATGATGTTTACTAGGATTTTGTTTGAGGATTCTGCTAGTCCATTACCTCGAGGGTAATAGGTTGTGGAATGGCCAAGGGTGATATGGAATTTATTGCAAAAATCTATCATTCTTTTGGATTTAAAGGTTGCTGCATTATCAGTAATGAGCGTAGTTGGACATCCAAATCTTGATAAAATATTGGTTTCAAGGAAGGTTATGATAACAGTATCTGTGGCTTGCCTTGAAGGTATGGCCTCTGTCCATTTTGTGAAGTAGTCTGTGGCTGTGAGGATCCATTTGTGATGGGCAGAGGAGGGTGGGTGAATTTCACCAATGAAGTCTAAACCCCATTGTTGAAAAGGTATTTATGCAATGATTGGCTTGAGGGGTGAAGATAAGAGTTTTTTCTTCCCCTAAAAAATTTGACATTTGTGACAGGAGGTCACATATTTTTTGACATCAACAAACAAGGTAGGCTAGTAGAAACCAGCTCTAAGGATTTTGTCTATAGTGGTCTTCCAGTAAAGGTGTCCTCCATAGTCACCTACATGAAATACTTCCAAAACATTGTCAGACTCTTCTTTTAATAAGAAATTGAGAGAATACCTTCATGATCTCTCCAAAACAGAGCATTGTCTAATATACAAAATTTCAAGGATTTCATCTTCAAAAACCTCCTTTTAGTCCTAGATAATTCAGGAGGAGCTTGTAAATTTAGTAAAACATAAATAATATCAGCATACCAAGGTGATTCAATAAAATCTTGGCTGATTAGTAGAGTCGCCATCTCCTCTTCATTATCTATTGCTGCAATAAAGTTTATATCCAAGGCCTGACAATTTGATTCAGCCATGAGTTTGGCTAAACCTTGGCCCTTGATTAAGTTAGTAGGTTTAATTTCTATATCATACTCTAAATAGTAGCAATCCACTTTCCTCTCTTTCCATAAGGACCATCCCAAGTTAGGATGTCTTTAACTACTGAATTAGGAACGTAGGCTACTATATGAGAATATAAGATGTATACCATAAAATCCTTAATGGGTTTGACTAAAGCCAAGGCTTGTTTTTCCATTATGTTATATTTCAAAGGAGGCATCTCTCAGGGCTTTGCTGAAGAAACAAATGGGATGTTCATAGGCCTGGTCATTTTTCTGCAATAGAACTGCAGCAATTGTATGCTCAAAAGCAAAGGAAAACAAGATGAAATCTTTGTCAAATTTAGGACTGATTAACACAGGTGTTTTAGTCAAGGCTAGTTTAATGTCTTCAAAGGATTTTTTAGCCTCGACAGTCCATTTTATGGTGGAGTCCTTTTTCAACATGTTGTTTAGTGATCTAATTAACTCTGCCAAATTACATATAAATCTTCTAAGAAAATTAATTTTTCCTAAGAAAGCTTGTAATCGTCTAATGTTCCTGGGGTGCTTTATTTGCAGGATGGCTTCTATTATCGTAGGGTTTGTTCTTATACCATCTTTTGAAATTATGTGACCTAACAACTTTCCTTCTTCTAACCCAAACAAGGACTTTTTTGGGTTTAAGGAGATTCAAAATTTCCTACATTTAATAAAAACTTGCCCTAGATGATCCAAATTTTGATTGTCAGATTTTGAAAATACAGTAATATCATCTAAATATATCACAAAGAAATCATGAATTTCTTTTGCAAAGGCTATATCCATAGCCCTCTGGAAGATAGCTTCTGCATTCATTAGCCCAAAAGGCATTTTCACATACATAAATGTGCCCCAAGGAGTAGTAAAGGTAGTTT
Source organism: Pinus tabuliformis (assembly GCA_031772625.1). NCBI lineage: Eukaryota > Viridiplantae > Streptophyta > Pinopsida > Pinales > Pinaceae > Pinus > Pinus tabuliformis. Next base: position 809,199,424 of record CM062810.1, read on the forward strand.
TTGGTTGGTCATCTAGATGAACCAAGATCTGACTGTAACTAGAAAACCCATCCAACAATGAGATTCTGGTTGATCCAACTACTCTCTGTAAAATGTGGTCCATTTTGGGGAGAGGGTAATTGTCTTTTAGTGACACTTTGTTGAGATTTCTAAGATCCACATAGAGTCTGATCTCACCAGTTTTATTTCTAGTTGGCACCAAGTTTGAGACCCAATCAGAAAATTTGATTGGTGCAATTATTTTAGCATCATACATCCTCTAAATTTCTTTTTCAATTGCAGGTAATAAGATAGGGTTAATACTTCTAAGTTTTTGTTTGAAAGGCTTTTGATTTTCTTTAATAGGAATTGTGTGATGGATGATGTTGGTGTCATAGGATTTAAGGTCCTCATAACTCCAAGCAAAGACATCTTGAAATTCTTTCAACAACTCAATGTATTTTACTTTTTCAGTTGGGGGTAATGATTTTGAAAGTTTAATCAGTTTAGGATTTTCATCGGTGCCTATATTACATTCAGGTTCCATTTTAGGTTTCCTAGGAATATCATTTGAATCAAATAAATCTTCCAGAGGGGTTAATCCCTTTGGTAAGAAGTTATCTTTGAGATTAATTACTTCGGTTTCTTCACTAGTTATTTCATCAATCTCCATTTTCTCTAAGTTATCTACGTCTGATTTTGTAAATCTAGTTGGGTTGAGTCTATCTATTCCATCACCTTCTATCTCATTTATTTCTATCTCACCCTTAGTGTCAGGATCTATTGATTTATCAATATCTATATTGTTATTTATAAACACTTCTTCTGAAAGTAAAAAGTTATTTATCTGTTTATCATCAGAAAATATTTGCCAATTCTTCAAATTGTTTGGAATTGCAGGTCTATGCCTAACTTTAGCAGTGTACTGATGGTTGGGTTGGAAGGGAAATTTGCAGGTGCTGGCAAGCATTGCTAAACTATGGGCTTGCATGTCATGTTTTCTAGGGATTACTGCAAGCTTTGTTTCTAGGAAAGTGTCAAGTATTTCTAAGATAGTTCACCTACAACGACTTAATCTAGGGTCTTTTGTCATATATACACCATCAATTTTACAATTAGTTCGAAGTCTCCCATGACATAAACTCTTTTAGCTCCTAGGTTCCTAACTAACTTAAGACCTAAAATTAATGCTTCATACTCAACCATATTACTGGTACATTTAAAATTCAATCTATATGCATGGCCTTCTGAGTAATCATTTTCCAAATTGTATATCCACACTACTACTCGTGCTCCTAACCTATTTATTTATCCATCAAATTCTAAATTCCATAACATCTCATGATCTATATTTACACTATCTGGTGCAACAAAATTTTCATCATTTATGATAATTTGACCATCTTGTTCATTGAACAATTTTGTAGTCTAGTTAGTTTTTTTTTTTTTTTTTTTCTAAAGCAAGAGTCGTGCCTTCATTATCATTAAATCATCAACTAATTTACATAGAATACAACCATCCACGTGGATCCATGGACCAAGTAAAAAATACTCTCTAAAAACCAAGGGCATTGAGTCAAGGGTAAAAACCTCGATCCCTACCAACAAAACAACAAAACCCTCAAATTCCAGATAGTACCAAGGTTAAACATTCGACCCACCAAAATCCGAATGGGGGACTAACCCTCGTACCAATGAAATACCTAACATGCTCGAAACGGAAATCAGCCTTGAAACTTTTAATCTCCACCGGCAAAACTTCTTGTTCGATGCAACGGATGAGGAAGACATCGCAAAGCGAAGAAGTCCACAATTTAACTGTATGGTCCCACTGACATGCTCAAAGGTTCCTGACCGTAGATCCTCCAAACTTGATCCGACGGTTGAGGAAGATATCGCACTGCCTAAAAGCCCGCCTCTTAACTGCATGGACCCACTAACATGCACGTTGATTCTTAACCGTAGATCCTTCGTGCTTGATCCGACAGCTAAGAATCATATCGCATGGGTCTAAAGAACTGATAGTTAGCGTGCAATGAGGGCGGTATTCATCCCCACCCTTCGGCCATGTGGAGCATGTTGAGTGGAATCGCTCCCAATTCTTAAAAACTGCTTCTAGCTTGAAAGGCTCCCGATAAACAGAAAACCACTCTGGGAGCGGAATTGTGTCCCTGTGAAAAGAATCAAGGTTTTTCTGGCGGCCACAAAAGCCCGGATTCCAGCTTCTTGCTCCATTCCCTCTGCACCAGTTTATGAACGCATGTAAAATAAAGCCCCATCCCTCCGGCCAACTACCCTAGCAGCAGAATCTGCCGAGCAACCCATGAAGGAGCACAAAGAGGAAAAAATAGCAACTCATGACAATACCAAATTATCTGGACACAGCCTCCATGGCTTTTTGACAATACACCATCATATCTTCATCTGCTTGGCAGCAACATTGTTCCTTAAGTCTGTTCTGAGGCAACCCTTGCCAACCCATCGCGACCCTTCTAATGGTACAATTCACTCCTTGATTAGCCAGAAAATCTGCCAGTTTGTTGGATTTCCTTCGCACATGGTTAATACTTATCGTGCGTAGGCCCAGGAGGTGGAGCTAGATCCTTTGAAAGACCTGGATCAACCTCCAATGTTTTGAAACCTTCTCTGGCCCCGTGCCACAACTAATTCTTTTGACCAAGTTAATGATTAACTCAGAGTCAGCTTCGATAATCACATTTTGCCTATTATCCTTCACCAGGAGTTCTAAGCACTGCTCCATAGCCATTAATTCTACCATGTTGTTAGTGGCCCTGCCTAAATGGAAATGGAAGATGGAAAGGATATTTCCACTTTCATCCCTTAATGCCCCTCCAAAGCTAGCAGTACCCGGGTTTCCTTTTGAGGTCCCATCAATGTTATATTTCAGAAAACCCTAAGGGTTTGGATACCAGTAGTCCTTCTCAGTGTCCATTATCCTAACCTTTCTATCCATGCCTTGAGGAATAAGCCCCTGCATGCGCAACTGTCGGAGAGTCCTCATTTTAGCATCTAAAGTTGGATTCTTAGGGGGATTTCACACAGTAGTACTAACCGTCTCCCTAAGTTGTGTCAAGATCTGCTCAAAAAGACATTGGGAGGGTCTCTTTTCATTTTTTAAGATTCTATTGTTCCTTTCTTTCCATACATTCCAAATAATGAAGCTAGGCGTGAAAGCCCAAGCCGAGCTAAGAATTTCATAATCAGAAAAATTTTGCCTCCAGTTGTTTAGAGTATTGATAATACTCCCTATATCCCTGTCGGACTTTTGGAAGATGGTGGCAAAAGAATCCAACAACCTAGAGGTGAAGATGCAGTTGTTAAAGAGGTGTTCCATAGTTTACTATTGGGCCTCACAGAGCTGGCATTTGGAAGGCCCCAGAACACCCCTTTTCCAAATGTTGTCCCAAGTCAGAATTTTCTTATGATAAACCAACCACATGAAGTGTTTAATCTTCATCTAGCCTTGATGCCTCCATAGATTCTTCCAAATTCTATCTAGAGCAAGAGAATCTAGCTCAAGGAGTATGCGTTTTTCCTCCTTAAGATTAAAGGTACCCTCATTGTTATTGCCCCATCTTAACTAGTCATGCCCCTCTATAACTAGAATCTTCCTTTGTTCCAGCATTTTCATAAGAGCCTCTACGTTAGCTTTCAAGGGGTTGTCTTCCCTGTAAACAATGTTCCTCCAGTTTCTCTATTTTCCTGCATTATTGGTTTGGTCCCAAAAATCCTTGAACTTAGATAACCCTATGATGTCTGTCTCTCTCTTGAGGTCCACAAAATCCTCTTTTAACAATATCGGTTCTTGTTGCCATTTATCTTCCCAAAATAGTTCTAGATTTCCCTCTCTGATTTCCCAAAAGCTGTTCTTTTGTACTAAGCCTCTATTCTCCCAGGCCTTATTCTAGATGTATGAGCCCTTTATACTTCCATACATCCTTATATGATCATTAATTTGCTAAGTGCTGGCATATTTCTCTTTCTAGATACTCGCCCACTGAGCCTTTGGTTCTTTTACCCAACGCCACCATAATTTAGCCCCTAAAGCCTTGCTAAGAACCTCTGGATCATCCAAACCAAGGCCCCCATGATTTTTAGGTTTGCAAATCTCTTCCCAGGCTACCAAGGCCCATTTCTTACTTCACCCCCTTACCCTAGAGGAAGTATCTTTGAATGGATCTGAATTGTTGTAAGACTCCTTTCGATGCTGGGAGTGCTGATAGCATGAAAACTGGGATAGATTGAAGAATAGCCTTTGTAAGCACCAACCTACCAGCCAAGTTTAAAGATCTGATGGTCCAATTCCTGATTTTGTCTTGCATATTATTAATCACAGGCTCCCAAATTCTCTTATGCAACGGTTTAGCAGTTAGAGGAACTCCAAAATATTTTGAAGGTAGGAAATCCCTTTGAAAGCCTAGAATTCTGGAGATATTCCTTTGAATAGCAATATTGGTGTTAAAGAAAAAAATCTTAGAATTGGAAAGATTAACCTCCATACATGTGGCCATGGCAAAGTCACTTAGAAGTTGTTTGTATGCAAGAGCTTCTTTTACGTAGGGATTCCCTGCAGCATGGTATCATCGACAAATTATTGATGAGTCAAGGACTTTCCATTCTTAGAAAGTTGGAGACCCTTGATTTTTCCATCTTCTTTTGCCTGCTTGATATACCGTCCAAGTCCTTCCATCATGAGTATGAAGAGAAGGGGAGAGAGTGGATCACCCTGCCTGACGCCTCTTGAAGGAATAAATATCTCGGAGGGAGAACCATTTACCAAAATTGAAAATCTGGATGAAGTTACAAGGGCCATGACCCATCTAACCCAGTTATGATCAAACCCAAAAGCAATAAGAACCCTCCTAATATAGGTCCACTTCAACTTATCATAAGCTTTGGCTAGGTCCAGTTGCATGATCATACCAGCCTTCCTGTTGCTAGTCAAAGAGTGCGCCACCTCCTGTGCTTGGATGATATTATTGAGAATTTGCTTGCCTTCCACATAACCAGATTGTTCCCTAGACACAAGAGTGGGAAGAAGAGGTTTGAGTCTATTGGCTACAACCTTGGATATTATCTTATAAACCACATTGCACAATGCTATGGGTCTAAAATTTTCTGGAGTTAGGGCATTGTCCTGTTTATGGATCAGAGAGATGAAGGAGGTGTTGAGAGCCTTCAGAATAGTTTTATTCCTCCCGGAGTCTTCCACTACATTCAGAATGTCCTGTTTAACAATATTCTAGCATGCTTTAAAGAAATCCACATAGAAACCATCAGGCCCTAGCGCTTTTCCATTTTTCATTTCCTTGAGGACCTCACTGATTTCCTCCTCAGTCACTGGCCTATTGAGGTTGAAATTATCCTCTCTAGACACTAGTCTTGGTATATGTCTTGTTAAATCCTTGATGAAATGTTCTCTGTCTGAAATGGTTTCCTTTGCTATCCCCCGAAAGTGCTGAACTAACACAGCTTATATGTCTTCGTGGGAACTAAGAAGTTGCCCTCCCTCATCCTTGATAAAAGAGATTCTATTATGAGCTCTGTTTGCCAAAGTGGATCTGTGGAAAAAATTGGTGTTTCTCTCTCCTTCTTTTAGCCATTGCACTCTATATTTCTGTCTCCAAAATATTTCTTCTTGTTTACAAAATTTCTCCCAATATTGCTGGAATTTAGTGGCTTTATCATTCCTAACTTTATCAAAGCCATCCTTGATAAGGGTTTGGTTGAGTTCCTGCAATCTGTTTAAAACAACTTTTTTTCCTTCAAAAATATTTCCAAATTCATTCTTGTTCCAATCTTTTAGCTTGAGCTTGATGTGTTTTAGTCTTTTGTGAAGAAGAAACATATTTTTACCTTGAATATGCAAATCTTCGGACCACCAACTTGAAATGTTGCTGATGAAATCTGGATGGGTGAGCCAGATATTCTCAAATCTAAAAGGTCTAGTCCTAGGGGTGCCAATGCCCTTGACCTCCAGTTGAACTGGCCAGTGATTTGATCCTCCAAAGGGGAGTATTATTGCTACCAATTCCTTATCATTGAGCATTAGGTCCTCTGAGATGATGAATCTGTCTAACTTTGAGGCTACTTGAGACTCTCCTCCTCTTTTATTGTTCCAAGTAAAGAGACCGTTACTCGAAACAATGTCAACTAGCTTCTTAGTGTCCATAAAAGTTTGAAAAGCTAAGGAGACTTTGTTTAGAGTTCTGGTGCCCCCTTTTTTCTCTGATAGTGATTTGATCATGTTGAGGTCCCCGCCAAAAATCCATGTTATCCCTACATATCTCTCTAAGATCCACAAGAGATTCTAGAAACCTGAGTTTGTCATCCATTCTCTGAGGGCCATAAACATTCGTAACTAGGTAGGTCTCCCTATCCCCCACAGGCTGAATAACCATTGATAAAATTTCTAGAAGCCTTAGCATCTATTATACCAATCTTTTGGGGGTTCCAAAGAGTAAGAATGCCTCCAGCTGTATTCTCTGCCTTGACTTCTAGAAACTCAAATCAATTGAGCCATTTGCTATATATTTCTTTAATTTTCTAAATGGAACATTTAGTTTCCTAGACGAAAATCATATCCGGAGCTTCTTGTTTCATTATGTTACTAAGTAATCTTTGCTTCCTTTTACTACCTAGACCCCTGATATTCCAAGAAGTGAAATTCATCATTAAAGATTTGTGAAGGAGTAACTGGTTAGGTCTTTCATCTTACCTGAATCTATCATTAGCTTTCCACATTCCATCAACAGCTCATTCTGATTTTTTCTGCCTCTTTTCTTTCCTTGGCATCTAGTTGCTAATCCTGATGTATTTTTCATAGTTTTCACACCTTCGTTACCCTGTCTTGCAGTGTTACTTTGCCTGTCCATCTCTTTTGCCTGGGTGTTCCATAAGTACAATTGTTGTACTCTAGTGAACTCTTCTTGAGGTAACGAGTCTACCCCTCCCATGGTTCCCTGTTTCAAGAACCCTTCCAAATCTAGGTGTTCTCTATCAAGAATCTCCTGTAGTTCATGGTCCTCCATTTCCATCTCACTCTGGGTCATTTCCTGGTCCATATCCAGTTCTACATCACTCATCATAGTCTCTTTCTGTTTATTATTGTCCTTTGTTTGATCTTTGTCTTCCTCTTTCTCCTTCTCCTCTGGACTTCCCTCCATTCCCTGACCTACTTTTGTTATCTCTTCTTCTTCCTCGAGTACTTGGTACCTGTTTCAATTTTCCTGAGGCCCTTCTACTTGATGTTTCTTAAGTCCCCTTTTGCCCCCTTTTCCTCTATGGCTCACTTTGTGAAAGCTTTCAGTATCTTTCATTGTGGTAGCTTTGCTCTTGTTCTCTATTTTACTGAGAGGGAAATCCTTGAAAGGTGTCCATGCTCATGGCATCTGTGACATCTAAATGGAATATGTTCATAATCTACTATTTGTACCCATTATTCATCAAAAAATTCCAAGATAAACTCATCCGGTAGAGCTTCGGAGAGGTCCATCTCCACACAAATTCGTGCAAAGGAAGTATATTTTCCCCTTCTGGTGGCTTCAGAAGCTTTGACAAAACGTCCTAATTTATTTCCTATGGCTGTTAACGACTCTGTTTGCCAGTAATCGATAGGAAGGGAGTAAAGTCTTACCCAAACTGGAACAGAAGTGAAAGTCTCCCAGGGACAAAGTTCATCATCCATGGCCTCATATAGAGGCCTGCAGTTGTGTAGAAGTAGGGCCCTCCTTCAAACACTCTGTCTTTATCCTCAATATTTGTGAAGACCACAGTGAAGAATCCCTTTGACCCAAGATGTAGGTTAATGCTTCCTTTTGGTTTCCAATGGTATTTAATCCATGTATATTATTCCTTTTCAGTGGGGCATACTCCCATGAATTTACAAATGGTAGCATATGTCCGCATGTGGTCCCTGTGTGCCTGCAGAGCAGGATCATTCAGAACTACTATGGGTGTGACTTCCATTTTGGGTTTACATGGTCCCTTCTGTGCCTTGGTTTTTGCTCCCTGTTTCTTGTCATCTTCCTCCTTTTCTTTTGTACTATTATTCTACCTAGATTTGATTCCCTCTTGCTCTTCTTCCATGCTTTCTTTCCTTCCTCAGCAAGACCTCTGACCTCTTCTATTGGCTTCTTACCTTGGCTGGATACAACCTGCTTGTAGGAGGGAGTGGAGCCCCCTCTTTTTGCCCTTCCATGGAGTTCAACACCTACTAAAGACTGTAAACCCTAGCTATTTGTTCTCGCTCGAGAGGACCCAAAAAATCTTCACTAGATGCATCCAACCTGTGTGTTGTTTCTGTAGTCTGGTTAGTTTCATTTTGAGTAGAAACTATAATTTCTTTTGGTTCTGTATTAGTACTGTCTAAAATCTTTTCTTGTGTTTGATTAGCATTATACAAGATAAAAGAATCGATATCTGAGTGTATGGAGTAGATGGGAAAGTTTTGAGGCCGATCCTGGCTACTTACCATATATTTCATTAAGGTTTCTCGATATAGTTTCTTAGGTTGTCCAAAAAAAAGATTGTTGCATATGACAATATCTAGTTGTAAGGATCCCTAAAGTTTGGCATTCCCATGATCTGGATAATAGCATCCATACAATGTGGATGCCCCATAATCCAACATTACATTATGTAGAATTTTGTCATAGATACTAAGGCTAATGTAAAAATGTGGAACTCCTCCTTCTAATGGTTTTCCATTAACATCTGGACCAAATATGAAATCTGGTTGGTCATCAAACAAGTTAGCTGAATCCTCATTTTTAGAAATGTTTAAGGTCTGGTTTATTTGTGATTTATAAGTTTCATTCTTGATTAGTTCTGTTAAAGGAACTGAAATATTTAATTTTTCTATCTCTGTTCCCAAATTGAATGGAAAAGAGACTTTTTCTGTTTGAAGTTTTTGAATTTTTGCAGCGGGGATTTGAGTAGGCTTGTCTTCTTTTACTTTATTGGGGACCTCCTTATGTGAATTTTTAAATCTGATGTTTTGAACTTTTTCCATTGGTTCCTTAGGTGGAATTGAAGTGGATGGTTGATTAGCATAAGGTTGATCAGAGGTTATTTCTACAATTGTGGGGCTAGAAGGATTCGGGTTCTGCCTAGGGAGTATTTGGAGGATCTTTGAAACAGGGGCTTCTTTTATTTTCTTGGGTTGATTTTGTGTTGTTCTCTTAGTTTGGTCAGGGACATCAACATTATTTTTGCTTCTTAGGTTATACTATTTATGAACTTCGAAGATGGCAAAATCATATCCCTATTTGTAATCAAATGATTCCCTAGACTGTACCTGTAATTGCTGCAACATATACAATTCCTGCTCATCTTGGGTTAGAAAAACAGTGTCCTCATAATTTATTCCCATTAGGCTAATTTGTGTATCTTGCTTTGGATCTTTTGGATGGGATGTATCTGCAAACTTTTCTTGAAAAGGAGGCCTTATGTTCTGATCTAGTCCGTTTTTCCCAATGTTTTGGTTTTTTTCTAAAATTTGGGTTTCTAACTAGAGGTGCTTGTTGATTATCCCATTGGGGTTTCCTCTCCATGTTCTCTATTCTATCCATTAGTCTTTCCATACTTTTAGTTAAACTATCTATTTTAATGTCAGATGGTGAAGTTTCATCCTTTGCAGTTCCTCTCCTTTCATTTCTAACTCTATCCCTTTTAGCTAACAAATTAGCTTCAACACTAACAACTACACTTTGCATTTCTTCTAATGTTGGGAGGTTTCTTTCCCTAAGTTGGTATGCCATATCTGTGTCAAAACCATCAGGGAACTTTATTAACTCTAAGTCAGGTGGGGGTCTAAGGTTAACTAGGATTGCATTATATATATTATTGAATCTAGTGTAGTAATCTTGAACAGTTTCATTAGGTCCTCTTCTAATATTCTCATATTCTGAAAGGATTTATAAGGGATTCTTTTTCTTTTCCCACTTATCAATAAAAAACCTTTGGAAATTTGCTAGGTCTGCAATGTGGTTGGCAAGAAAGGCTTTAAACCACTTTTTGACATCACCAGTTAAAGTTTGGGCAAAGAGTCTCATTTGGACATCAGCTTCATCTATTTCATGTAGTTCAAAAAAGTCATACATCTTATTTACATGCTGCTGGGTAGTGTAATGACCAGTAGCATCAAACAAGAAAATCTTACTCTGATAATCTGCAGGCATAGCATGAAGTTGGGCAGGTAAAACAAGAGGAGCATATCTATTTGCCATTGCTGTAAGTTGGGAGGGGCTGAGATGTGGTTGAGGTACTTGGAGATGATGGAGTAGTGGATGAAGAACCAGGACTAGTAGATGATGAATGAGTAATGATAGGTTGGTGAGGGAGTGAAGGTATAAATGGTGGTGAAAAATGGACTTCAGAAGGTATTATTGTTGAAGTTGAAGGGAACAATGGTGAACTCAAAGTAGTGGACAGTTGTTCAGAAAGCTCAGGGGTAGTGGTAGTATTAATGGATGATTGTGGAGATTTCAGAATGTAATCATCAATTGATTTGTTGGCCTTTTGGACTTCAAGGTCTGCAATAAAATCAGGATCTAGAATAGTTTCATTGATTGCACTTTCAGATTTTGTTCTAAATAATGAAGGATCAAATAACACATCAAAGGGAAGTTCTTCTAAAAATAACCACTCATTAGGACGTGAATTAGCTTTAACTGATGGTATTTGGCTAACTGAACTTTCTTCTTTTTTAGATTTTTTTGAAATTAGGTTGGGATTATCAACTACTGGGGTAGGGTTTGGATCTGGATTAGCCCTAGTAAAATGAGTCTTCCTAAAAGCTAGAATTTCAAAAATTTTAATTGTTTTTGTGATTTTTTTCAAAATAACTTCTAACAAATGACTTTAAGAGGCTCAAAATATAAATTTAGAATTTTCTTAAAGCTTTATTAGGATCGAGGATTCGCTGGTTCCCCAGTGGGGTCGCCACTATTTTATCACTTAGAATTTTTTCTAGAAGTTATTAGAAGAAAGAAAATGACCGAGGTAACCACAAACATTGGGCATAGGCTCTAGCCAACCTAGGCTTAGAGAGGGCTCTCCCTATGTGATTTAGCTTTGTTTGCTAGGATTTCAGGCTAGTTATGAATGTTCAGGGGGTTTCTGATTTGTATTCAGGATTGGGTGGTGGGATCCTTAAAACAGATGGGTAGAATGATGTCTTCAGACCATTGGGCTATGGAGTCAACAGAAGGGCAGCTGAACTAGATCAAATCACTAAAGGGAATGTTCAAAGGGCAAGCTAGTAGAGTAAAGTGCAGGTATTTGGGATAGGGGGGTGAAATGGTTTCATTCAAGGTGAGAGAGAAATTAAGGGTTCTTAGACCGGGATATGAACGAGGAATAGAGGGGTAATCGAAATCAAAGGGAAATTAAGAATCCTTTAACCTGGATGTGTAAGAAACAACCTAAACTAAGAATTCCTTAACTTAGATATCAGTTGACAACATTTATAAGCATAACTATTAAAACAGAGTGTAATTAAACAAATTCTGAGATATTGTTCCTGTTATAGCATTCAGATTCAGAAATAAATTAAAGATTGTGGAAAAACTTTAAGAAAGATAACAACAACATGAGAAAATACTTGTTTGCACTTTTCTTAACACATGAATCCTGTGAAATATCTTGTCTTTATTCATCAATCCAGCATGCTGGCTCAGTCAATGATACAATAGCTTTACAGTCTCTTGATAAAACTTCTATAGAAATGTCTAAGAATCACACTACATGCTTCGAATTGTGAAGTATTTATACAAAAATTATTACAAAATATCTCAAACTAACTTGAGATTTAATCTAGGAAATAAAAATATCTTCTTGCAAGAAGATAGAGATAGCTATTTAATTGCTTTCATGCTGTCCCATTTATTGTGGTACTACTGGCCTTTATGGTTTGGTTTTAGCCCTTTATGCTCTTTGCTATTTGAACTTCCACACTGGAAGCTTCATTCAATTTTGGCTTTCATCTGATACACTTTGACACTGATACTCTTTGACTTTGATGACCTGTCAATATCCTTTACTGTATTTTTACTTTTACTGTACATTTTAACTTTTTACTGTGTATTTCAATAGTGAATTATTTAGTTTTTCATATGTATCAGCATATGGTAATGGATATTGATCAACTTTCTGTATGTTTTATTTGTTTGTCTTTTGACTGTATGCTCTGTTTGGTTCCTTTGTTTTAATAGTCAATGTCTTTGTGTGAATGATTTCTCTCTCTGTTTTATGTATATCTGTTTTCTTCTTCTGAATGAAGGTTTTTAAATAGATTTCCTTTCGAGCCTTGGAGTAAAAAGTTTGTGGCGAGTATCAAAACTGTTTATCCAAGCTCTGGTCTTCTGCTAATTACCTACAAAATACAACAATTTGTTAATAAAACACAAGTTTGCGAGGAGGTTACCAGGGGCTGTACTGAAACTGGGAAGAACTGTGAACAGAGTCTGGAAAGAGTTCGGGAGGGAATCCATGGTGAAATCATGTCTCAAAGGCTCAGGGTGGCGCTAGAAGGGTTTGATAGGTTTCGCTATGTAACTGAGTAAAAGGCATGAAAATGAGGGTTTTCAGGGTTTTAACGGGTAATGGATAAATTGGCGTCGAATTTTTATATTATGAATAGTGAGTGGCTTCTCGGATTAAGCGGGGAGGTAGTTTCCCAGGCCGTCACACTGCTTATGAGGGTCGGGTAGTATTTGGGAGGGGTCACCTGATCTACCTCCGCACCTGGCATGTAGCATTTGGGGTTCAGGGGAAAACTACTTTATCGGGCGGGTAATGATCGGCCATTGGGCGCGACTGATATAGCTGTGGACCATCAGATGAGGGGGATGGTGATCAAATGGCAGTCGGGTGAGGGAGGTGCGCGAATGATAATAGCATGGGCTTTGGGGGGCCCCAGGACTTTAATCCTCGACGATTTGTGATTAATTAAGATTTAATCACAGGTTTAATTGATCGGGCGGGTAAAGATCAGGCGTCGGGTGAGCCCGATATGCTGTGCACCATTTGATTTGGGTGCAGATGATCAGATAGTACTCGGGGGGGGCCCAAGGGCTTTAATTACGGCGGATTGTGATTATTGCGGGGTTAATCATGGGGTTAGGGGATTAGACGGGTTTCAATGAAGGTTTAACTTAACTTCGCGAAGAATTGGTGGGTTAAGTGGGTTTCATCGAGGGGAATAGAATAAAACTATAGTTTATAGTTAAACTATGGGTGAGGATAATACATAGGGATTTATTTATATAGGAGAAACAGGGGATTATGGGAGCTATATAATTAAATTAGAAATTAATATGAAATGAAATGAGCGGAGATGAAAATAGTATTAAGTGTAATGTAATACTTGTACATTTCCTTTACATACACTTAACTTAGGATAAAATCTTTTGTGGGTTTTTGAATGAAATGGGATTTAACATGGTATTTCTCACTTTTCATAGGCTAATGGAGTTTAACCTTAGGAAAAAGAGTTTTATTAGGGAAATGAAGGGGGATGACTTTTATGAAGGGGATTATAACACTTGATGTCCATAAGTCATTAAGCCGAGGGTCTGGTCCCACCAAAAGTCAGAGAAATGCTCTGAGCCTCTTTGACTTGAAGGATTAAAAGTACTAGAACATGCTTGTGGATGGGGAAACTAGTAAGTATAGGGATGAAATGAATGAGGGGAAGTCAATTAAATCAACTTGTAAACCTCTACTTTTGCTTCCATAGTTGATCATACATATTGAAATATGTGTCTAAGCATAATGCATGTGTTTTGATGCAATCAACTTTGTAGTTCAACAACCTTTCTTCTACTTACCCATTACTTACCCTACCATTTTCTCTTCATTTATTTGGGTGCATTTAGGCTAGCAAACCTTTATCCTATCTTTTCTTTTATAAAACAAACTATCTATTTCTAACCTTATATCATCCAAGGGCTTAGATTAAGCTTAAGAGCTCCTTTTATTTCTCTACCTATCTATTGATCTACCAAGATTAAACTGTTTGGTCAGATTTTATTCTCTAACTATAAACATAAAACTCAAAGCATGAAATAATCAAGATTAAACGGTTTGATTACCATGGATTGTGGCACGAATAACAAGCTACACACAATCACTATTATGCATAAAAGTAAATAGTAGTGGCATTTAGACTTGGACACTTTCATAGTCCATTTTTGTTTTTTGGGGTTCACATAGTTTCATTTTTTGACCTTCTCTTATTCTTTTTGTCCTTTGATTTTATTTTAGGACATACCCTCTTTACCTTTTTTAATTTTTTAATATGGAAAACATTTTTAGAAAGCAAAGGTATGTACAATATTACAAGGCTTAACCTTAGTCATTCAAAATTATGACTCCTATTGGTATAGGAACCTAACACCCTCCATTCCCTTTTGGAGGCTTGTCTCCTTTTCCTCCATCTCCTTTTGGAGGCTTTGAGCTCTTTTCATACAATTTGGAATTCCTATCATCATACAAAACCTTAATTATCTCAGACATCTCAAAGAATTATTTTCTGAAATTTTTCTCTTCTTCAAACACCTCTTCAGGACCTTCTTCATGTGCCACGACTATTGAAGCTTGAGGTGTGTTTGTTATCCTTGAAACATTTTGAGATATTGTCTCCACAAGTTCTCCTTCTCCTCTTTTGAGCTTCAACCTTGTAAGCATAAGAAAAACAATTGCAAACAAATCAAATCTTCATAATAACCTGTAGCCTTTGGTATCAAAATGATCTGTATGTGTAAACTTGAAGACTTTTTAACAATTTTCAAGTTAAAACTATATGTGTCTTGGGTAGAGGATCAATTTACTAAACCCATAAACAATTAAATTTTAACCAAATTTTACATAGAGAAAAGTAAGCATATTTGAAACACATAACAAAAATCATGATAAATGAGTTCACCCCTCTCTTAGGCTACATCTGCTGGTCTAGCTTCCAATCTACGACCTCTTTCCTTAAAATGATCAAAAGTTTGTTTTACATGTTTTAAAAAGCTCAAACAGTAGAACTAATGTCTCCAGTGGATCCATCACCGTAAAAAACCCCCATTTTGGTTATTTCGGCACCTCATTTGGCAAAAATTGAGTAAGTTATGTTTTTACACGTTTTTCCCAAGTTCCCGAGCTAATCATCCTCCAATTTGGCCTAAACTAGGCTTGAGAGCCCCAAACCCGAAACTAACACGCAAACCTAACCTACATTCACACTCAGTGGGAAAATATGTAGGTGACTTGGATTTAAACAGGAATGCAACAAATTACAGATATAACCATAAATACAAAGATGTAGTAGAAATAAAACTTCATTTCATTAATATCAAATACTGAAATATGTTTGCAAACATAAAGGAAATAAGACTAGCTCGGGCGATGTGGCGGCTACATGCCTCTAAACTGTATTACAATGAGGGTCAAGGCATATTTATTATTTGAGAAACAATGAAAAACCCTAAACATCCAAAAACCTAACCCTAGGAGATGAAGCACCAACTATGGGCCCCATTTGGGTAAATTCGTACATCAACTTCCCGGGGTCGTGGCTTTGGCATACGATCTCCATTTGATGCAAAAAATACTTGTTAGAAATTATATCCAAGGACTACAACTTTTGAATGACCAACTTTAGTCAAT